>LR736872.1:7333342-7431985 GCA_902654985.2 Oryctes borbonicus | reverse complement strand
TTTGTTCACTCTTCCCTAGTGTACCGATCCCTGAAACCATAGAGTATTTAGTTGAGCTCTTAAAGCTCAACAATATTGAAGATACCAAAATAGCAGAAGATAAGAGACTAACGTCACTCTGCATGAAGCAAAGTTGTTTTCAAGTTGAGGGCAAGTACTATGAACAATTAGAAGGTACAACAATGGGCAACCCCCTGTCCCCCTTCATAGCCAACTTGTTCATGAGTAAGTTTGAGACATGCATGAGAGCGGATGCCACATATTTTCCTAGAATTTGGCATAGGTACGTCGATGATATTTTCGCGGTTTTTGATACTAAGAAAAGTAATATTCCTGATTTTCTCGCAACCCTCAACTCAAAATTTGAAACCATTAAATTCACAGTAGAAGAAGAAGTGAACAATCAACTTCCGTTCCTAGATAGTTTAGTGATTAAAAATAAAAATAATAAGAAACTAGAAATTGACATCTATAGAAAGGAAACCAACACGAATAGGTACATTATGAGCGATTCTAACCACTGTGGACAACACAAAATGGCCGCGATTAGCTTCTTAATTAATAGATTGGTTAAATTCCCTCTAGGTAAAAGTAGATTTAACAGAGAACTTAAATTCATAAAAAACGTAGCTATTTACAACGGTTACTCTTCTATAGAAGTCGATCGCATGCTTAAGAAAGTCCAACATAGGCTTTACGTAAGAAATTCCACGACCTTAACCCCGGTAGAAACTAATAGCAAGAAATTCGTGAAACTCCCCTTTCACGGCATATCGAAAGGCGTGGGGAAGGTTTTGAAGAGTCAAGATATGAACGTATGCTTCGGTTCGCGCAACACACTCAAAAATCTTCTCGGTTATCCTAAAGATAAACCGAAAATGGGAGAAAGGTCGGGTATTTATAAAATTGAATGTAGTCACTGTAATAAAGCCTATATTGGTCAAACAAAAAGAGCGATAGAAACTAGATTCAAAGAACATCTACGAAATTATCGCTACGGCAGATTGGACGCGTCGAGTGTGGCACAACATATAAATGAAACCGGGCATAGTATTAAATTAGAAGACTTAACATTGATTAAAAACGTAACGTCGCCGCGAGAATTAGATGCGTACGAGGCAGTTTACATCAAAAGTAATAAAAATCTAATGAACCGAGAAAACGGACCGTTGTCGTACTCTGTCCTTTTTGACCTTTTGCAGTAGGCTGGCACTCGTTTATATTTTTGGGCCATAAAAGAGACCTTCCCGTCCATCTGGCCGTGTTTTTCGCATGTCGTAGTTTAAGACACGTAGAGGGTAGAATTAGGCACTTGTAAAATACAATATTTCTTCTCGGTGAAGGGATAGTTCATGCATGTTATCTTTCGCACGTCGTAGCTTCAAGGCGTGCAGGGGGTAGAAATAGGCACTTCTAAAGGATATCTGTTCTAAGAAGTAGGGATAGTACGTGCATGTTTAGTTTTAGAAAAAGTTTTTTCTCACTTCATTCGGTCACCGGTTGATGATGAGGACCATTCGTGTTCTCGAAACGGCCGTCCCGGTCTAATTAATATATTACTATATAATAAATTAAACTTGTGTGGTGCGGAGGGTGCCCATACTTATGTGTTGTTTTCAAGGTAGGTAGTAATTTCCTTTAACGATCAAATACACTCTTGCTGATACACTACTGGTTTCTTTTTGTAGGACAAAACCAGGGGCATAGAAATTGCATCTACAACAAATAATGAGCGCTTAAAGGCGCAAAGGGAAATGTTCGATAATATACCTCAGCTCATGTCAGCAAATAGCACATCCACTGATAATGGAGCTGGTGGTGCATACTCACTAAGATTGTCGAATTCAGGTTTCTCAGTTGCCGCATCTCTAACACTTTTTCAAATTGTTTATTGGGCGCAATAGTTCTATTCTTTATTTTTATTATCCTCTAGAGATATTAATGTATGATATGTACTTTAGTGATATTAGTATTTTAGTACTGTATAGATAAATTATATTCGGTGTACATATATGTACATGAACAATTTATATTTACTGTTACTGTTATTTATTTTTTATTGAATTGAAATTTAATAAGGGCGGGTGACTGATTAATGAACTGATGCATGAAAGAACCTATCCAATGTCGATTGCCTTTGCACGAATTTTCAAAGGCAATGAATAGAATTGTAGTTGTTGAGATCCTCAACTGTAGCGTCCTGGCTTGACCACCACATTGCAACAATTGCTTTAACATGTTCCTACAACCTTCAAATCTTTTTTACTCAAGAGCAGTCGCGCTTGTTTCAGTCCCAAATTTATTTGAAAACGTATAACTGAGTTATATTGGTAGTAGCACGCTCAATCGAAATAAATGTGTTCTGTAAAAAGTGTTTTTATACAAGTAACTAAAGCAGCAAAAATACATATTATTTCAGTATTAACACACAGACCACTCGTGTGCATACCCGTACTCAATATTTGTTGGCAAAGTATCGCCTTTTTATAGTCGAAACGACTACATAAACCAAACTTGCAAGTCTCAAAAGTGGCGAACCAAGGATCGTGTGGCTCCACTTGGAGTCGGTACATCAAAGAAAAGATCGTTGAAGTCGCAAACCTTGCGGACGGTAAAGTGCTTCATGTTCATGTTCGTGTTGTTGAAAACTAACAAATATTACAACACATTATTGTAGATACACCAAACTTATTTTTTAACTCAGTGCTAGAATTTTGTTTATTTTTTGCATTTACTGTAAGGACTGAATTATTATTTTGTATTTATTTTTAAACTTTGGAATTTCTATCTTTGTTGTAAAAAAGCGCTAAGAACAAAAATTACATAAATACGTGAAAGTAAGAAAAAGACCGATGATAGGAAGCAACCACTTTCTTGTAGAAAGCGAAACAGTAATTAGAAATTACGACTAATGAGGGAGGGGTAAAAGAAGAGACTATAACATATAAATTAAGGGACGAAGAGACAGCCCACAAAAACCTATACAGATTACATCTTGAAATGTTGTGGACGACATGTAAAAGGATATTAATAGAGACTGCAAGGGGCGTATGTGGTGCAGTTAAAGTAAAAAGAAATAAATATATGAAATGCTCAAACTGATGGAACAGGTGAGAAAAGTATCTAAGATGTGATAATAACAGCTTTGTTCTTTGTAATCCTGCAAAGCATACGTACCGGCATACAAAAATTAGTGTCAGGTTAGCAAAAGTTCATTGATTGTGATGGTAATACTTCGATGAATAATAATTTAATAAATATTTATCATCAAAAACTACGCAAACGCATGTGTAATCTGTAATCTTATCTTACACAAATAAAAACCAGAATTTAGTGTAGCATGTACGTTTTATTTCACAAAACCTTCTTACTTTAACGACTCAAATGGCGCGCACAATGTACAGTCTTTCTATTATTATATTGTTCATTATTTCAACAGGGCCCTTATTAATTAACTGCGCAAAATGTAAGTAAATATGACAGGTATTGAATTATTTGTGCTTAGTTAACTTGCTCGTGTATTATTTCCACTTTCAGACACAGTATGCACCACTTCGAGACATCTTTCGGAATGTCAACAAATCAACAGAACTAATGACATTCAGTGCATAGTACTCGAAGATGAATTAAGTTGTATAGAAAGAATTGATGGTGGAGGCGCCCATTTTGCCTCGGTATCTGCGGAAGGAGCATTTCTAGGCGCTTCTAAAAACAATCTTATCACTGCTGCAACATTCCAGCTATCGGAAGGTATCATAACTTTATTAATCATCATTTTACCCCATTCATATAGTCTAAATGAACTGCTGTTGAATAATTTCATTCATTCTAGACCCTACTAAGTTCGACGTCCAAATAGCCATAGTTACCAACAGATATATTGACAATGACTTAATCAGTCTAAGAAACTTTAGCTTCTGTCACCCGGGTTTCGATTCGTCAGACGTAAATCCATTTTTACTAGTCGAGTTCGAAAGGGAAGTACTATCAAACAATGGAGTTGATATATGTGCTAACAATACTTTAACGCTGATTGAAAGGCATATAAAAGCATTACACGATTTCTTTGGGTCGTCCTGCAGACCTACTAGGTGGACCCAAAACACCGAATTTGATACTACTCTCAGTAAGTAGTCCCTATAATTAATTAATTGCTTTAGTTAATTTATTTAACAACGTAGAAAATGTTAAACAGTCATTTTTCATACACAACGAGTAAGTATACTCGGGCTTAAATTTAGTTAGTATTTCTGAGAATAATGACACATTCGCTATGAAATCACATGATTTGTAAAGGTACTAGATAACAAAAAGTAAACATAATGCTAAGATAGCTTAGCTTCCTCATGGTATTAATGGAATAATTCACGGCAAACGCAATAAAAGGAGAGATATCAAAATCACATAGTTGATATTTGTTGCTTTTGCAAGCATGGAATCTGGTTATAAATAACGATTCTAAAGAAAAGACTTTTAACCGCCACCGTTAGTCTTCATTCACCCTATAAGTATTTCTCGAAACTCGTTAGAAGTTTTCATGATGTTATTACGAATGGAACTCTGAAATTTTGGAATGGATAGTTATAGCACCGGAACTATTAATTTAAAATATTTTCGCCGATGAAGCTACCAACTTTCTTATTCTAAATACAATTTTTATTAGCTTTTTATTAGCTTAATCGATTGTACACTTCGTATTTCAACTGTTTTCGAGATACTTACGATCATGTTGAAATTGTAGCATTTCCACCGCTCTTCTTGAAATTAAATATTTGAGAATATTATAAATATTAACTTATTTTACTTTTGTGGAACGAAATGGAGTCATGCATACCACGCCTTATCGTTATCGTTACTAGATGTTATACAGGCTGTTCATAAAGTGTTTCTAGATGTTTACAAACTGAAAAAATCCAGTCAAATGAACCCTGGTATCTTTAACTATTTAATGGTTTTTAAAACATTAACGATTCATTCTTCAAACTGCATATATATTTATTTGAAAGGTTGTGCACACTTATTAATACCAAATATTCACTGGTGTCACTTAACTTCATGGCACACTACTGTAAACTAATGACCCATTATATGCAATTTGAAGAAGGAATCGTTAATATTTTGAAAACTATAAAAGATAGGTATAAAAAACCATAATATAAATCGATGTAAAATGTCTTTTCCAATCTAACACTGTAGTTAAATATACCACGGTCGATTTGAAAAATCGGCTTGAATATATCTATATTTTAAAACAGTTTATGAACATACTGTATAAAATTAGCTAACGATAACGATATGATCTTGTCTTATTCTTCATGACATTTTCAAATATTTAATTTCAACAGGAGCGGTGTAAATGCTAAAATTTCAACGTGATCGTAAATCTCGCCTTGGAAATACTGTAATTGATAGTTATACTTTATTATCAAGCTATTGTAGAACTGAGATGATTCATGATGGTGTCTATATATATGGGCGCGCCAATTTGGCGTGCTCTATTTTGAACCTTGACAATTTATGTCGCGAAAGTGACTTTGAAGTATCCGGAGTCAAATATGATCAGTATTACATTGTTGCAATATACAGATCACCAACAGGTAATTTTGATGTATCTTTAAATAATTTATCGGAATTATTGGATAAGTATTTTTGTAAATCTCTAGTTATAAGCGGCGATTTCAATATCAAATTTAACACGTTGGATCCCTATGCTATGATTCTATGTAATGTTTTCAAAACCTATGGTTTAATTCCATTTAATAATAATTTTACTCAAGGCAATGCAATTTCATTACTTCAGATCTTACAATGGCTTTTTACATCAGACCATTTTGGTCTCCTTCTAGGGTTTTGCAATAATTCATACAAATCTGTTTCACGTATAAGTTCGACTCCTATCACTGTGGGGTTTGTTTCAGCTTTACAATACTTTGCTCGAGACTGATTGGTCTTTTATAAATGACGCATATTTGAATTTAGATATAAAAACAAATATGTTCTTGGGAATTATCACTAATCTATGGATCTATGCTTTCCAATAAAAACTAAACTAAATCAAAGTCATAATTCTTATATTGTTTGGTTTAACGATTACTTATATCATTTACGTGAAAATTTAAACTTTTCTAAAGCAATAAATACAAGATACCCGAACTTAATCACTAATGATTGTATAAGAACTTTACGTAACAATTATAGACGTGAATTAAGAAAAGCCAAAATAGCTGCATTTGATAATTGTATAACTGATCATAAATACAGCTCTCGTGCATTGTGGAATGTCGTTAAAAATAAAAGCTCACTAGAACACAATAAATCTATCTTTCTGAATGCTAATGCTTTTAATAGCTATTTGGTAAATATTGCTGAAAATATCTTAAATGACTTGCCGCTAACAAACACCGATTTCAACGAATATATGCACAAATCTATACCATCTAACGTATCATTTTCATTTGACAAGATGTCTTTCTTCGAGATTAGGTGTATTATCGATAGTTTAAACAACTCTTCCAACAAGGACGCTTAGAATATTAACTCAAAAATCAACAAAACTCTAAAAAACATCACAATTTATCCATTAACTAATTTAATAAACCGCTGAGGCCGCTTGTTACCCTAAAGCTTTGAAGTTGTCGGTGGTTACGCCTATTTTCAAAAAGGGATATCAATAACTATGGTCCTATATCTATTACACCAATGTTTTCAAAAATATTTGAAAAAGCCTTAAAATATCAAATAACGAATTATTACAATAGTAATTTTTTTAATTTTTAATTTTACTGATTGTCAATATGGCTTTAGGTGCAAATGTTCAACTACTCTCGCCATCAGTAACCTATCAAATTTAGTTTTAAATGACTTCGAGGATAAATATTATACTTATGCCATAGTTTTTGACCTTACGAAGGCATTAGATTGTATTATCCGTTCTATTTTAGCTAGAAAATAATCTGTCCACTAATAGTATTAAACTTATTACGTCACTTGGAAATGTCATGTTAATGCCTTATCCAAAAAACTGTCATCAACAATTTACTTGACACGATCTTTAAGTTCCAAATTAACAGTTATTTCTCTAAAACGTGTTTACTATGGTCTGTTCCAATCAAATATGTCATATGCCATATTGAACTGGAGCCATTCGTCTCATTCTAATAAAATATTTACTGTACAACGTAGACGTATGACTAATATCTGGCGTTGGATATGTGGATGACTGCAGAGACTCGTTCAGATCTTTGGGAATTCTCACAACTCCATGCTTGTACATTTTTGAATGTGTTACTTATGTAAAATCCAACTTAAATAAATATACACTTAATTCTATGATCCACGATCATTACACCAGACATAATGACAATTTACGATCAAATTTTCATAGGTTAGCAAAAAGCAGAGACGGAATAAGCTACTATGCTATTAAGTATTACAATATTATTCCAAACTCTGTTAGGGATTTACCGATTTCTTCATTTAAACGGACAATTAAAAAATATTTACCTTCTCGAGCTTTCTATTCGGTCGATGAATATCTGAATAGTAATAGCTATGATATGTATTTGTACACTGCCGTTCAGAGAAGTTAGGTCGGTTAGTAAAAAACATGAAAAGGTTACAGAAACAAACGAAACTAAACACAAAATGCAATTTTATTGTATGTACAGGTAAAAAAGACAAAAATAAATAAATAAAAAGTTATTCTGGCCTAATATAAAATACTGAACATTATATTTTCTTGTAGAAATGTCTTTCGGGTGATGTCGTGTAGTTGATTTTTAACTTGACGTTTCGCTGACTATCCTGTCAGCTTCTTCAGAAGATTTCTAAAGACTGCTGTTGTTGTCTCTTGCTGCTCGTTATATATCCTATTTTTGTTCTGCTTTGCTGATCCATAACCGTTCTGCTTTGCTGATCCATAACCGTTCCGTTCCGCTGAATCGCGTCATTCGTTGTATGACGACTTCGTAGTGCTAACCTGCACGTGTTGCTGATCCTGTATCCATCTTCGCGATTGAAGTTGTTGGTGTTCTTCATTATTTCTATGGATTCGCGTATTATCCTCGGGTAGTAGTGGCTGGTCCTGGCTAATACCTTGACGTCGCTGTAGCTTATGCGGTGGTCTCCTTGTTGGTGCAGATGTTCTGCTACTGCAGATTTTTCTAAGGCGTGCGTCTCTCTCGTTAAAAATCAACTACACGACATCACCCGAAAGACATTTCTACAATGGATTACGGTCGTGAAAGCCTACACTCAACTATTATATTTTCTTTTCATCGAAAAAACCTCCTTTGCTGTTAATCATCGCTCGAACTATTCTAGGCATTCTTTCGATAAGTTTTGTTAAAATGGATTGTGGAATATTAATCCATTCATGTTGCAGAATATTCCGTAAATGTTCTTGTGAAGTTGGGCATATTTTTCGGATCCTCCTGTCCAGTTCATCCCACAACAACTCTATAGGGTTCAAAACTGGGCTTTGTGGGTGCCATGTCATTACTTTCAGGGTGTGCTGTTCTTCTTGCTCATTTAGATAGTTCTTACACACTAACGCAGTGTGTTTTGGGTCGTTGTCATGCATGAATGTAAAGTTACGGCCTATTATACGCAATCCTGATGGCACTGCATGATTCTGGAGTATTGCAAAATAATTTTCCTTCCTCATTACACCCTGCACTCTGCATAAATCTCTCGTCCCAGCAAAGGAGAAACATCCCCAACCTAACACAGAACTACGCCCTTGCTTCACTGTAGGCACAATGCATCTCTAATCTCTGTGATCTCTAAATGTTTTTTCGATTCTACTAACGATAGATTGACTTATAAGCTAATTTGGATACTTATCTCTAAAAATCTGACACACTTCTTGATATGATCCGACTCTGTCGCCATAACCAATCATCATTAACACTTTCATTTTTTGTTTCTCGTTTAGTTGTGCCATTTTTATTGATAAAGAAGCTTACTAAACGTAATATCTACTTTATAACAAGCAAATGACAATAATTTCGTTGCTTACTTTTGACAGGTGTAACTATGTTTCTTGTTTGTTAACTACTCGTTAGCTGCGTTTAATTTATTTTTGATGTTCAAACCTTGACACTTTTTTTCTCAACTTTTTTCAAGTACAACATATTGACAATTTTATACCGTTGAAAACGGAATAAAAAGTACTACTGAAATCAATAACAATATATGTTAGTTGTTATTTAAAAAAACATTTGATGATGTCACAACTTTAAAAAGATGACAACGATGTAGTATAACGTAAACTAATTGAAATGGCTATATCCCTTCGAGATTTTTTCAAAAAAACAAATGTTAACAGTCAATTGGTCAATTGGTGGGAACTTTTCTTTGGATTAATATAATAATGCGTTATATAAGCTACAAAAGTACTCCCTTTAAACGATCTGATTTTCTTAGCCGTTTCTTCAGGTAAATTAAAATCGATTCTTGATCATAGCGGCTGTTTCTTTCCTTTTTAAAGGACTAAGGTTAAAATGAATAAAACGGAACCAAATCCTTGACATCTCTACAAAGTTCTCTAAATTCTTCCTCAGAAATAATGTTTTCGTATCATTTTTTCTCAAAATAGTAGCAAGGATAATTTAAATTATTGAAATTACTGTTATGCTATTACAATAAAATTTAGTTTGTTTTGCAAATTTTTATGAGAAACCACCGATTCGCTTTTTCTAGAAAGAATACTGTCGAAGCGTCATGGTTTCATTTAATTCATTTTGACCTTAACCCCTTAAAAATAAAAAAAGAGAAATGCGGCTATGAACAAGAATCAATCTTATTTTAAAATATTTTCCTTGGATCAAAAAATTTTATATGAATTACTTCAAAAAAGTTCTTGAAAAACCTGTATCTAGAAACATAGTTTACAATGAATACACATATTACACTTATTTTGTATATTTGGCACTCATAGTCTATTCGAAATTGTGTCCAATAATTGTGAAAATTTTTATTATTATTTATTTATTATTATTAGGTTTAATATGTCTCTTCGTGGCAAAATCTTAGCGAGCATGCTCTTCATCACAGCATCATCAGAAATAACACTATGTTTAGGGTTGCACGTAAAACAAAATTATTTTAAGAATCTATGCGTGCAGAAGCACTCATTGTCAGTATTTTATTTTCATTAATGGAACACTATCAATTTTACAATCAATTATATCATATAACTAATAGAAAGTTCAAAATTTCTTGATAACCTCATAGATAAGATAAGTAGTAAGCAATGCATTAACTTTGTTGTTTTAAGAACGCCGTATATATTATTACGGTTTTAACTTCTCAGTGTAAAAATGAATCACTTTTTTTGCTTTCTTGCCAGCCGGCAAAAAAAACTATTACAAAATGTTAAATCAAAGATCAATAATCAGTAAGTAATTGTTATCAATCTTTTAAATTGTTGTGATATGCTTATTATTAAAGAATATAAGACAAATAGTATAGTATATATTCTAAAGAATAAAACTAATTGTCGAAACATTATCATGATTTTATTTTACACAAGTCTACCTTGAATCTTTAAGATATAGAAAAGACGGTGCTATCAAAATTTTAAATTAAACTAATAACAAGAATGGCTAACAAAATTTGATCATTTAAATCATAATGAAATTAAGTCATAGCGAAATGGGTTTTATGTGTTTATTTCTCTCAAGTGTAGAGAGATCTATTCTTAAATAATTCAAAACGGATTTTAACATTTTGAAGCAAGTATTCATGAAGTTAAATTGCATACTCGGCCCTATCTAAACATGGTAACAAAACACCTTCAAGATATACATGGTATTCAATACTGGGTATAAAATTTTGGCAAATTCGAACCCCAGAAACGTATATCTGCAAACGTCGTTATAATTATACATTGACGCAGTGTCTTCAGTATTAAACATTGTTAAGTGCTTAACATTAAAAGTAAAAGAGATATTTAGTATTAAGCTCGAGTCCTACATTTATTAGTTATATTATCTGAAAATTTTAACCTCCTACAATTTACACAATAGGCACAGTTCCAAGATTAGAAGGTATATTTTTACATGTTTGAAAGGAACACTTTGTTATACATAAAAACTTCTTAATATTTTTGGTAGACAATATCTACAAGGAATACCATCGGTAAAACTAAACACATTATTTGAATTTTAATACATCCCAAAATGTAAGAATTATATCGTTATTATTTTTGGGTACATCTAATTACGATAAATAGTAATACTTTGTAATGTTTCATAAATTTTTTAGAAAGGAAATACTCAAGGTTATCGGAATTATGCAGCACTCCAGCATATCTGAGTAATACAGGAAAGGCATTCACTCAATCTCTAAACTGCGTCGTAAACTCAAACAATCCAGCAATAGCTATTACTACAATATCTGCAATTGAGAACCTTATGCAGACGCAAAATTTTTCAGCGTATACGATTTGCAGAAACAGAACCACGTCCAACACTAACGAAATTTTGTGCGAATGGTCCACTGTTCCGAACAAGATAGTGATAGCAAACAGGTACGTTTTATTTCACAAAACCTTCTTACTCCTCCAATCAAGATAACAAATCTTTTAGAAATACGTACGCTAATTTACGAGCTGAATTTCAAGGGTGGTTCGCAGAGTATTTAGCACCAACCCCGCTTGCTGGTAGAATTGAACTTACCCCTAGTCAAATAGAACAAATGAGGACCGTCTTATTTCCACAACCCTATGAAAATTATAAGATTGTAGTGAGTTCGGAATTGAGAAGTTTGTACGAAACCACCAGTGGTAAGAAACCTTAAGTTAAATGAGATTCGCCAGAACTAATTTCCAAATTCATCTAAATAGCTCAGACTAATTTTTTTTTCCTATTAACCAACGTTGCTTAAAATTCCAAGGTACTGTTTCATCCGCAGTTACGGCAATTTTTTAGTTAAAAAAACAAGAAAGATATCTGCACCATCAATGCATAAAAACTATTATTTTGTAGTCTTGATATAACAACATTCTGCAGCATATCCAATGATATTAACTCGTAACTGTAATTTCTGATTCTCTCATTAGCTGAAAACGTACGTCACACACGTCACTCTTTGATAGAGCTCCGCGACGCAGCAACTTTTTTCAGTTTTGTGCAATATATAAGTTCGAAGAGCTCAAAAAAATGGGTATTTTAGAAAAACAAAATGAGTCAAAAAAATGCAATCGCTCCTTTTCAAATTTGACATACAGGTACTACCATATAAAACCGCTTTGAGCGCTTATTGTACAGCAAGCTTTTACTTCAAGATGTAGTTTTCTTTTTAATGGCCACATATTGTCATCTTTAAATACTTTTTAGAATTTCGACAAAATCTAACTATACAGCAGTCGAGACAATGCAGAACCGAGATGAGATGGTGTACTTCATCTGATAACGAACAGAGAAAATGTGAAGCATGGAGTACAGCGAGTTTACACAACGCAATACAACCAGTGCTACAATGTGTTCAAGCCGCTAACAAAAGAGAATGTATTGATGTTCTCAAAATGAACAACGCCGATGTTGTAACAATAGGAGCTGATTTTGGATACTTTGCAAAACTGTAAGTATTACGAAAACACTCTTTATAACGAAAGCATTATCACTCACACATCTTTAGTGCTGGTCTGGAAGCAATTGCCTTTCCAGAAACGGAAAGAGAATTTCTAATACGCACAGTACTTGTAGTTCAACCGAATATCACAAGACCCGAAAATCTAAGGGGGAAAAAAGGTTGCTTTTCTAGATATGGCAACGCAGGTGAGTCACATATTATTCAGTAGTTTACATTGTACGCGTGAAAATAATGTAGAAAAACTCATGTATTCTTGACCCATTTTGATTTATTTTCAAATTAATACGTTTTAAATAAATATCCTTGCATTTACTACCCATGTACCCATGTAAAAGTTTCTTTTGCTTCTTGTCACATATGACGTACCAAGTATCTGAATCAATCCTTCCGAGGCTCAAAATTATTTCAATAATTTTGTTGTGCTGATATGTCACTATCAGTGTATTGTGACAGTGATTTAACGTTTATTTTCGAGTTTGTACATTATTTTGTTAGAAAATGTCACAACTATTACTTGAAAACAAATGATAATCAGATAAAAACATATAAATTTTTTTTACATTATTTTCACGCGTACGATACACTCCTAGAGTTTCGTCCATTCCTCCTGACTCAACCTGTATACATCAAAATTTCAATTATGCCTACCTTGTAGCTTGGCTCTCCTTTGTTAATGTAACCAGAAGCGTAATCTTAGACAAAAACACCTGCGAATATGGGCAACTGCTCAGTGACGCTTTAGGGTCTTCATGTATGCCAGGAGCAGGATCCCTAAAACTGGAAAATCTTTGTTCGCTATGCGTCTCAAATACATCACAAGGTAACTTAGTTTAAGATGAAAAAAAAACAGAATTTTTTTGTACATGAAGTGTATGGTTACTGTAGAAGATATTTTGTAAATATTTAGAACATGACTGAAAAAAAGCGTTAAAAGTTTATTAAAAAATACTTACTTTTATTTCAAATATATAGCAACACTGCTTTCTCAAAGTCCACACAAACGTTATTTGTATTTAGTTGATGTTATTACAGAAACTACCTGCGCTACTGGTGCAACAAACAGATATTATGGTAATCAAGGCGCTTTGGATTGTTTAAGAGATGTTGGTGACTTCGCCGTGATAACCAAAACTGGTAAGAATAAACGGTTTATTTAGATATTAATTTAACCTCATTAAATGTATAATCGTAGAGGGTTTGAAGTTACCAGAAAATGTTAGAGTGATGTGCAGAAATAGTACTTTAGCTGATAGTAGTTTTGGACTAGATGTGGACGACAACTGCTTTTTAAGTGTCATTACAACCGATGAAATCGTCTCTAGACGAGGAGATGCAAAGAATTTTGATATTCAACTAATGCTAAGAGAATCTGACAGAAGATTTGCTGCAAATTCAAGGACACCCTTCAAACTCTTCGGTACCTTTGATAGTATACCGAATATGTTATTTAGAGTTAGTATTGAATCATGCTCAAGTATCTTCTTTATCTCAAAAAAAAAAATCCTCTTCTTGCAGGATTCTACCCCAGGGCTCGACTTACCTAATTCACAAAATCAATGGATTCAAAACTACCAATCACTGTTTCGACATATTGATAGTTGTAAGGCAGGAAGCTCCGTAGTAAAGACGCCATCTCTGGCTGTGTTGACGTTAATATCGCTAATGTTTTTCTCATTAAATAATAAATGAAGCTTTAATGAATATTTATAGTGTGTGGTTGTTTTGTAAAACCTTTAAATAAAGACTTTTTTAATATTCTCAAGAATGAAGATATTTATTTTTAAGAAATGTACAATAAAAAATACAATTATTTAAAAAGTTATCACACGTGTGTATACATTTGGCAATAGATTGATACTAGGAGCTAAAGCAGCTAATCTAGCAGGAACAGCTGGAGTGTTAACGGTAACATTCTCAGGTCCATAAGCTTGAGAGCTGGGATTCTCGACCACAACGGACTCCGAATCTTCATTTTGCCTGATTAATTTGGCATTTTGTGGATTGTTTTGAGTTTGTCGTCGCTGAGATGATTGCAAGTTAGCCTTCGCTTGATCGTTTTGTGGAAATTGAGCAAATCTCGGATTTGTGCGCTGTACGAAACCAAATCCTGTAGGAACAGTGCCTAAAACTCCATTGCTTTTTTGATTATCTTCCAGTGGCGCGGTTTGTCTGCTGTCCTGAGGCGCTGTTCTAAGGCTCGCTGGACCATCCTGCTGCATAGCTGTGTTTCTAGCAAAAAATTGCGAAGCCAATCGTATTGCATCTGGCACCTGGTTTCGTTGATTTTGTTGCGGTGCGGGACGGTCAGATTTTATATCTTCCGCAACGGCATCTACATCTGATCGAGATACTGCCGGAGAAGAAGCAACTGCAGGCAAACCTGCAGCAAGAGGTAGAGTTGTAGCAACAGGAGCCACCGAGTATGCTGCAACAGCTGGAGCTAAACTTTGTGGGATAACCGAAGTTAGTGAAGCAATCGAGGAAACAGCTGTGAGAGCTTGGGGCACTACAGGGACAGCCTTAACAATGGGAGCAACTGGAGAGTATGCGTCAAGAACTTGTGGAATAGCTGCCACTAGAGCCGCGGCTTTAATTATTGGTGCCACAGGTGCTACAGGAACCCGAATATCGTGATTAATCGTGTGAGCATCATAAGACGATGCATAATTGGCTACGTAAGGCAATCCTGTTGCGAGATGCGGTTCTTGTTTGCTGACTACAACAAGGCAAACTAAAATAACCTAAAACAAAAATAATAATTAGTAAAATATAAGTATTATCTAACTTACAATACGTACTAGTTTAGCAATCATCGTTGTTGAGATGCTAGCAGTAAACTGTGCTTCCAGATAATGTGCCTGGATCGTGGATAAGTGCATCTTTTATACTAGGACATCACTGATTGAAAATTCATCGGCTATACGTTGGCCCAGGTCAAAAATAACCGATTCTTAGATAATGACGAATTGCGACAATATAAAAACCTATATAAAATGTTTACGTATGTACAACGGTAGACGATACACGCACGTGATTAGACTTGAATGACCAAATGTCATCGAATTCTAGCCGATTTCACTGCACGACTTTAGAGACCAACATGAATCTAACGAATTACTCAAATATCTGACGAGGTTTGTGTATACCCGCCTTACTTTAAAATTCATTCCGCATTCATTGGCCGAAATTATATAATTATGAACGGTGAGAGAATGTTACGTTTTAGATTAAAAAAAAAGTGTATCGAAATACTCTTAGATTCGTTTTAAAATTCAGCGATGCGTTTTGATGGAGATAGATGGTTGGCTACGAAATTCAGACAGTATTAATTACGACACGAATGAAGGTCGGGTCAAGATGTTGTGTCAACAGTTTCATTGTTCGGTATTAAGATATACCTGAGGAATATTGCTACAACGACATTAGTATTGCATTGTATAAGTTACGTGCTTAGAAGAAAATTTATTTATCTGATTCACACGTGGAATTGTAAAGTAACTTCTCAAAATAATACCTAATGCAGCTGATTATAACTCGCTTCCGTTGTTCTACGTAAGGTACCCAAACTAAAACAACAATGGGAAGAAAAGAAATATTTTAAATTAGTCAACATAAATTTCAAAAAAGCTAATAGGTTCAAAAGGAGGATACATTGCTATAATACAATATTCAACCTTAAACTACTTCTTACTCTATAGCTATTTTAAATTTACGTTTGCTATATATTAGGCTGTTGTTTTAAATAATTACTTACATTAAAATCACTCCGACAAGAGGAAGATAATATATACAAGTTAAAGCACCATGAATTCCCTGTGTACTATGAATCTCCTCGATCTCCTCCACTATACAATAAATTCCTCTTTATTGCCACAAATACATATCAAAATGTTATATAGAAACCTTATCCAAACATTAAACAATTTAAACTTTACTTAGTAGCAATCCCTATTTTTAAGAATGTCTATATATTCTCCTGAAAAAAAATGCGGCTGAAACAAATGTTACTTCCTGTGCCTGACTTCGCTCGTTTCCGAGATAAAAAAAAATCATAAAATCGATTATTTTTTATTACCAATTCACAAGGTAGGCTTTGTTCCGCTTAAGTTAATAACAAATGAACACGTTAATGTCAGAGTTAATTGGTTATTGGCCTATGTGGCCTATTGGCCAGAAGGCATACTCAATAAAGATATTGTTTATTATTCTGTTGTTAAAACTAAATATTTAGTTCGTTATTACTAGATGTTTATCTACTAGCTAATAAGCTAAATTGAAAGAAAGTCGTAATCAGGCTTACATACTAGTTTCGAAGATGAAAAAGTTTGAAAGTCATCCAATCAAGACCTTAACAGGGTACACGTTCTTTATGAATTGTTACGTGGGCACGTCCAAGCAATACGATCCACATTTTTAGATATTGAGCCAAAAGCCAAAGTCCTGATCGGCCGTGAAGAAAATCAGCAACAAACATCAATACAACGCAAACGAAATACTAACTATGACCACTTTAGCAGCTGTACTATACTCGATGAAACTGCAGAAAATCAAACACCCAGATAACATTTTCTATTGTTATAATTACCATCAAGTGGCTGGTGTATTTGGAATACTTCGACAATTAAAATCTCTTACAACAGAAAGCATCTTCAAAGGAACTCTTGTCAGTGCTTACCAAGACGATTTGGAAGAAGATCTAGGGACGAACTGGTGCAGTTCGCCGAGCTACTTAAAATAGATGTGGGTGCTATTACTGACAGTGAAGGGCATCACGCCCTGTAACTACAATTTTATAGACTTATAATGAAAAATTCATTAGAATCGTGTTAATTAAAATGTAAGATAAAAAATAAGTTAAGGAACCCGATGAAATAAGATTGTCTAAATGACCTCACCTTAACAAACATTAAATGCGATTTACTTAAAGACAATGATTTGGCTATGTTATCTCTAAATTTGCCCACGTTCAATCGAGAAAAGTTTGTTTTTAAAAGTACTGTTTTATTTTATATCCTAAATCAAACCAAGGTCCTCTTGTTAACATTTACTACAGGTCCTAGGCTGGCTTAATCCAGAGAAGGTGCGGCCAACAAAACAAAGCCTTGCCTTTTTTACTGGAACAACCTACATATTCCTACACTTTTGGATGGCCATCTCCTGATTCCAAATATATTGTGTTATATAAAAATATTTTAATCAATGTTTTACTAAATAAAATTTGAAAATATTCTTAGTTAGAAGATAAAGAAGCTCCCAAAATAGTCAACATAAAATAATAATAATTTATTGCTAACTGTCATTCAGCCAGCATGGATCATACTATGGACGAAAAAAAGAATATAAACAAATATGCTGCAAGGAGAGATATGCGGATCTACATTCGAATCTAGAAACTCACCGTTTGCAAATACGTTTGTGAATGTTTGCCCATCATGTAAGATGTAAATGAAGAGTGTCTTAATACTATGCTTTAATTTGAAGGTAAAAAAATGAATACCTTCATTTCTATGTATTTTCCAGCATAAAAAAAAGCCCGAAATATTATCAGTCCAACAGCAGAAACGATTAGTTTTACCAACAAATGGTCAGAATGAAAAGAATTCCAATATATATTAGCTTCTTGTGAGAAAAGATAGTTCACGCGCACAGTTGTTGGATGGCGCTAGTAACAAGATTACGTTTTACTATTATTATCTATTGCTTCTATTTAGGTTTAGAAGTTCAACATCAACTTTTTTTATCGATTTGTCCTATAAATGGCACAAGGAAACGCCCAAGTAAACAGCGTTAAAAAGAGTACGACATTTGAAGTATGCTACAATTTCATTTATGAAAGCTGAATGATGTAAAAGGAGTCGTTACATCACAATTAGCCAAGGATTGTATATTTGTATGAAGAGGTGAAAAATGTTGTTTTAGATTTTTGGGGATTTTTGGGAATGTCGGTAACATAAATCTCTTTCAAACTAAAATTATTAACTGTGTTACCGATATTTCCATGACAAATGATTAATTCAATTTTAGCTGGGAAGTTACAAATGAATGTAATTAAAGAGACAGATCCTGTAAAGAGAATAAATATAAAACGCATATCTTATGAAATAAAAAAATATATAATAAGCTGTTTATTGAGTTAATGCATGTATATTGGAGGTACACTTTTCTTTAATTTTTTGTAGTTGCATATGTAAATACATCTACATGTACAACACTGTATGTCAAAATACTATCAAAGAACGAGTTCCATAAGACGTGGTTTTGTCGGACGAGTCCGAGTCTAAAGGACTTGGATGGAACGAGTTCTTTATACTATTTTTTCTATTTTGCGTTTTATACTTCTTAAATAAAAAATATGCCATTTATGTATAGGGAATTTCATCAGCAGTTGGTCAATTGACATTTTAAAAATTTAAATTTGTCGGTAAAACAGATAGTGTCAGTTGTTATCAATCAAATGTCAATGCAACCGATATTGAGAAATGAAATTTTGCGGATCGAAATGAGTCTCTTTTCGATACGCAAATTGAGTCATTTGGGTTTCATAATGACGTCTTTATGAACGTAAAATAGAAAACATCACTTTATTTGGTAGTCTATTTCACCGATCAATGTTGCTTTAGAAAAATGCAATGCACTGACGTAGCCAAAGTACAATTTTTTTTTTGTACAATAACTTTCACTTATTAACATAACTAGTAACTACTTGCTAACATTTCCATATTTGTTCTTAAACAGTTATTGATATTAAATGATAGGTAGGGTTTCTTATCATCCCAGTACCAATTATATCATGTCATTTTCGTAACTATTACTTGAAAAATACAAGAACAGGAGAGAACAGTTATTTAAGAATAACTGTTACTGAATAACCAAAGAGAGACTCATATCATAGGGGTGGCACTTAATTACAGTTTAATGTCATTGCTTGCAGCGCCTCTAGCGGTCGTATGGCAACTCACGCATGCGTATAGTCATTGTTGTGGTCTGTTGTGTTTTATTTAGGTTTGATCGAAGTGTTTTACTTTGGTTTTTTTGATTGTATGCATGGTCTTATAGTATGATAAACATTTTAGTTATTAGAGTTATTAATATTGCAGTGTGTATACTGGTATGTTAAAGGTAATCAATCATTTCATAAAAATTGTTTATTTTATATTTCTGAAGTGTTTAGCTTCCTTATATTACTAACCCCATAAGCTATTAGGCCGTAAACATCCTCCTAGGTAAAACTGACAATCTCCTTTACTCTAGAAAATAATCGTTGGTTAAGGAGTTAAACCATTTCAGTATTGTTGAATTATGAAGCGCAGCGGGCTTATAAGTAAATGCAAAATGCATTGTGCCTAATTGCACAGATTAAATCTACTAGGTAATGTAAAAATTAAAATATAAAAATGAGATATTATGAAATGTTTATTATAGGTACAGATTTCCCGTCAAAAGTGAAGATATTAAAGAAATATGATTGCAACGGATTGGTTGTGCCTTTTTGCGGGATTATTCAAACACCGAATTGTATAATTGGGTGTTCGTGTGTGGAGCTCGTTTTATAGATGTTTGCAAGTCAAATATAAAACTTGTAATCACTACCAACGATAAATGTGCCTGGCATGTCTTATGCAGAAACATTTTTCTCTTAGTTCATAGGTGCATATAAATCAAATGCAAACTCAAAGATTAAATTTAATCAAATTCTTGCTCCTATTGACTAATAAACTAAGATAACCTGCAGTCTTCGTTCCCAAAACTTATGCAATGAAATACAAATGAAGTAAAGTTGACTGACCGTTTCTGGCAAATGTATTGTGATCAATATATATATATATATATACATATATATGTAATTAATACATACAAGTACAGAATGTTAAGTAGTTTAATTTTTACCTGATATATATTTTTCTAACAATGTAGTTTATATACTGGAATATTCATGCATATTCATACTAGAAGGATGTATTTAAGGTGGTTACATATCTTATGTTAAATATTTATGTATGAAAGACGTTAATCTAAGCTAGCTTCGCACTGAGGAGATTTATTCGAATACGTTCACATTATGGAAGTAAATAGTGTTTTACAAATTCAAATATTCAACACATAATATAAACACGCGCAATACATCCGTATGTATACAATTAAGCATAAATATTCTAACATATAATTTACATTTTAATTTGATTTTTAATAATATATTGACAGATATTTTAAAATCCCCGCTTAGTACAGTTTCAAACCTATCATATAGGTTAGTTTGCCATACGATGGTGTAGGGTTGTTCAAACATCTGTGATAGCGGATCTGACCAATCTACAGAGTATATTATCTATGACCTATGCTTACATCTATCCTTTTTTATGCAAGTAAAGCAAACAAGCAAAACAAAAAATTTAAAAACCTGCTTTTAGAACGTTAATACTGAGAAAAGTTGACAAATTTCGATAATCAAAAGAATGAATCGCCGTTTTGCAGGTAGAATTCGTCCTGCTGGAGAATCTAGCGATGAAGATGAATTTCCAGATTATATAGTAACATACAAATTGATCCGATGAAAGGCATTTTAAAGGTAATTTAATTTATTTTCAGTCTGAAAACACTACTAACCCTGCAGTAAAACATACACCAAGAATTCAAAGTGAAGAACTAGAAAATGAAAGAATATTTCAAATATTTTTGTTGGGGAATTTGTCAGAAGTTACTGCTTTACTAGACAGAGGTATTTTTCTATAAGATAAAGTATATATAACATTTCCTTCATTTAATATATCTAGATTTAAATGTAAATAAACGTCTGCGGGACAATTGGACTCCTTTGTTGCTTGCCGCATCAGTAGGGGCATCTGAAATTACAGCTTTACTCCTTGAAAAAGGTGCCGACGTTAATATACACAGAAGTACGTTATTGATTGTTTATTTATGCTTAATGTACAAGATTTATGTTATATAGATTATTATACACCTCTAATGGCAGCAGCCTCGTGTCCCAAGTCAACATCTGCATATGAGAATTCTTTATCTGTAGTTCACCAATTGCTAAAAAAAGGTGTGACTGTAAATGCTAAGACTCGTAAAAGGGAAACTGCTTTAATGTTTGCTGCGTTGAATGGGAATTGCAGTATTATAAAGGCAGTACTACCACATTGTGATAAGCTTGCAGAGGATAACCAAGGGTGGACTGTTAGTTTACCAACCTATTCTTGGAGTAATTTTAATAATCTTTCTTTTAGGCATTGTTTTGGGCTGTCAGCGGTAACAGTACAGATGCTGTAAAATTATTATTGGAAGAAGAGTTACCATGTGACAAATTTGATGTTCGTGGTAACTTACCTATGCATTACGCCAAAGAAAATGGTTATAATGAAATTATTGGTATTCTACCATATTTGGGAGAAGAAGAGAATAATTATTTAATTTCTAACGAATTTGGGTATCAGGACTTCTTTGACTATGGAAGGTAAATATGAAAGTAGTGTTTGAGGTATGCATAAATTCCATTAAAAAGATAGGCCAGATATCACATTGCTGTTGGTATCAACCAACTCTCTTGAAATAACGTCAAATTCTAACCTGGTTTAACTTTCACTGCATATCAGTCAATATCACATTGATGAGAAGTTACGAATTTAGTTTGTATTTTATGTATCAACAGAGATTAAAGATTAAGTACACAATTGGTGTAGCTTTTCATACCATTAATACTCTCTCTAGTAGGTATTTGATGGGTATATTTTCCAATCAATTATTCCTGAATGAGGTATCGTTTCGAAAAGCTGCTCAAATTATGAGATCTGTAGTGTTATCTCTAAACATATTTGCATATTAAATAAAAAGAAAGATGCTTTGTTGTTGTCAAAACAATATCAAATTGTTAACGATGGTATCTGTATGAATTATCGGCAGATGTCGATACAGCCCATCGCTCCAAATCTTTGAGATTTATGATAGCGTAGTCATAAAAATCCTTCCAAATATGTGTGCGCTGTTAGCCCCTTCGCTCCGACGATGCACCATGTGCAATTGACCACTACATCCGGATAATGCATGACCGTGCATTATATTAATTTTTGGTTATATACATAATTTTGAAAGAGCTAAAAGTCACCCCTTCCTCAGTAACTATCGGATAATTGAACCGTGCGTTTATAGCAAGATCGAAAGATAAGTGCGATGTATACGTTTTGACGATAAAGCAGATTTCAGATTTTTGCGAAAAACAAAACTAGGACAAATGTGCAAAAAATACCGACACGTAAAAAACATTATAGGCGCACTTGATGCTACAGACTAAGACATTGAGCCAGACAATACTGCAATAGTGACTGTGGCTGGTGGCGACTTAAATGGGAATTTAATAAGGCTTCGATTTTCTCATGTACTTCCGTTGAATACTGCAACGTACAGGATATGCAACGAAAATACACGAGGGAATGGGGCTTTATCATTCAACTTCCATTTACTTCGCCACTATCATCTGCTGTAATGCTGCAAAAAGAAAATTGTTGATTCAATAAGCTTGCTGTTCATATATTACAAAAAACAGTTCTAAATGCAATATTATTGTATGAAATCTCAAGCAGTATAAAAGTAAATGCTATGTGAACTTCTACAGTGCTGCAACCTAAATTGTGGAAAACCCAGGATTTTTAACGAACAATTCAGAAATCGCAAACAGAAAGCCATGCATTTATTAGACAACCAAGCAAATGATGAACAAAGGTGATGATGCAGGGTTTGTTGCAATATTAAGAGAAATTAAGAACATTTTAAGGAGTGCCACAAGTAGTTACTTTATATAATATATCAAGTATTATTTATTTTAAAATTGTGTTTTTCTTTGTAATAAGACAATATCCGAAATGTTAAATAATACATTTTACTGTAGCAAAGATACAGCGCTCTCGGGCAAGTATTATATATCCTCAATACACCCGAATATGCGAGCGTTTCCCACTAATCGCGTCTGGAACGAAGCACACTAGAGGTTTTTCTACCGCGCGGTGATTTTTCGCAACCATGAAGTAATTATTAAGCGCACGAATGACAAAATAAACGCTGCATACGTGATTACTAATACCATAATTAATATAACCTAGACGAAATATGAATATTAAGTTTATTAAAAAAGCTGTAACATTTCTTAACCTAATTAAGAATCGAAAGAACTTTCTTAAAGGCTGTAAAAATAAAATATAGGAGAAAAGATTCCTCCCGTTACTATTGTAGATACAGAAAAAACGTTTCCAATAAAAGTTAGAGTACTTTACTGCAATCGAATAAAAATTTGATAATTATCAGAATTGCATATATGGTAGAGGACGCGGGCAACAGAACAGCTTTGCTTTTTTAATTGAACACTCATAAATGTTTATATACTGAAAGACAAGAAATTTCAAGACTGATGGAAGAGTATTCCAGGTCAGAGACAGGCTAAGCAATTTCTGATTGGACACAGGTCTACATTTACAGCAGACCTACTAAGCAGAGATAAGAAGTCTGTTAGAACAATAGCGGGCCTGCTATATGCTCAGGAAGCATATAAGCAATCTGGGCCTTACAGAAGAAACAGCAAGTAGATTCTGCTAGGCGGAAGAGGAGACTGCGCGACTGCACAGCGCTGGCCGCCAAGCCAAAACCTACGTAGAAAAAAGCAATGTTAACGTAATTGATCTAATGAGAGAGAAACCACAATAGATCTCAAAAGGTCGCCGTGGGACAGGTCAAAAACCACCTCGTGTAATAATCTAATCTGTGTTTATATTTTTGAGTAGCCGTCCATCCCCTGATTTCAAATATGCAATATTATATAAGACTATTTTAAGCAATTAGTAGCTTATTTTACTAAATAAAATTAGGAAATAGTCTGAGTTAAGAAAGTCAAGAAAGCAAACTATTACTAGTTGTCTGTTAGCAATCTGTAACTTTTCTATTCGCCTAAAATATAAAAACAAATATGCTGCAATTACGTAAATGTTTAGCATCATGTAAGAAATATTTAAAATTTTGCACAAGAAAAATATGTGGCATTTTTCTTAGTAAATGAAGAACATCTTAATCCATAAGGAAGTAAGGTAACAATTAAAAACTTGCCAGCAATTTTATTAGAAAAAATTCGAAAAGCAATTTATTAATTGCTGCCAGGGAGATAAAAGCATCTCCATAACCCATAAGAACCTTAAATGCAACTGCTTGTATAACATAATACCGGTGCAAGAGTTCACAGAGGTTCGGACGAGGAAAAGACTAGAGTTTTGACAACAAATCATTAAAACTTTAAACAATGATCCAAATTTCTTTAATGAAATTGTTGCTTAGCCACAGAAACTTTGAAATGTAGACTCTCCGCGGGGAGTATGACGTGAATGTAGCTTTCTCTAAGGAAACGCGGTATAGCATATCACCAAACAAATAAGCGACTTATATTTGTGCACAAGAAAATGTCAATGTAATAGAAATCCCAATAACCAGTTATTTCCTTTGAATAAATAAATACTTTGCAGTGAATAAAATACACAACTGAAAAAGTAAGAACTGTAAACATGCTCTTGTAAAAAAATTTTGTTTTTTAAATAGATGTTTCTGCTTTTTGTTATTATTGGCTTTATGTTTGTAATGAACGCATTACTTGGAAATAAAACTTACCTACCTTATTTTATCTTACATTTCTAAAAATGCATAAAAAACCAAACGAACTTGTTTCCTGTGCATACCCCCTCTCTAGAAATAGACAAACCCTCAGCTTGTCTAATACTCAATTCTTTATTTCTATGTAAGAAGGAACTTAACCAGCAGTATCTTACTGTGCTTGTTCATGACTAAATCGATGCATAACATAATTTTTCAGCGAACTGGTATGCGAGATTTCCTATAATCTATCGATCTGGACAGAATCTCATTTTATCGAATTTGTTCATGTGTTTCTATTTCAAAACATCTAGCACAACCTAGATGAACTTCTTCAGTAATTCGTTAATGATACTGCTGATTTTTACATGCAAGAGTACACGAAATTTCCAAAACCCGAGCTACTTCGTTATCTTAAATAATCCATAATGACTTTGTGTGAGTTGAAGTTAATGAAAGGTAGAAGCGAAACAGAATCCAGTTCTGGCAAAATTCTATGCTATATATAATATAATCAGGCGACCGATTTCGTGTTCAAAAACACATCCTCAGGCCAACGACAAGCTATCAAAAAAAAAAGCGAATTACTCAATGAAAAGCCTAATTTAGTTTTGAGCAAACGTATTAATGAGATAAAAACTATGTTACAATGTAATGAAATTATTGTTTATACAAGTACAAGATTTCCGGATATTGATTCGAGAGACCATAACAAGAAAAATATCCTAATAAACATCGGTACTAAAGCGTTTCCTAACAAAGATATCGAGGATTTATCTTAAGTTATCATGAATGCGGTATTATCAAAATAAGTAGTTTATTTCCTGTTTTTCGTTTATTGACGGTTTACTGTCTTGTAGAATTGCCATACAACTGGTCAACAGTAAAAATGTTTTCTGATGAAGAGTATGCTGATATGCTTGAAATTTGTGGAGAAGCTCGCAGCTGCAGCACAGCCAAGGGGTTTGCATTCAATAAGATTTCCTCAGCGAAGATTGCCAAACGAACGCTATGCGTAGATGAACTGTGGAAACAGGCTGTCTGCAACCCAGCAAAGATCACATCGTTGAACGTAGGGCTCAATGTAGAAAATTGCATCATTCGTAGGCACATAGATTACCTATATCACACGATACGGTTTGGAGATTTTTAAGGCAGCAGCAATTTTATCCGTACTATTTAAGCCGCATACAGAAATTACAACCCGAAGATGCTGAAAAACGTCTAAATTTCTATCGATGGTTGCTCCACCAGCATGAGCAAGATGATAATTTATTTTCCCGAGTTATGTTCACGCACGAGTCAAGTTTTTCGAAAAGAGATCTCACAAATAGCCATTAGTTTCACGAATGGAGTTACGAAAATCGTCACCATTATTACCAAAAATAGATTGATCGAAACGGATTTGTACCTTTGCCGCCATGTTGCCCGGATTTAAAGCCATTAGATTTTTACTTATGGGGTCACTTGAATGGTAAGGTGTACCTCCAAAGAAATTTTGACAGCAGACAAGAATTGCGGGAACAGATAATACAACACGTTTATGAAAACCTGAGGTAACTTGTTCGTCGCGCAATTATGTATTGAGCTCTATGGCATTCATGTTGAACATAATATGTAATTATGACCGAAATAAAACGCTTAAGATAAATCATCGGTATCCTTGTTAGGACACATTTCAACGCTAATGTTTATTAGGATATTTTTCTTGTTTTAGTCTTTCGAATTCATATCCAGAAGCCTTGCACTATTACATCTTACACCCTGTACACTATACTTAAGATTAGTTGTACGTGACTAATGGAAAATAAAAAGAGAGAAGAAATACTTACTTGGAAAAATTATGTCAAAGGTAAAATTGATACTTGTAATTGTGCGTACTCCAACAAAGCACCCACATGTACTTCAATTTTTTTAAATAATTAAGAACTTTATAATATAAAAATGTAAAAAATGGGACTACACGAACAGTCAAACAACACTAAAGTATATGTACACTCCACACCACACAAGTTTGATTAATTAATCTGGAACGGCTGTTTCGAGGGTTATGCACTGCTTTTTTTTTGATATTCTTATAGCTGGCCTGAGGATGTGTTTCTACGCACGAAACCGATCGTCTGATAATTTTAATACAGAATTTTATTGGGACTGAATCACGTTTTATTCCTACCTTTCATTACTTTATTTTATTTCTGTTGCCATAATAACCATGTTCATCAACCCCATGTTCAATTTAAAAGATACATCAAAGCGTTAAAAGCTATGCTCAAAGATAGACGTTCACAGATGTACATGGTATACGCAGAATGTTATACTACTCTTAGTATTTATTAAATATTCGAAATTCAAATTTAAACTTAGGTATTTCAAATTCAACATTAGTCTAAAACAATATTTAAAACGAGTATAATGCATTGTAGTGTAGGAATTTACTAATTATTTTATTATCCTGGCAAGACAGTGATACCATTACTCCTTTCCTTTACGAAAAACTGTTTTTCCATTATAGTTCGATATGTGTACAAATAGAGCACTAAGTACGTAACTTATTCCTAAATGCAGCACCAATTTTCTTCAAGATATGGCAACGATGCTTTACGGTATGAGAAATGAAAAATACATCCAACAATTTGTAAGCAAAGAAATGAGCTTATTTAAATTTCTTACGCTAAATGAAGACGAGCTTAAAAATATCGGCATCAAAATGCCTTATGAACGATACCAGGTCATGAGTAATCTTTACAAGTTTCATAGACATCCTTTCAAGACGAAAGCATTGCCGATTGTTGGGAAAAGCGAATCTTATAGGTAAAGTACTCGCGTTAAATATTCGACGTGCCAGATCTTAACATTATCTTACTCGTAGTACGTTGAATGTTGCAAATTCCATACTCTCAGCATGTCGTCAATTGATTGTAATGCAAGCAAGTTTACGGTATATTCATGAAAATATGTCGAATCCAAATCATCTGAAGGAGTTTGCTAAGGCATTATTCCAAATAAGTGATTCTGTGAATAAAATAAAAGTCGTAGTTGAGAAAATAAACGATAAAGTAACAGAAGTAAGTAATATGACTTTCTACAACTATAATGATATTCTGTATATTCTAAATATTTACAGTGGGACTGTGATGCGACCCCGGCTGATCTGATTACAAAAGAGTCTTGCAGGAAATTGAAGTCTTCAACTATTAAGTACTATTGTACCATAAGTGTTTTATCTGTATCTGTTTATATAATGTGGAAGAAATGTAGATAATTTTATGGAATAATTTTATTCATCTCAAAATAAAAAGAAGAATTTGAATGACATTTATTTGTTTTCCTACGATCAGTAAAATTTTCAGTTCAAATTGGTAAATTTATCAAAAATGTGACGACGTAATGTTTTTACTTCTTGCGTTCATCGCGTGATGATGTAACATTGGGTCACTCACAATAATAAATTCCGTATATGCACGTGGAAGTCGAAATGTCGTGAGTGGCCCAACGACACCTTATCATCTACCGCCGCTGGCATTTATTAAAAATTTTATGTTAATCTGAATACATTCTTTCATACAAACGAAAAACGATATTGAATATATGTAAATAGATTGTGGAATTTATTACAAGCGGAATGTTTAGAAAGAAATGTTGCACTTGGTTAAATAACCGCACAAATATTTTGGGTGTGCGACCTAACTTATTTTTTCCCGTGTCAACATCAAGCTAGATTTGATTATCAAATGAACTTAAAATCAATAAACCCTTCAGCTTACCGTGCTGCAAATATTAGCTAAACTAAGCAACGTTCTTCCGAGAACAAAACCTACTAGTGTTACGATTGCGCAAATGCTGCATTGCTTTTTAAAGATGGTTTAGAAGCCATCGAAGAAAATCGATGTTGAAAGAACCACGTTTGTCCCAGAAATCTATTTAATTTTTCGATTCGTAAACAAAAGCAAGTGCCAGAACCGCAGCAATTCAGTAGATTAGTAAATGCTAGTCTATCTGTTTGATCAATAGAAGTAATTTCCGTCTCTAAGAAAGAGGTTGCACATCGCAAATATCATTTTGCGCTAGGATGACAATAAATTCTACAGTAACGAATGCATTTCATCGGAAAAGAACTTAAATGTCTTCCAACCCAAAAACATTGTTTCAAGATACTAAAAAACGCCATGCTATTATTTGCAGAGGAAAATACCCCGTTGTAATAGCTAGTTGATCACGATAACAATCCGAAACATTGCAACGACAGTGAAAGATTTGATTCAAGCCACTAGCATCGCCGCACCTAAATCCTATAGCAAATTGAGGATAAGGATTATGAACATAAATCAGAGAATAAGACCTAATTGTGGACGATAGTAAAAAAGATATGGCAACTGATACAATGGCGAATATTTGTAATGCAGTGCTTTTGCTAACAAACATTTTTTTTCTATTATAATTATTTATATTTATTTTTTGTTCATTCTGCAATAGCTAGGTATAGGGGAAACATATTTTGTCCGGCACACTTGCTAAGTAGAATGATATGACCAAGATCGCCCTATTTTACGCGTGATGCAGCTAGATTGGCTAAATACATAATAAGCGACGTTTGGTGCATTTTGCTAGTGCGTCGTGATACTAAGACTAATGGAAGTATACGCAATAGGCGTGCAACTTTATGACCGGTCAATATGAACAATAAGGTCTACTAAACGTTGGTAAAGTCCCAAAACTAATCATAATGGCTGGTGAATATTACAATATTCAGCGATTGAAGAAAGATAAATTAGTGTTGAAAATATCTTTATTGTTTATAAATAAATTACAAAAATGTATAATTTATATAATGTAATGCTATGGTGTAATTAAGACATTAATACGTATATAATCAAAGAAAAAACTGAAATGATCAAACCCAAGAGAAGATAACCTAATGCGTTAATTCGAAATATCTAAATGTAATGAAACTCAATCGAAGTACATTCAAAATTTAAACACTGATCTAACAGGTGAAGAAATGAAAAGCTATCACATTTAAATTTTGATTTCCTAAATGCGAATTTTCCGGTTAAAGCATTTTCTTCTTATGGAAAAGACGCAAGTGGATGATTACATGCGTATATATATATAGAAAATGAAAAACAAAACTCCTACGAACTGACAAGCATATACATATTATATGGAAAAAGAAATAGATGCCACGTACAGTTGATTTCTTGGTTGTTCGTTAATAGCCGTTACAAAGTTAGTGTTGAATTGGAATCATTGTTTCGCCGCTTGTGATTGCTGGCAATGGCGCTTCAACCGTTAAGACGCCGTCTTTGCTTAGAGAGCTCTTAATCTGTTCTGGATTTGTTCCTTTGGGCAACAGAAATTCTCTGTTATATTCTCTGTAAACTGATTTTGATTCAGTTTTTTCCTCGTGTTTAGCGTGAACCTAAAATGTTTAAATAATTATGAAATGGAATAACACCCAGTAGTGGGTATTTGTAAACTTACCAATAATTTATTGTCAACAGTCTTGACAACAATTTCCTCCGGTGAGTACTGACTAACATCGAATCTCAACTTCAAACATTTGTTATTACCATCATCCTGAACAAGGGGGGAATTCAAGTCATCTAACCACGTTTTGACATCGCTACTCGGGCGAGCGCATACATCACCAGCGGTGCTCTGTGTAGAAGATTGTGTGGTCGTGCTAAATCAAAGAAAAGGAATTGTTTAAACATTTACTAAAATACTAAGAAGGGAAATACATCTAGTCATGAGAATGTAACGTGCTTCAGACACCGTATTAATAAATTCCAAATTTACTTTTTAGAATAAATTTGGAACGTTTCCAAGATATATCAATAGGTTTTTTTATGTTCCAAAATCACCTGGATATACGATGAAATCGATGATTTTGTGCTTAATTGAAATGAAATCAATTTAGGATAGACGCAGAGGTAATGCGGGATGAATAATGTGCGGTATATACGTAGACAAACACCAATTAGCACCTATTGTAAATAAGATATAAGTACGAACCTGGATTTTGTTGTATTGCCTCCAGAAACCGTTTCACATTCGTAAGACATGCAATGTTAAAAAAAAGCAGTTAGATCAGTCTGTATAATGAGATAATCACCAACTGGACTGTGAAATTCAACAACTTCAAAGAGAATTTAAAAATTTCAATAGATTATCAAATTATACTTTGTTTTATTAATTTGCTGTGTTAGCGAGCTATTTATTCTCATTTTAAATATGCTATTAAAAGTATGTTTGAAATGTAAACTATTATAACAGATTATTCATAACGCCAGGAGAAATCTGAATTTATCGAGTAAACGTCGTTACTTCTCGTGATTTCATTCAATGACAAGATTTTTGCTTGACCATAAAAGGAGACTTTTATATTTTAATCGCGTTACACTTCACGGATAATTGCTGCAACACAGTATGACCGTATGTTAATTAACTTGACATAGGTTTTGGAATGGATATGCATGCATACACACAAAGCGCCTACGCTTCGATTCAAAACGGAGTGATTGAAAAGCCAAGCCAGAAACGAGTATTTTAAACGTACGCGTTCGTCCATAGATAATACATTGTACCTTTTTATTTGCACGAGAGAAGTTTCTCAGGCATCGTCGCTAAATAGTATGTTGTCGCCAATTATAAATAGAAACGTCTGGAGTTATTTACGAAAAGAATTTTTTCAACGGTTGACTTGAACCGCTGCTGGAGGGATTAACCGTCTCAGAATTATAATGGGAAACGAATGAATGCTTGACGGATCAAGAGATAGACAGTACAATAAATTGTTGTATATTTATAAAGAAGGGTACACAGTATACAGACGCTACTGTCTCATGATAGTCGGAATAAATTGAGGATGAAAGATGATATGAAAGAGTGTATGCATTCAACTCTCTATACCGAATTGCTCCGTGTAAACCAGACTCTCTATTTCTGAATATGACATCACCGACTGTTACGTGTAACAAGCTTTAAATGGCTAGAGATGTCAAGCTGGGAGTTGAAATCGAGCTCTTGATGAAATACGACTTTCACGAACAATATACGCATGAAAATAATACGACAATGCTACAAAATTAGTAATAATTATGTGTTAAAAAATAATGTAGAAATGTAGGTGTTTCAAAAATCGCTAGGAAGAAAACATGGAAGTCAAGAACTATATGTAAATAATTAGAAACAGAAGTTATGTAAATTCTTTAGTTATCGATTTTTACTAATCTTCGCATGTGATATTTATTTAAGAGTTAATCAAATTAAGTAAGCGGACACCATCCTCACAACATCCAGTAAGCCAATATTTGCCTGTTTTGCACACACAATGTCAAGGATACATCGCTTTATATATAGTTGCAAACTACAGGCATTGAATGCTTTCAACCTGGGCATTACACAAAGAAATAATGACAAATTGTTGTAATTGCAATATAATTATTTAGCGTAATTATGAATTTTAAAACACAGTTCACACGCTACCAATACCGTCTGAAATTGTTGCTATGGTAACGTGATATTGATACAAACAATTATTAAACATGTATTAAGTTTCGATTTTTATTTCGGTTAATATCCATACTACCTCTCAAATTGCTCAAAAGCTTAAATTAGAGCGTCCTAAGTTAATTTTAGTTCTTTCCCAAACAATCCTACCTTGTAGTCGATCTAAAGAAGTTCTGAGATTCCCTATTCATTAATTCCGACCTAAATCTGCTCATTTCCTCTTCCATCTTCCTCATTTCGGCGTCGAATCTCTCCCTAATATTACTGAATTCCGTGTCTATGACACTGAAATCGCCCAATTTGATGGGAATGTCGCGTCTGATTCCTTCGGCCATTTCGTATAACGTACAAGAAAATCACTCGTTAAAGATATGCGGTAATACTTTAATTTAAACACGTAAAAACACTGTGGAAATAACCGACTTAGATCTGCAGCAATCACACTCTCAAATAATACTGAAACTCGTCGACGTACGTCGGCGAACCGGCTTGTGGTTTTAAATAGCCTGAATATTTTGTGGGGGACTTGCGCAATAGACCGATTTTCGAAAAGCCGGTGAAGCTAATCGGATGCAATGCTGTTCAAATTGTAGTGAACCATTCTAGAAAATTGGATGCACTCCCACGTCTTTTGTGTAAAATTTTCTGGTAAAACGATGTATACTATTGTTGATAGAGATGAATGAAATCATAGCACATCCGTTTTAAGCCTCCAAAATTTCTAGCATAATACGAAAGATGCAGACATATAATTAAAATTAGCCAAACAATTTATTCAATATTTATGGCTATTAACTCTTTTAATGCATTTTTTTTTCTACAAAAAGAAACATACGATTCCTAGCAAACATCGTTGTAGTCCAAAGTTCAATTTTACAGTTAAATAGTCTTAGTACTCTTTTACTCAATAAAACTAGCGTACGTTAATCGTCTACTAACAATTGTTGATAAGTAACAAAAAAATTATCTTTAGTCAATACAAAAAGATAACTTATACGTACAATAAAGTTTACACATTTGTACCTTTAGATAAGTTGCGCGGATAAATTTGTTATTAAAATGTCATTCATTCAAATATGATTTAAAATAATCCCGATTAACTAGTTAATATATTAAATTGCAATCACAAATATATAAATAAGTTTGACGCAATATCGTGATACTAATTAAATAAATAAAATGAAATCCACACTTTCGTCCTTTTCCTTCTAATTATTGGCATATCTAATCTTTATAATGCAATCGTTAATTAACGCTGTTTATAACAATAGATTAGAAAACTACAAAATAATGTCTAGAGCAATAGTTCATATATACAGGATTGGGATAAAGTATACAAATATCTTATAAAAGGGAAACGATGATATGAATGAAATTTTGCAGCAAGTGTAATAATACGAAGATCGTTCAATAAGTCTTAGAAAAAAAAAGTATTTTCTGTAGATTTTTAAAAGTAGGATATCGGAAGGTCCTCAAAATAGGCATCCGTTTGGGCGATGACTTCTTCGTTCGACGTGAACCGTTGTTTGCCGAGCCATTTCTTCAAATTTGGAAATAAAAAGAAGTCACTTAGGGCCACATCCGGTGAATACAGTGGATATTGTACTAATTCTAACTTTCATTCCATAATTTAATCGAAACAGCGCAGGTGTATGTCTCGACGAAAGAGAGATCGTTTTTTCTTGATTTCTTCGGTAAACCGGTCCAATAACGACGCATAATACTTTCCAGTTATTGTTTGTCCTTTTTCCAAGTAATTGGTGATGATTCCGCGTGTATTCCAAAACACCGAGGCCATCACCTTGCCGGCCTATTTCACCGCCTTCGTCTTCTTTGGAACCCGTTCGCCTTCAAAAAACCACTGTTTTACTTGCTTTATCTCCAGAGTGTAGTAGTTTATCCATGTTTCGCCCATAGTTATGTATCGACGGAGAAACTCGTCAGAATTGCGACGGAAAAGTGTCAAAACAGCGTCAGAGTCGACCACATGATTGCGTTTATTCTCCACTGAGAGCAAACGCAGCTTCCAACTTGCTGACATTTTTTTCCGCGTCCAATTTTTCGTGGAAAATTGAAAACACTGTACCTTGCAATATGCCTGTGGGCTCAACTATTTCGCGCACATTGATCCGTCAATCGTTCAAAACCATATCCCGAATTTTGCCATAATTTCAGAGGAAGTTACTTCCACTGGCCGTTCAGAACGATGTTATATAATACAAACGAACATTTTGCAACTAATGTGATATTTTCTGACAAGGCCACTTTTTTAAATGGAACAGTTAATGGCCAAAATTCAAGGTATTGGTCAAATGAGAATCCTCACTGGATTCATGAAGTCCATAGTCAACATCCACAAATGCTGATTATTTAGATGCGAATTGTAAGAAGTAGGCTTGTAGCCCCGGCTGAAAACTGACGTTTTTTATTGACGAAAACTTGAATGGGGAAGATATTTGGATTTATTGAAGACCCAATTTGTCCCTGTACTTTAACACAACAGGCAGTTACCTCAAAATCCTTGGATGCTACTTTTCCAATTCGTTGGATAGGACCTATTGACTGGCCGGCACGTTCTTTATACCTTAGTCGAATTTCTTTCTTTGGTGTCATTACGATCAACTACTTGGACTTGAAACAAACAATAGTTGTTGAATGCAAATTAATTCGTAGTGAAGGCTTGGAAAAGGTAACTCATGAATTTCTTAATTAATTAATTAGTAACAATAATTAATTGAATATTGTGAAGAGATAAACGGCAAGCAATTTGAGCGTTTGAAATTATCTTGTTTTTAGCGGATGTTTCTCATTTTGTCACCAATTTACGATAGATAAAATTAGTTGTTCAGTAAATGTGAAGTCCTTTATCTTGCAATTTTTTACTACTAAAACCAATATGGACGAATACAGAGGTCTATTATAATCTGCAAAAATATACAAGGTGCCCAATTTAAACAAAAAAGGTATCGACAAAATATTTAAAATTATATACATTATGTGTTATTACAGTTGCCAGCAGAATTTCATCAATGTTATCGTTTTCTTTTCAAGATATTAACTTGATTCCATATTTTATCCCAACCGTATATGTATAAACACATCCACTCAGCAATTCCAGCGAGTTTTGATTAGTACATCATCAACTATTGTGTATTCAGAGAAAGGAAGTGGTCAATGAACGTACCCATATATTAGAGTATGTAATTTGCAGAAAGTTCTGCTCACCACATACGAGCAAAATTAACCGTTGAATAATTATGTATTTAGATAATTTAAGTGAGCAATTTCCTATTTAGATAACTCAGACATATTACAGCAACTTTCATGTTGTCCCGTCAAACAAGTTAAAACGAAAGGAAATCAGTGGAATTTGGCTGAAATCTACAAATTTAGTGTGTGCGATACTAAAGTTTAAATAAATCTCGGTATTCGATTTATGCTAAGCTGTAATCAACATTTGTCTGTTTGATTTCGCAATTTATTATTATTTGTACACGTTTGTTAGTTTATTAGACAATGTTATATAGGAAAAAGATAATAATTTCGGGTAAATGTTGGAATTGTACCAAAAAATAACGTTTACACATTGTTAGAGTTGGCTCATTTTGCCGGCGCATATAGTAGCAAGTTTGGCTGGCGTTATATGTATATATCTTATCACTAGAGCGCAATATTCTCGCTTGCCTTCCAGTGGCGTTTAATCGCCAGAGGTTAGGGGATACAGATTGCTGCTTCGTTACATATCGGCACTTCCCGGCCTTCTATGCTGTGTGCTATGTGTAATACATATTGCAGTGTCGAAATTGAACGGAAAGGATTAAAAGTGTTGAAAATGCGTCGACATGCATCCACTTGTCTGTTTGCTGCAAAATCCTCAAGTTGCAGCAAATTTAAAAACTATTAACGACAATTACGTTCCAGTAGCCGACGCAATAAAAAAATTGCAAAACACTTCTTTGTCATTACGGAATTCGTGTGAAATTGTTGACCACGTAGACACAGTGCTCGGTAGATGCAGAATGACCTATTTCTGCGTATAAGCAGATATATACGCCGCAACAAACGGGTCTCAAAAAGACCACTGTAGAAACGTACGCTATGATACAGGTATCGAAGGCCTCACTTCTGGATTTATTTTAAGCATATTTGGTAAGTTGTTTACTATATTATGTTTGCGTTTTCATAAATTCTCTTATTGTTTTTTGTTCTAAATAACGCGCACGTTTATTTGGGTTAACCCAGCGCAGTGACGCTACTGCTAGGCAATCGACTTCTTGCGCTCTACTTGTCATCAGTTCGCACGCCTTACTTGATAAGTATGCATTTTTAGTATTATAGAATGTGCTTGATGGAAGAATATTTGTTTCTTTGAATAGCTATATCAAATAGTCGGTATATTATTGTTTGTTTTGCAAGCATTCGCAAACTGCATGACCAATGATACTGCCTGATAAACACAATTCATCTAATTGTACTTTAAGTAATGTTATAAGTAGCATCCATGTAGGTCGATCTAAGCAAATGCCAAAAACCTACTCGGATAACCATCGGATCGGGAAAAGTAGGACAACTGATGACTGTAGCTAAAAGGATGTATCCCGTCCCAGACACAATAATGTTTTAATTAATTTATTTCAAGCTCTTTGAAAAGTTCAAGCCATAACGCTTCGATTTCCTCATGCATCTTTTGTCAAGTTTAACGTGCAAAATATGCAACGGAAACTATCATTCTATATATATGAAATAGGTAAGGTACTACACTGATTCGCATCAGACGCATCACATGAACGAAGTCCATTCAGGATTCTTAAAAAAAAAGTGAAATAAATAATTTAGATAGATAATTTAGATTATAGATAAAAATTATTATCGGTTACCTCATGTTTTCTTGCTGTATTTATTATTAATACGAATGCATGTGTACTGCGGTGTTGTAAACGAGAGGAAACTTGAAAAAAAAAGATAACATATTACAATATTATGACTAAGATACAATTGAATTTACACTGTAAATTAAGATTAAAAGAAAATTGAGAGAAGATGAATGACAGCCGTTAACCTGAGATCATCGTTAACTGGAGATCTAATACTCCCTCGCAAGGGAGAAGGAGAACCCGATGTTATAAAAAGGACAGAAAATAAAGAAAGAAGTTAGAGGGATCCTGTCGTTGAACGAATGGATATACTGAGCTCATTATACTAACTGCTGCGTTCGATGTAAATTGTAACATTATAGTATATAATGTAACACATACATTAAACAGTAGTGCTTAAGGGCAAACACGTTTAGATTATTTCAATTATTTTCTAAGGTAACTGAATTACTAGAAATAGGGCTTGAGTTATTTTGCATATGCTATTTATTATTACTTGCCGTGACCCTCTAAATCACGCCTCAATCCTAACTGACTTTCGTCTCGAATTATGTTACATTAAAGGAGCTTGAATTACTTTAAGAATAGTTGAGGCACTTCGAAAATGCACTAAAACCTCAAATACCTAAACAAGGTATTTCAAATATCAAGTGCCAACTAGGTGAGTAAGCACTACCAGGAAGCACTTTATCATAATGCTCTGCTCAGCTCTGACATACTAACACTCCTGTTTAAATTCCCCTAATGGCTCTTCATTTCTCCAAACATGTACTGACTAGGACTTTATCTAATCCAAACGATGGAGAATTATCAAAGGATAGTGTCATAAAGAAGATGGTAAAATGGAAAGCGAGCAAAATGTAAAAAATGCTTGCGGAGTCATCTTTGGCCAAAATGAGGCCCCTTTGAGATACATTTGAGATCAATATTAACCAAAATGAACATTTTAGTTGGTATAATTTATTTATCGATATCTTTGAAAATTTTCAAAGAAGTACGAACATACCTACGTAAAAAAATCTATTCCGATACAATAATTACTTTTCTAAAATTTTGATTGACAAAAGGATTAATAACAAACGAAAGTTCCTCCGTACCGTGTACCTCCGTTCTGTTTACATTGCAGCAGGATAATAGCCTTTATTAACTAGCATACGATAAAAACCCAATAACAGGATAATTACAATATATATAATACAAATAAATAGAGAATAAATGTTATCTTCCTAGTAAACAGTATCTACAGTACAGTAAACAGTGCATCTATTGACATTAAATATACATGCGTGCGCTTGTGTATGGGTTTTTATATGTATTTACGTATGTGTAGATATGTGTATGTATGTGATATGTATACACAAATAAGTAGTTTTTTGCACATTGCAGTATATAATAAAAAGCGTGATATTCAAGTACACTTCCTGACCAATGTTTAACATTCACTTGAAGCACCATCACAGAAAGAAACTTGGTAATACTTCACAAATTTTATTAGTACTCGATGTATGTACATTTCGCCTTGCGGCATAGTCGATTAATCACTAAAACCGAAATTTTATACAGCGAATATAAATCTGAAGTGGTAATTAGAAGCGAAAAAAAAAACGGTATATCTAAATTTGGAAAGAAAATCACTTAGATATTGTAAGATTTACTAAAGAAGGGTTTATTATGTCGATTTGAGACAGTACATATGTTACAGCCAGTGTCAGGACATTAGTCCTTGCGCCATGAAAGTAGAATTGTATCTAACTGATACGTGGAACAAGGAATGACATAAATACATACGTTCGACTAGGATAAAATTATCGATAGTGTTTGCCATAAATTTTTTGCAAATCGTATCTCTTCGTTTAATCTAGGATACAATTTCAAAGCGCAATCGCAATAACATCCGGCGATGTACCAGTAACAGAATAGACAGCATCACTTTTAAAAGAGACAAATTAAAACTAGTACGTTGCCGGTGTACAAAGGATATCAAATTAGTACAGCGTACTCAAACATACGCAAAAGTACGATGACTTAATTAAAGGTATATCCTTGAAGTATTTTGTAATGCGCATTATAAAACCCAACATCTTGTAGGCAACAGGATACACTGGGGTTGAGTGTCACTCCAAAACCAAACAGCACAGCAAGATCTCAAACTTCGGTTTTAGGACGTACGGCAAACGAGAACGGCTGTAATTGATCACACAACCCTTACCAAATTCAATTTCAAAGATTTCTTGCACGGTTCCAACAATATGTTCAAATTATACTGGATTTTGATAATATCACTTTTAAACCGTTGAAATTTCTGAATAAATTTTAACATATAACAAATAGGAGTGGATCTAGGTTAGAACCCTGTAAGACACCAAATCCAAAAATGTACTCGTCAGAAAGATACCCATTATAGACCACGCAAGATTTCCGTTGAAACAGATAAGAACGTACAAGTTTTAAGACGGATGGAACAAAACCAAACGCGTACAATAAAATAAACAAAGCAATATGTCATAGAGAAGGTAAGGCTAAATTATCTTGTAAACCTTGTAATACATTATAATAGAGTACAATTGGATCTTGTACTGGCTGAAAATAAATCATCTGCTACTGCTATTTCAAGAGCTGTTTAATCGGATGTTAGGAAGCTGCAATCAAATGGGGTGTAAAGTGTCAGCGGACATAGGACTGAAAGATTTAATTTATACACGCAATTATTGGCTGCGAAATGCCTTAGTAAGGCACTATCACTTTTGAATAAAATCGACCAAATTGCCAATTGCAAGAAGAATATCACTTTTTATGTCTATCCGAAGATTGGTTACCCAAAAACCAATTTTTATACAATATATGTGGATAGTTTTAGTTTATCATCAAATTATTGTCGGGCATCTTTATTAAAATATAAATAGAATTAAAGACTTCTAACATTATTTTTAGTTTCAACGTTTTGTAATTAGCAACTACCATATGTATCGTTCTTTCTCCGGGGGTTTCAATATATTCGCTAATAATCTTATTGCTCTTTTAAAGATGTCTGCTTTGTGTAAATATATCATTTTACCCAGGGATTTAATATTGACGCGAGAGCAAATTCTCTTTAAAGTAATATGTTATTGGACACATCGAAGTCGTATGACTTTAATGGAATATCTTTTGATTTGACCAAATTGTAAGAGACGCACAACTGAATCTGCAATTGGCTATGCAGTAAGTAATATTCTTTGCGATCAATTTGAAAAATCAATTTGGAACGCACGTTTAATCAACCATTTTGCTTACACATTAAAAATCAATTATCAGTATAAATCAATACTTTTTAAGTCGGAGGATGCACACGTGAGTAATTTCAATTTATTTCTTAGTGACAATAACAGATAAAATGTTTGATAAATTTATGTATAATTTTAATCGGTGCTTTGCTGTATTGTGTTTTGAGTACCTTGTTTTTAGGAATAGCAGCATTGAAAACTCAATAAACTCGATAAGAGTTTGATAATTGATGAAATTAAGATTATGAGTAGTAATCTTAAAGATTTGTACAGCTTTAGTGACGTTTTCTAGAATCCTGACCTAAATGTAAATATGTAAATCTATGCGTTTACTGTGCGCCTTATTTCTAATTAGAATTACCGTTTCAAATCTGTTGATTCAAAGTTATCATTACGATGGCTATGTCTTTCTTATTATAATAGAAGACATAAGACGTGACACAGTGTATAAATCTGTATTACGCTAGTATTTGTATAATATAAGAATACTGTTGATTTACATATATTTCTTAATTACAATTACATACATACTTACCCATAACGATATAACCTTTAACGTGCAATGTACGTTTCATGAACATTTTCAAAAGATACCGGTTAATATATCTTTCGTAGGTACTCGTGTTCCTTATAAAAGTAATATTGTTAAATGTGTATCCAGCATTAATTTATAAATTAAATGATTTTATTAATTGTAATAGCTGCTGAATACTTTCTTAACCTGAGACTAATTAATTTGCTTCGAAGAAACATGTCCCTGTCTGTTCTGTTCTCTAACCCCAAGAAAATACTTATTTCATGCAAATGAATTTTTAAGAAAATTATTTTCTTATAGTAACGACATCATCTTTGTTCAAGACGTCTGTGAACACTTCGATGCAGAACAATTTGTTGCGGGTATATGCTTCGACCTTGTTCGCGCTGGTTCATCGTTCTCTAACGTGGTAGAGGAGCGCCTCAGGGTTATATCTTCGGGCCTCTCTTATTTCTTCTTTTCATAAATGATTTCCCACTGTTCTGTTGCACAGAAACAACTATTAAAGTTAATATTTGGATTGGGACCTCGAAATATTTGTCGCGATATGTTCATAAAATACAAAATTATTACTTTTCCTAGCGTCTGTATTTACAAAAGCATACCTCGCGATAAACATATGTACCTGGTGTTCCAGATTGAGTGGGATTGCATAGGTCATTTAAGATGGAGATTTGGTTAAATGGGCAATATTTTGCAGCTTTTGTGTGCTGATTTTAAATCTATTTGAAAAGTTCAAAATGTCGAGCCGGTCAGTCATTTAAAAAAATTAAAAACTTTCTTGTACGTCAAATATCTTTTACATTATTAGAGATATGAAAAAAGAATCATATGAAAGTCACTGTTTTCAGTAAGACAAATTTAAATTTGATATTGAATAAAAATTCAAGATGGTACAAAAAACATCCTGACATTAATTTGTTAAATCTCCAGTTAAAGTGATCTAAAGTTAAAGTGCTATCTGCAACTATTTGCAATATAAACTTTAAAAATTTTGGGGAATTTTCCAGTTACTGGGATATATTTTGTATATTTATCTTATAAAAATTCCCGTCTTGCTACCCAAACTTAGTTAACTAATAGTTGAGTGTAGGCTTTCACGACCGTAGTAGTTAACTAAATTTACGTAAAGAAAGCAACCATATCTCAAAACGTTTAAAAGACTAGACAAGACTATCGAAGTTTGAAAAAAACCATTAAAACTAGGGAAAACAATTTGTTAGTAGAAGATCATAACAACATATGCTTGTACCACGGTTAATCCATATATTTCAATTCGAGAAAAACTAGCACAGATGGATGTATCTAAATCAAAAATATCGCAAATTTTAAGTGGTCACAAGTTGCAAACTTTACGGCAGAGTGGCATTTTGCAGATGGTTTATTCCCAAGAGCACTGAAAATAACATTTTTCGTATCCAATATAGCGTCCATTTATCTTAAGAAAGTTGCTACGAATCCCGAAAAAATTCGCCATCTTGAATTTTTGTTCAATATCAATTTTACATTAGGCTTATCCAAAGCAGTGTCTTTCATATGAAACCTTTTTTGTACCTCTGATACTTGCGAAGATATTTGACATACAGTTTTTAATATTTTTTGAAATAACTTCTGACGGAATCCACATTTGAACTTTATCAAACAGATTACAGAGTCACCCATACAATCCTTTTCAATCTGCGAAACATCGCGCATCACTTTTTGAGAAACCTTCCCTTTTTTAGCTTTGGGAAACTGTGTAATCAGTTATCATCCCACGTCCGCAATATAAAAAACAAATAAATTTAGGCAAACATGTGTCTAATTGATAAGTTTAGTGTTCTTTTTGCTGATAATTACCCATGTCATTATTATTTTTGATACTACGGCAAAGAAGCTTTATTATAATCATTATCATTATACAATATTTAGGGCAAAATCGGTTTTCATCCGGTTGTAGTGTTCATATAAGTTGAAGTTGAAAATTTGTATATAAGTTGTAATATATCGGGATTAACATGTATAACTCGGAAACTTGAAAATAAATATCATTCGTAGTGGTTTTCCGGAATATATACAAAACAGCATAAATGTTTAAGAAAACACTCCGATGACATATGCTTCCTCGATTTGATTTATGTTTCCTGAGACGAACCAACCATAAAAATACCCCCAATTCTCGATAAAAAATTATAAGTAATTCTTTTCCGCTTCGCTACAAAACTAGACAAGCAATGCGTTCTTCCTAGAAACATGTATAAAACTAAAATCGATACGGATGACCTTATCAATGCTGCACTTGAAAACAACTAAGTAATAAAAACTACAAGAGAAGACTCTAGAAGCACGTCCAGTTACTGTACATCCATATTACACGGTGTAAATATCTTGACCTACGACGAAATCGGGGTAGGCGGACAGCATGGAGATCTGTATGCGTGTATGAAGCGAAAATAGTCATTGTTATAATCATGCATGCCTACTCCTTTACGAAATAGTAAAAAAAGTAAGATACGTCACGCATAGGTGATTCACTATTATTTTGATTCTGGTTTTCGATCTGCTGTATTACCAAATTGACGACAGACTTATTTACGGGCACGTATTTAGAATTTCGAATTTTTCGCTATACGAGTCATAGGCCAAAATCGACAAGCGCATCATGCCAATAATTGATCTGTTCTATATCGTAGATAGGTACTTGAAATTACGAAAAATATGAATAACTAACGTTTTTTAGTAAACGGTTTCTCCAACTTGCAATCAGTTTTATTGAGAATTATCTTTTTATAGAAGACTTATTGCTATCATTTCTAACTTCTAAAACAACGTATATAAAATATCACATTCCGCTGAGTAAACAACTTTCATAATATAAAATCAAGATTGGTCATTAGTAATCTCAAAAGAGCGCCATCAGGCCAAAAGTTCACTTTTCTGACTTTTAAGAGTAATTGGTTTAGTGTAAGCCTAGTTGCAGTGTAATTTAACATGGAATGTTATTATTACGGTACATTTTGGCTGGCTTTTCTACTCTTAAGTATAACTGATGGAGTTGAATCCACACACATGCTGGTTTTCCCGAATTTTTTCTATCTTTTTCCATCTGGAAGTATTTTCAGCGTCTTTTCATACTCGTTTTCTCAATTTTTCGCTGCTTCAGTCACTTCTTTCTGTTAGAATCCTTAGTATGTTTCTATATTTTCTTTTCGTCCTTTTTTTATGGTGAGGGCCCAACGACGTGTATAAACTTTTTGAAGCTTGCCATATCCTCAGGAGCCTTTTGTGTGTAAATTGTGTGCGTAAAGTGTTCAATGTCTTTGTTACTATTACCCCCTCGCCGTAAAGGGTGAAGCGCAGCTAACTCTCCCCCATCTGCGAACAGTAATTCGAGAGTATACCGCATCCATTAAGAAAATTGGATCCTAGCAAAACCCGAACATACAACGCCTTTGCCCAGTCAAACGCTGACCTTACCACTGGACTACCGAGCCGCTTAATATAAGCGAAGAAAGTCCTTTGCATCCCTAACATTGCACCGCAGCTCAGATGGCATATTGCATTAATTAAAGTTGCGCTGCCCAGCAGATCTTTCTCCTATAAAGACGACGGTGGATTAATTATTCTTCATCTCATATATTCATTCATGTATTCTTTTTCTCCTTCCATCCTCCCTTCCGAATTTTCCTTCATTCCTGCAAACGCGTCCCTTCCAGACATCGAAGAGTGCTGTATATTACAATGAGAATTATAAATTGAATTTCTTAGAGAAAAATATTTAAAGTGTGGGATTTCACATCATTATATTTTGCGAATGGAATTGTATAAAAGTTAAATAAGTGTTTATTAATATATGGTAAATGTACATATCATGTTTGAGTCTTTGTGATTTATTTGCATTTATTTGACCAAATTGTTAAAATCTGATTTTCAAGGTTAAAAATAACAAGGAACACAATTTCCAACCAGCAGCTTCAGTGGAAGATATTTGTAAAATGTTTTTATCTCGCTGTATCGCAAGGTGGCGTTCTTACAGCCCTCAATTGTTCGAACTCGTAGTTGGTAACTGAAAATGTAGCTAAGAAAGCCGTCGAGGCTGAAGCAAATGAAGAATTCACCGGTACACTATTTGTATCCCATTATATCGACCTTGATGCTTGATCCGGTTATTTTATCTAGTCCCAAATAAATCCTTGATAGAACATCTTTTTTTTTTATTGAAATACAACGCATTCTAAACATTCGTTAAGCGATCAAATGGATCCGTTCAATAATCTTCGTTAACTTTGCATCAGGTGACACCACATAAACCGACGAAATCCGCAAATGGCTTGCCGAACGTAAAGCGTCTAGTAACTTATATGTTGTTTTGTTTTTAAATAAATATCTTACTTTTTAAAAATTATGAATTTAAACATAATTTAAATAATTTTTATTTGTACATAAATATATGTATTTATGTACAAATATGTATTATGTACATATGCCTTTGTATGAAGACTTGGAGAAAAAGGAATACACTAACTGTAAATGTAGTGATTCGTCTTATGACCGCGTACGGTGCTATTATCTGCTGAAAGGAGACCCAAGAGGTTACAGTCTTGTTATAGTCCTGGATCTTGTACTTCCCCCATGTAGTTGGGAAGGAAAACCAGAGCAGTTGTTTACAAATACTGGCATCTTGAGTAGAAGATAAGATATTTCGTTACGAAGTTCTATTTATACCTTCAGACATTCTGTGCATCCTTCGATGTATATTACTCAGGGACTGTAGGAGTAACAACTGCGACTCCTTGATTAAGACTAACATTAGCCTTCACACCGATGGTTCCATCTACTGTCGCGAAGCTCAGAGATGTAGTCTGGGCAGATATGTGACAATCTTTCAAGCAGAAATATTTGCTATCGACCTAGGTGTAGGGATACTTTTGAGATTTGTCAAATTTTCTCTTATAACTACACTGCACTTGAGGAGAGAGAGACTTCCTCCAATCTTGTAGCTGACTACAGAAATATTTGGGAAGGAACAACAAGGTGATTTTCATCTGGACACCAAGCAGTCGATATCCTTTCCCAGAAGGGAACTGAATTTACTCTGCCGGGTCCATAACTTCTAGACAGGTCTTCGTCATGCGAGGGCATTTGGCCTAGCAGAGGCAGAGCCAGGACGTTTATAGAACTTGATAGAAAGTATGTCAGGAACTTAGCTGCAATCCTTACCGGCGACACTCGATTAAGGAAACACCTAGACAGAATGGGGCTCCCTCAGGAAGAGAAGCGTCGTCTGTGTTTCGAAAAGGAAGAACCAGTTGTGCATATTTTCTGCCATTGTCCTACCACCTGCAGAATCAAATGTTTCCCGTTTGACGGGGCTTTTGTAACGCCTGAGTCTGCAAGAAATTTCGCGCAGCAAACTTCTGGAATTCGCGAGAAGAATAGGTATACTCGTCGAATTATATAGCCGGCCTACAATAGACCTTGTTGATCGATGTAGATGAGCAGACTGAGCCACCTACCCGGCTACTGTAATTGTAGATAATTTTCAGATTATTTTAAGTAAATTTTGCCGGTATGATGAAACATCAAAAATCACTGGAGTTCTTCAGTGAAAAGTCTTGCTTCGATATCCTTTTTTCAAAGTTTTGGCTCAAAGTTTTACTCCATTCAAAACCAAATACTTTCTCTCTCTTTAAATCCTCATTGATACCATAGTTTTATTGTTGGAAAATCCAAATTGAGCTAACAAGTAATATTTAAAACTTGATCGTTGAAATAATTTCGTATCTTATAGAAACTTTTTAAAGTTATCGAAGAATTTTGAAGCAAGTCTTGTTATCGAAACTTGTTTATCCCATCTCAATTATGTTTTCAAAACCCACCAAAAGTATCTTTCGCTTCCGTGGAGATGGTTATGTCAAAATTGTCAGGTGTGGTAAGTCAGAATGGTTACCATGCATGCCATTATAATTTATTGCATGCATGCGAGTAGTTATATGTTCTTTAATATACATAATTTTGAAATAAAAAAATATACGGAATTAAACTTTCCGTTAGTAAATTTTGTTTCTCGTATTAAAAGTTGTTTACTGGACTTGTTTTTAAACAAAAATACGTCTTATCTACATGTGCAAGACAAGAAAAGATAAAGGATCTGGGGGAAACCGTAAGGAAGAGGTCACCAACATTGCTTCGCTTCCTAACGTAAACAGCTAAAATGCCAACAGAATACGCTTTTAAATGTGAGTAAATGCTAATATTTTTAAGAATCCATGTCTGAAGATGGCCTTGCATGGATAGTAGTTATAATAACTATAGTTGCGGTAAAACCAGTTGAATAAAAGTACTGTTACTGGATTTTTCATTGTACGAGAAATTTTTTAGAAACATGGTTCCTGAATATTATTAGAGGTTACATTTGCTTTCACCATTTTCATTGTTTCATTGTATTCTATATCCTATGTTGATTAGTTTTACACTTAGCCCTTTAAGAATTCACAAATTGTGGATTTGCGTATAGTTATATATAATTTTTTATCTTTAACGACTCGTTAAAAGTTTCAGTATGTTGTTTATATACCTCTATTAATTTGTTTGTAATTTTCGTTTATGAACGTTTCTTCTTAGCTTCGTTTTTTTTCACGACCAGAGCTGTCATTTGTTATAGGGTGGGTACAACTGTTGTTATTTATCCTCAAACCCTTAATAGATTCTTCTAATGCAACATTAAAAAGTATTGTTGATAAAGTATCTCCTTGTCTTACTACTGTTCTTATTTAACTATTTTTACAATTTCTTCTAGACTAGATTTTGTACTATTGAATGCTTGCCCAGAATCTATGAAGAGTAGGTATTGTATACTTGGAAGATTGTTTATAAAAACAAAAATTAGGTAGTCAACAAAATTTTGATTTCTACATTTCGCTTCATTAGCCAACATATAGATCAATAGCATTCTACTAGATGTCAGATATCAACAGCATTACAAAATAGAGCTCTAAAAATAACATAAATTACAGTAATTCATTCAAAATTGTTTGCTTTACAAATATGTACCTCTACTTCTATTCACCTTTACTAATAATGTACTTAAAAGTAATTACTTTGAAGATTTTAAAATAATTAGTTCAAGGTAAGTTTAAGGTTGAATATTGGAAGCATTGCAATAAATCGAGAAATTCGTTTAATTTTATTTTTTTTTGTTTGCAACTCGATGTAATGAAAATGACATTTGTAATTTGTACTTCACTACGAAGAGCATTTAGTTTACATTACAGTCAATGAATTCTAGACATTCTGTTTTCAAAAAGTACAAACAGTAGGCCACAACAAACAGTGTTCTTTTAAAGTCTTGAAGATCTGTAAGCTATCATTCGGAGAGTATAAAAGATTTTCTTACAAATAATTTGAGAAAAACTCTAAATGAAGATCTAAAATGTAAGTTTATTACCTTGACTTACACTTATAAGGCAAAGGTTTTTTGACATATAAGCATTTCAGAACGTTTGCTCTGCATGAAATGCTTCAAAAAGGTAAGAAATATGTTGCAACAATTTTCAATTAAATCATTACCAATTAAGGTTACACTGGATGAATACATGCTACCTATACTGATTGTGGGTTGAGAAGTCAGCTATCTACCAGGCACTATCGCCTACTATGCAGATGTCATATGTAACTGGAGTCGAAGGTGGCATTTGTAATGTTAAAACCTACTCACTATTTTGAGAATAACATGTGTTTCAAACAACTACGTAATAAAACTCTTTATTTATGTAGAAAATTTAATATAAGTAAAAAATAATAGTGGAAGAATAAAAATGATTTATAAACTAAAAAGATTACATAAAACGCTATTACTATTACTAATCAGATACTTATTCTATTTAACAAATTCATTGTGAAGCTTTATGCAATTCACTTAAGAAGTAGTTGGGCAACACTGACAAGGTAATACTGATTGTTGTTTTATTTCTGCCGATGGTGATTTTGGCAAAGGTGAAAGTAGTTTTGGCGCCTCAAATTCTTCTAAGATATTGGGTATGGAAATAGCCAATAAGACAGGTTTCGAGTTAGACTGAATGCCAGGCATTCTCCTTATTAAACTAAAATTAAACCTGGAAGTATTTCGCGATGTAAATTCAAAAGTATTATACTTATAACTAAAGAAACGCTAACGGGATACCTTTTATAGTGAACGATTTGGCAAAAACTAAGTGGGAGTAACAAAATATCCACGAAGAGAAACTTGTTTCTATATTTCCGATATTTACATATTTTCTACGTAAGCATTGTATATGAGTCACCATTAATGCATTTAACGTGTCATCAAGAGTTAAAGGTATTTCTGACTAAACACTAATAAATTAATAATCTAACAGGCTGTCGTCTATTTTTCTATTAACAAAAACAGGTTCTTGCGTTGCCAAACAATTTCACCGTACGAAATACAACGGTATGTGTGTGTATCAGTATAAATCTTAGTGTGATACGACGATCGTTTTGTTAGAAACCTTTGGCCAGATCGCTGACTATCGCATGCCAAATTTTATTTTTATGCATACTGTTATGCAGAAATATATTGCTCCGTGTTTCCTTAAGGGCGATTGTTGTTCGTTCTAGAAAGATTATAAGTTGTAATAAATCAGTGTCGATATGAATTATTTCTCCACATATCAAACGATACAAACTCTTGACTACGTAAAATATGAATATGCTATTTTTTATATGTTTTGATTATTCAAATTTTGATGTCCACTCGTGAAGATTTTCTTATATTTCATTTAGAAATGTGTAACATAAGAACTCTTAAGTTGGAAATTTTCTGTAATATTCGGGCAATGAACCCGGCAGCCAGGGCCGTACCGTTCATGTGCATCGAACACTGGCGTCAATTGTGAGGGAGAGCAAAATTCGTTCTTTCCAAACCCGATTTTATTAGAATCTCACTGTTGCTGGAACTTGAACAAGGGGCTGCAAATTTCATTTTGAACACGGGCCGCTGAATGAATTTCTTTCTATAACATTTATTCATTAAAAATGTTTCGTGTTTGTAAATTAAAACCTTTTTTATTTGCAACTCTAATTTAATGTTATTAATATAACATTCTTCCTTGCCCAAAATAAACGCATAAAAAAGAAAGATATTTTTCTCGTACAAAATGAAAGCAATATTTTTCTTGTTGTTGTTCTATTTAGAACGAATTAAGTGAATTAAAATTATCCATTATTAGTGGCTTTACCACATTAATAATTTAAATGACTCAAAAAGGTTCTCATTTAATAGGTCCTACATTGTACTTAATCCAAGTTTTTTTTTACATCGTGGATTACATAAATCTTAATAATGAATAATGATAGCAAGGACTGTGGCGTAGTATGGTAAACAACACATAAGTATCGGCAACCTCCGCACCACACAAATTTAATTAACTATATAAAAATTAATCCGGGACGGCCATTTCGAGGACACGAATGGTCCTCATCATCAACCGGTAACCGAATGGTCACTCATTCATATATTTTGGATGCCCTAGTACAAACTGTGTTTTTTTTTATCTTTATATCTGGAAATAACCGTATTTCTACACTTACCACAAATTTCAGAGATTTTACTTAATATTTATCTTTCTGAGAACGTTGAAAAAGTGTTTTCGTTTCGAAATTATACTACTAACCAGCGGCAGCTCTTAGTACCGCATATGGGAATTCAATTACAACGGTTATACATTATACAACGGAAATGCACGAGGGGATCGAAGCGTTGTAATGCAGCTATACACCAGCCGCCGCTGTTATCAAATGCTTTCTTTAAAAATTCATAAGGGTAGAGATTATAAAGAGAATATGGCCGTGTTACTTAGGAATTGCGAAACAATTAGAAATATTAATGTAGTCTTATTAATGAATCTAATTACATCCGAGAAAGAAAAGGGGTCAGCGTAGAGCAACAAAGAAGAAATTTCAAGATAATATAAAATTTAAATTATTTTGATGATTTAAGGAAGGTATACCAAACATTTTTTTTTACAAATTCAGAAATGGAATAATAATATGTGATAACATTGTTGTAACTATGTTCTCTCCAAATTTTGTTAAAATATTCTTAAAGGTGTTTTGGAAAACGATACAGTCGACCATTTTGCAAACATGAACACATTAGATTGTCGTTCAGAAGAAATAACTAACATGTCGGTAGTCTAAAATCAACAATTTTGTTGCTACAGCGATTTTTGAAACTGAACTAGAATTAATGTTCATTTTAATAGTTTGCAACGACACAATCAAGTAAGTCATCTGAAAAATTATGGAATATGATTAACAAACGTACCAAAATTCCAACGTGTTTAAAAGCGAATGCAGGTGTATTTGAACATTTCTGAAGATAACATTTTCGTTCAGTTCATCACATTCTCCCTATATATATTTGTGAGGGTATTTAATTAATTTTTAATTTTAAGGGAATAATAAAATACAGAGAGAGAAATAGGTACTAATTGTACATAGTATACTGTTAAAAAAATCTAATACCGTAAAATTGCCAATAGAATAGAAGATAACGTCTTGCTCACTCAACTTGAGTGAACGATAAGAAAATAATAAATAAAAAAATACTTTGGTCTTCATAAAATTTTGCATTAGCGGAAATTCGCAGTTAGGATAAAAAATGCTTATCTGTTGCGGATCTTAAACTTCATTAATGCAAGCACCCCCTAATAAAAATTAGTTTCCCCCGCCGCCCTTAGGTGTAAAAAATCTTTATTTTCTTATTTTTCCTTGTATTTTTAATATAAATCTTCATTAAAAAAATGTAATGTTTTAATAAGATGGATAAAGTTGCATTTTAGAAACTAGTAAATTTATGTTTGGAGCAATACATAAATGTATCATTGTACTATTTAATGTATTCTCCACGTTCAGACGATTCCTATATTTATTTTTTAGGTAGGTTCACATAACGCATAAATATGTACTTGAAAACGGTATTAAAAATGTCATCTCCTTTTTTCCTATTCCAGGGTATATATGTTCGCAACTACTATATCTCAGTATGAAGAAGAAAATGTTTGTGCCCAATTCCATTTCTTCAAAAATAACTTGAAAAATTCGAAAACTAAAAATAAAATTCGCAATACTTCATCCAACACTCTCTTTAAATAAGTTATATTCCGGAGAGCGTTAGTTGCACCAATTTTGCACCGCCTGTGCAGATACCAATACATTTTTATCCATTCCGTTTTATTTGTTTTTCTGAAGTTGCCTAGGTATTTTAAAGAATGTTTATCTATAACCATATCGAATAGAAGCAATTAAATTTGCATTATTGGAAATGTCTACTTTCACATAGTTGCAATGAGTAATATTGACTCTTCTAGACATTCGTGACTTATATTTCATTTTCTTTCTGAAAATAACTTTTGACAATAATATAATACTCCATTCATAATTCCAAAGCACTCGGAGTATGCTCGGCACTGGAATTGCACATTCCTTTAGCAAACTTAAGGACGGTTGTAGCCGATTTTGCTATTAAGAATGATACTTGATGATGAACCAGTAACAGCTTATTCATTAGTTCTAATTGTTTTCTCGATTAATTTTTGCCTTGCAAATTCAAAAAGGATACATTTTTCACGATTTATTTGTAGATGTCGACAAAGTTTTGCCGGTTTCCGTGCATCATTTGATAACATTTCACGAACCATCTGAAGGCGCATATGTTAATGTGAAACATATTAATTATGATACATTTTCTTAGTATGTTTTAATTACCTAGTAAAAATAAAGTCATGGATTCCTGCTTATTACTTTGCGGATTCCTAGAAGTCCACCGACCCCAATTTAAGAACTGCTGCCTTGCATCATGATATTAGAATACTATAAGATACATATATTACGTAAAGAAAAAATGCATTTACTTTTTAAATTAGTTTGCTTCACAACGAATTGGCGCTTGTTTGTTATACCAATTCCTTTTACCATCTGTTAGGATAACGAAAATAAAGTAGGTTCACCCGGGCAGACTAACCTATTAATGAGAACTAAAGAAGGTGGAATCGCTGGTGTTTATTCATTAATAGGATTTCCCTTACCAAACGCTGTTTTTTTTAACGCTTGTGGGTACATGACGTATATTGGTCTATTGAGTATTTCATAAGTATGAAACCATTTTTACTTTCATACAGCTTTTGTATCTGAGAAGTATCATGAGCAAGACTTCATAAATTTCATTATTTCAGTAACAATGCACTATTTTCAGTAGGACTATATAAATAATAACACAGGTAAGTATTATTAGCATCATTCTTATGTATTAAATTGTACTATAGCAAATTAAATCAACAACAATACGTTTATCTTTAACACTTTCTCGCATCTCGTTTATTCTGCCATATTTTTGCTAAATTATGAGCTAGGCTAAGTAAACTCAGCAATAACGCTGCTGTAATAAGTATGTTGCAGCAAGTACTAGCTCACATATCACTATCTACTGTATATTCTAATTGTGATGGCGATATATTTTTCTCTGTGTAGTTAATCACGTTTCGAATAGATAAATTAGGATCAATACAATCATTTTTAGATCACTAAATATGTAAACTCTACTAAAACTCTAAACTAAATTGTTCCAATAACTTACTTATTTCTGTCGTAGCATATCAATGAAATAGCTATTGATAGCTAGTTACAAGCGGTAAACATAAGTATGGCTTCAGCCACATTTATTTGAATACCTACAATTAAGGGCAGCGCTGTTCAAGAACACCAAAAATTTACCTTCCGAAATTGTTACTTTCGTTTAGTGACGAGACTGAAGAGTTCAAACTTTCTTTTACAAGACAATTAATTTACTTTTATTGATACTTTTATAATTAAAACGAAATTTCAATTTAATAGACCTAAGTATAATTTCAAAACTTCTACAAGAATCTTATGTGTATAATTAATCATGTTATATGTTATATATTAATATTTTATGTGAAGTCAACGAAAAATAAAACCAATCATCACATCCACTTGTTGGATTTATTATAATTATTACAACAATATTTAATTTTAAAGGAATTGACTTGATATTTTGCACAGTTCTTAAATATATACCGAGCTCCCCGACGATCCTACCATATCTGGTGAAAATATTACTACCTAGTTAAAATTATGTTCGTGTAACATTAATATTTATACTTTGTTCCTTTTTCCACATGTCATAAATTGAATTTTATTTATTAATTTAATAAATAGCCGCATGAATACGTGTTTTCCGCTCTTGTTTATAAGAACGCGCATACCGAAAAAACGGAGATATGTGCTTTATTTACATAATCCGTATTCTATTTTCGTTACGGCATGTATCTACATACGTGATGCATCGTCAAAATGTTCCATCATAATACAAATCTTTTACGATGGCGAAATCTAATGTTGTGTACCTTGCCAAGTGATTTTTTCAGACGCCTGGCGATTTTCAACAATTAATAACGGCTGAATTGTATTCAAAATTAGAGCGTTATTGTGGTATTGGAAATAGCAAAAAGAATATTTTCATGATTCCTAATATTCATATTTTTCTAGAAAATCGTGACCTTTCGTAAATGAATTGAAATGTAAATATATGCACATAACAAATGTTAGTTTTTAAACTTTGTGGATATACACAAGCACATGATAAAACCGTGCTTCAATGTTGTACCAATCTATTAGAGGAGGCTAATAGTGCATAGTTATTTTTATCGACGTCCATGGGCCTACGTATGTAATCACCAATCACGATATATTTGGAAGGCCAAACTTGTATATAGAAATTAAAGATAAAAAAATGAAGAACAAAGTGCTTTAAAAATATTTAATTTCATTCACCTTAGAACGTAATATTATTATCTTTAATAGAATTATCATAACAATTTAATCCTTTTATCTTTCTTAGTTGAATTGGAATCATTTGTGTACATCATGTATATATATAAACGTGGAAAACCGGACACGGTTAACTTTATTTAATGCAAATAAATACAAAATAATTGTATCTATGACTTATGTTAATGTTTGATAACTGAATTTTTTCTATAAACTGAAGATATATTCTGCCTTTATTACGCGAGCGTATAGAAGATTGCCTAGATAACAGCATATCAATCAAACATGATGACGATGATTTGAAATATACAATTGTTACTAATAGCATTCAAATCAAGGATTAGTAACATTAAAAAATTTCTCAATGCGCCTCAGTTGTCTGCCCAAGAAAGTCGGTTGTGATGTCACCCGCGTTCCGTTACCCATTTATCGGGTTAAAAAGCACAAACTAAAAAAAACACTGGAGTAGACAGTGCCCTTGTCAAACTTTTTCAGAGCTGACCTCATCAGATACAGCACCGCTTCCATCTTACAGCAATCCAGATCACCTAAGCCTAATTTATCCAAGTCCGAGTTTTCTGTCTTGAAATCCCTTAAATCGAACCCGGATATTGTCACATTAAAAGTTGGCCACGGCGATATTATTAGTATTATTAGTATCATAGTGGCACAAATGTCTTTAGTCACTGCGACCTTGATAGATCTATTGTAACAGAAGGCCCTTATATGTTTTAAGGTAGATGAAGGCTCTTAATAATCCTTAGTATTACTCTAGGATCTTCATCCCTCAGTTCAGTAGATGTCAGAAATAGTTTACAAAAATTTTGTTGTCGATTGCGACGGATGGCCACACATTTACATAGAATGTGTTCTGCGGTCTCCAGGTCCTCTAGACGACAGAATTGATCTTCAGGTTTTTCTATATTGAATATGTAATATTTTAGGGCTGCATGACCTGTCAGATATCCCGCTAGTAATCTAAGGTCCCCTTTGCTGAACGACAGCACTATTTTTGCTGTCTTAGGCGAACCTGACATGAATGCTTTCGCCTGTTTTTGTCCTGGAACATTGGTTTTTTGATTGTCCTCCCATGCTTTAATTACTTGTTTTATGTGTGTAGGCCACAGAAGGGCTTACGACCGATGAAGGGCATATTAGCTGCTTCTCTAGCTAGCTTGTTTGGCTTTTCATTGTCTACGTTCCCTTTATGGCTTGGAACCCATCGCAAAGTAATGTGGTTTTTATGTCCCAATTGCCTTAAATTATGTATACATTTGTGAATCAAACCAGATTCATATGAGTAGACTTTGATAACTTTTAGAACTGCCTGACTGTCACTGAATGTAGTTATGGTTGCGCCTCGTATCCCTAACTCGAGGTTCTTTATGACGCACAAGTTCAGAGTAGAGATCTCTGCTTGAATTATGTTGGTCTGGAGTCCTACGGGTATTTTAAGCTGGTAGTTAGGCCCACTAATGCTTATACCTGTTCCAAAATGTTCTATTCTTGAGCCGTCGGTGTACCATGCCAGGCTACCTCTTTTGTTTTGAGGCTGCCCGTATGGCCACTCAGTACGGTTTTCAATAATCACCTTATAAGGCTAATCAAAAATGTATTGCATATGGATTATGTCCTTTGCAATATACATCACATAGTTTATGTTGGAATCTTCATGGATTCTAAGATGCCCATTAAGATCCTCAGGCTGCGGTAGTTCTCAACACCGAAGTTTACAACAGCAACTCTTCCTTCTCATGTTCCTACAGAACACCACCTATCGCCCCTTAACTCACGCATCCAAAGAGAAATAACAGCCATCATCAAGCGTTCTTCTACCCTAAAGATATACAAAAGAGCATCATTCCTAGGGACTATAAACCACTCAAAATCTATGGTTTGCCTCAAATTCATAAGCCGAATGCCCCGCTCCGCCCCATTGTCAGTGCAACGACAGTCCAACTTACAACCTGGCTAAACAAACTTCTGAAACCCTTTATCGGCGACGCAAATTCTTTTGTTCTAAATTCATCTCATTTTGTGAAAGATCCCATCCTCGACCCACAGGACCGTCTGTTGAACAAATCTTTCTACATTAATTAATAAACTATTTGTGTCAAATAAAAATTAATCACTTCGTTACCTCAAATTCTATAAATTTCATGATCTTGGTACTATTCTAGCTGTACTTTGCTTTATACTTCTCTGAAGAAAACGAAATATGTAGATGAAGAAACACTACGAAATATAGATTATGAAAGTTTAAAGGACCTAATATCAAAGGACAAAATGTTGGGCCAAATTGAGGGATTACTAAGATAGCAACTTCAGGAATACGAAAGTAATTCTAATCTACTTTCTAGTAGTCTTTGAAGTTAGTTTTTTTTAACGAAAATTACATGCAAAAAATGATTTCATAAATTAATGAGCTTTTCAATGATTGATAATAGAAAGATAAAACCATCGAATAGATTAAATCGCACGTTTATGCGTCAAATATTGCTAGTTCTTACATCCAAACCTAGGGATCCACTAGAAGCAAAGGTAAAATTTTCTAAAAGTGTACTGTGTAAAGAAGTCTTACATACATACACACATACATTAACTTCATCAATTGACTGGAACTTCAGTAATATATTCTATATTCTAGCCTAAAGATGCGCGGAAACTTGTAACTTATTTTTATAATATAGAATTTGTGATAAAATACACCAAGTTTTATTAAATCCTTATAATGAACTCACACGGAGTTAACACTTACTTTCTAAATTCATTGTATATTTAAATATAACAAATTTTATATTAGTAGGTGTTTTAACGTGGATAGGATGAAGCTGATATAATGCAAAATAATTGACATATTTTTACGTTTTTAAAATTAATTTTAGCACTGCAACTTAACTGTTACACAACTAACCATCTATTATTAATTTCAACCATGTTTACCTGTCAAAAAATATATGTGAAAGCGTTGATATATTTAATTTCCTTTTTTGTATATTTATTAAACAGTAAATAAATACATGCTGCTCTTGTACTATAATACAGAATAAGTCTATGGTGATAAGTCACCAACATTTACTTTCTATGACAAATCAGGCTGCGTAATTCTCATTCCTTTGTTCATTCTAACATGCTCCTTTAACATAATCATGACATCCGTATCAAACTCTTTAGGCGTAGGTTCTTTCTCAGTTACCCAATAGAATATATCCCAATCATTTCTTGCAGTATTAATAAGTCTAAAATCAATTGCATTCTATTTATATATTTATAAATTACACATACCAACCTACTTGTCATAAGCATCCAATTGATCTTTAGTCATCTTATTCAAATTGACTGAAGCAAATGTACTAAGGATTAGATCATTTTCCAACATTCCTCTCTTACGAGACTGATATAAAAGCCTGGAGCGTTGTTTTCCTATTGTCTCTCCAGGTGTAGTTTTGTAGACTGGTATTTTAATATCAGGGTTATCGGGATAATGAATCACTTCTTGCTCTGAGAACCTTATAGCTGATATTCCAAGATACCTTGATCCTGCATATCGAGTTACCTGCAATATGATAATCTTAAACTTTGAGGTTATTCAAAATTTGGACTTACATTGTAACATTTATGTAAGACAGAATTCATAGTTAAAAGTTAATATTGAAAGTGTAAATAAATCCAGCGCACACAAATATTTTGTAGTCACCCACGATTGACGATATTTTTATCTGTTTATAAATAAGGATAAATTTTAAATCCTTCAGGAACCCATAGTTTGTATTAGATTTCTACTAAACTGGTACGATTAATATTATGCAGCAATGAGCCAGTAGATGGCGCCACTGTGTACAATAAATGCGAATATATCGATTAAAGTATCCGTTACATACTATTCGTTACTTTTGAAGAATTTATGATTACCGATTACCTAAATAATATATAGAATAAAGGTATTAGGTATTAACAGCACGATGCTTAGTGATTTTTTGTCGCGTGACAGCGGACAATTTCTTGTTTTAGGCTGCATGCAAGCTTTTTTTATTCTTTCATTTCTATTTCTGAAAATAAGCTTCAACGAAGCCATTCTGGCAGTGGTGCAAGGTCATCAAGCAATTTTTGATAATAGCAGTGATGACGATGAAGCAGCCAGTTTACAATTTTTCAGAGCAAATTGTACCCGGTTTATAGACCGGCAATTTAAGGAACATTCCAAGATCCCACCACACTCATCCGGACGGAAACAACAATCATAGCCTCGCTTCGGATTAATCTCTCGTCGACCAAAATCATTCGAGCGAATTGAACTCCATCTGATGTCTCTAGATTTAATTTCCGAACGATGGAGATTTACCACCCTTACCTCTGGATTTAATAAAAGAACGCTTCCAATTAATTAGAGCGATCAATTACCGAACGCGCTTAATAAAATTATAAACTTTATTTATTTATTTATGCTGCGTGGTTCATATTAATTAAACTGTATAAAAGGTTCCTGATATTTGAAAAATAAGAAGATAGCGTTACTTAAGAATATGTATCAACGATAAGGATAAACATAAATTATAAGTAGGTACTTTTAAAGATTGAAAAGAGCAATCTGTTTTATACAGAGAGATCCAAAATTATTGTCAATGCTGCTTCTATGACATAGTTGTGCCGCTTTTATGAAATGGTGTTTTGAACAAAATCAGTAGTGGAACAGAAGGAAACGAGTTTTGATGATATGAAATAAATTGAATTCAACTAATTTATCTACAATTATCATTGAAGAAGAGGTTAAATGTTAATTTTGAGTGCACAAAATAAAATTTTCCCAAAGAAGAAAACTAACAAATTTATCTTTTGTGTGGAATACCCAAAATTAGAAACATCGGTAGTGCTTTATCAATTCTTTACTTTTTCCCTTTGTCTTTTTTTATGAGCTGAAGGAAAATAAAACGGTAATTAATATTTACTCCAATTGAACTAAAGCAAGTTTATTACAAAGTGTAAATACAGTAAAATTTATAACAAATTAACTAAGAAACATCCATGCATTTAACTATAAGTTAATAAACAATATTGTAAAACTTACACGTCATGCTGAAAACAATAATCTTCACTCTTAATGCAGGCTTCAACTCTTCTTTTCATCCTTTCCAAGACGTTTTGTAAATATTCTGGAGTTGTAGTTTGAACCACATCTCTTAACCCTTCAAATGTATGCCTTATTTTGCAGGTATCCAATTATAAAATAATCCAAGAGGATAAGATCTGGTGACCTACGGGGCCATCTTTGTGATCTGATTACGTTGTCATCATCAAATTCTTGATGATATGCACATGTTTGTGGAACCGTACAAGCCGTCGCATTATCATGTTGAAAATAATCTTGCAATTTATGTGGCTGTAATCCACCAACGAATGGTTGTAACGTTTGTTGATAACTATATAGCTCCTCGTTTCCTCAACAAAAATAGGAATGAATGCCTTGACAACTGCCAACTTTCATAGGATACTAAATGATATTCGTGCGGAATTTTTGCTGACTATACTTAATGATTTCGTGAATTGATATTGTTTGATGTAATAATATTTGAATTTCGCGCCATTACAATTTCCTGTTATATTTTGGAATTATTGGCGCTATCAGTAACGTTATCATGTAGTTTTTTTATGTAGTAACGGCACTTATTGCAAAAAGCAACGTAAGAGATATCGTGCAATAAAAAATAGTAACAAAACAAGCACCAGTGTAGTTTTACATAACAAATAGGCATAGTAAGGTGTTAAATTCATTCGCAAAACATAACAAAACAAAAAAATACAGTCCACGCACAAATAGATATATCTTGGTAAATTAAACCAAGCTTCATCTGAAAAAAATGATAGATTCAAGGGATCGTTATTTCTTAAATTAGCATTAAACCAAAGTATTATAGTCGACTTTTATGATCAGCAGAGATGAGCAGTTTTTTGCAATGATTTAGCAGGACTATTCTTATGTAAGAACTGTTCTGCGGCCAGGGGATTTTTCTCTAGAAACGTAACAATTCGGTAGGTACATACGTATACTTAATATAACATCATCAAGCTCTTGATCTGGGAAATTAATAAGAAATATCTCAATGTACAAGTTCACCCATCATCCATTTTGGAAATATGATTCCAAAATGGATTTTTCTATTTTGTGTTCATAATGACTTCCTTAAGTAATCCAAATGACCTAATTTGCGTACCGAGAAGACTCATTCCGATATGCAAAATTTCACTATCCGTTTTACCGACAAATGTAAATTTTTAAAATATTAATATGCTGCTCATGAAATTCCCTATATAAGTGGCTTATATTGTTTATTTAAGAAGCATAAAACGCAAAATAGAAAAGATAGTATAAAGAGCTCGTTCCCGCTCCATAAAACGTTTGTCGCACTCGTCCATTAGATATGCCAGATGTTTCTTGTTTTTCAGTAGCGTTATACTAAAATTTAATTTGGGGTACTTCTTTTTTGTTACATTTGTACAAGTAAATGTTACGGTTTTCAATGAAATTGTAATAAAAAGTTTAGTAAATAGTTTTAAGTTAAATTATTTTTTACTTTAAAACTGCATTAGAACCAATTATGAACAAAAATCGAATAAAAAATGTTTTTAATATATTTGAATAAATGTCAAGTTTGATTGTTAAGATACCATCTGCGTAAAGCAGTATTTCTTCTGACAATCTTTTCGGATCTTTCGTTATAAACAACTCATTAAATTTGTGTAGTTTCCATCTTGTTTATTCATAAAAACGTCTAGTTATCCGTTAACCAGTAGACAGTCTTCGTTACTTCTTCTTAATCGATACTCGATACTTTCGATGCTAACACAAAATCTTTTACAAAGTATAAGTTGGTTGTACAACATATACGCGATTCATTCGAATAACAGCTAATTTAAATGTGTTTCTTTCAATTTTAGGATATTATAATAGATGAGCAAGTCCACTTGTATTTCGCGTGACCAGCAAATATTTTAAAACCGTTCAATAGAATCTGGCAGCATTAGCTTTATTCCAACAGAAATTACAAACTAGTCAAAGCCATTAATATTCCGTGAATTCAGTTAAAAACAGTTCCGGATTTTTCTAATTTGTTTTCAAAATCAAAGCTTTCAAAGTTAAGTTGCTCATTTTATAAAAAAACAACTACCTTTACAACTTAAAGACAATTAATAAGGACACGCAACGAAAATTTTTAAGATAATGTTCATACTAACAGTAGAATAACGAACATTATATGTATGAATCCGTGCATAATATTAAATTAGAAAACCTCAAATCAAAGGCGGTAAAAGTAGGTACTGGTAAATTTCCTTTGAGTAGAGATGGAACAAGGCATGTTAAAATTAAACGTTTTTTCTCACAGGATTCAGTTGTGCAATTGACAATCGGAATCCACGAATTCCTGAAGTGACTATTAATCAATAGAGATGACCAAAATTACTTTTTTGCAGCGACTGGACAAACTCGTGTCTATTCGTCTCATAAGAAAGGGTTCGTGTTGCCTACTGGTTTCCCCGAGAGTCGACAAAATACGAGTCTGTCTAGTCGCTGCAAAAAAGTAATAATTTCACCTGCCTTTCTCCATTAATTAAATAGTTTGTGTACTGCGAAATGTGCCAATACTTTAGTGTTCGCCAAGGAAAAGTTTGTTTGGAAAGAATTTCTGCAAAACAACGGACATTAATTGAAATTTCTTCTTTATAACAATTTCTGCTAAAATCAATTTAAACTTTATAGACTATTTTTATCTTTTGTTTTTGTTCTGCACAGAAATTGTTTTTGTGCAATGCTTTATTATGTTTGAGGTAATATGTATATATTACCTCCATCACTGAATAAAACTATACAATTTTACAAAAGTAGTTTTTGTAATAAACTTGTTAATGCGCTACCAAGAGATCCAGAGGAATAAGTATTATGCCTTTAAATATCTATTATGTAATGTACCTAAATTACTAACAGATTCGTTTAAGCAATGAGGTCTACAGAAGTACGCTTTTGGTGAGAAATACTTTATTGTAAATTATATTACTTATTTGGTCTTTAATGAAGATATTTTTAACGTATACCAGGTCTGTAGTGGTTAAGATCAATTGTTTAAGGTGCTGCATGATGTTATAGAAAATTAAATAATTAACAAAATTTTTGTTAAAGTGAGTTTCAAAGCTTTCTTTACGGTTACATTGTGAACGGTATTATTAATTATATTTCCAGAAGCGGAACTTAGTATGAATTACCCCCGGGGCTAATTTTATAAGCAGGTCCCCTTCCACTCCCTCAATAACAAACAAAGTCATAAAATATTTAAGTATTCACAATAAGCCTGCAGAAACGAGTTGAACTTTACGAAATTAGCAGAGACTAGACAGACTCGTGTTTATTCGTCTCATGAAACGCTCAGAAAACGATCTTTCCGTACTTGCCACTCTCACAGGAAGAGTCACAAATAACAAAAGTGCTGTACTACTTCAGAAAAATTGGATTTTATTTATTGTTTTATTAGATCTCCAACAAGAGCGAACTGGGTCGGGCTTCCAGCGACTATGTGTCCCAGTGCACCACACGGTTGCACCGGTGACTGTTTCGCCCCTGTATATTTCCCTTAGCCGAAAATATTGAAGATGATTATTAAAACATATGCGGCATATAGTGAAAAAATTGTTATATACATAATTATATGTTTCATACGCCAATTGAAAACAGTCAAGTAAATTATATATGAACAACCATTGCGAAAAATTGAAACATACAATTTTGGAATGGTCGTACAAAATTTAAGATAAGAAGAATTAAGAAACTCATTGTAAGTAGCAGCGATTTTGGTCATATTTTGAGCGAGTCCTGGCATTTGGATATTTCATCTGAGTGGTTTCTAACGCGTTTTATAACCATATCTAGACAGAGCCAAGTGTGCAATTTAATGTCGTAAAAATTGAGTCTAAAATGCATTTGCATTCCGGATGTTTTGATGGAAATCGTTACAGCTACATTTAGGTGATTTTGAACAAAATTATACATATCTGGAAACCTGCTAGAAATACACATATTAAGTTGATTTGTTTCTCCCCCATAGTAAGCACAACTCTACGATTATAGAAGATTGGAACAGTCTATAGATATATGTTCAATACACTCTCACAGGGAATTAAAATTCAACAGAAAAGGAAACGAGAACAAAAGAATATGTTAGCAAATTACTGATTTTACATTTCTATATAAAATAAATTGGCATTGTTAATTTTTCTTCTTTCTTGAAACCTTCCATATATACTTCACATTTTCAATGGTAAACTGAAAATAAAATGCATAGTTAAAAATGCAAATAATATTTAATTATTATTAATTGAATAACAGAACTCATTCTGAAGCAATAAATATAGAATACATTGCATAATCTAATATCTTGTTCTTCCTAAAACATGCTTAAATTAATGAGATATGAACTGGGGTATATAAGTACTTTGATTGAATCTAATGTAACTCCAGCGGGTACTTTGTCAATATTTTTGTATTTAACATCAGCACAATGTCAAAAATAGCATCATCCAAAGAAACGTCATAATTACATGCAATGTATTTACATATATCACATAATCGGAGTGAAATACGATAGCAATCATATATGAATAAAATATAGACACAATTACACGAGATGCGTACAGAGGCTTTCTAGAAAACAAATACGTATGTGCGAAATAAAAGTATTTTGCTTATACTTATCTTACACACGTGTATTCACCCACCCATAATTTAAAAAATTATTTTCGGCTCATAAAAAAACATTTCACGTACTCATAAAAAATGATTCTACAACGTAAAAACGTTTTACGTACCATGTTTATCTATTATTAGCAAACAATAAATTGACCTTAATAGAATTATTTTGACCTGCGTCAAACAGATCAATGAAGAAATTGTTTGATTGCTATGATAGACTCAATAATATTTTGCTTACTGTAGATTACGCTGGCTAACAAACCCCAGAATGTCAGATAGAGAAAGGAAATATCCTCAAAAATATGTACTTTTAATTTTTAGAAATAAAGTATTGCGGATTCCTGGTTAATACCAACATTTTCTTCTATGATATTAATCTATATTCATATAACAGGAACTCTAAAGTTAGGTTTTTGCTGCTATGGTATTACTACTTTAAGTATGCACCTGTTGTAAAATTTTGCCAAGATGTATTAATAGCTTGGCGAAAGTGGTTTAAAGTTTTCATTAAATAAAAGAATGTAAACGACTGTATGATAAATCTAGAACCCATTATATTTTAAATATTTGCTGGTAGTATTTTCAAAATGGTCCCAATTAATTTTCAGAATTTCGTATTGGATACAAAATGTTAAAATGAGAATTCAAATAAAGATTGATAAAATCAAATTCCATAGACAAGCAACATTGAAGCCAAAATCACTTTCGGTAAGAGTGAAGCAACAATGCATACAATTGGCAAATGATTGAATAGGAATTAGGTTTAGGTAAATGAAAGTAAATGTACCCAAAACGTATGAATCATGCTTCATGTTATGCTGAATGCTGAAAAATTTAGTTTTGTAATTGTTATGTGTGACATAAAATAAATTTGGTAAAAGAAAAATTGTATTTCTACTACTTCAACTTGAATATGTAAACTTTTAACATTCTTAAGAAAACGTAATAGAAAAATACTGAAATAAGTAATCTTGGATTAGAATCACAATTTGTTTGAATTCTTTAGGATAAGAAAATGATAGCAGAAATTTTGAACTGTTTCCTTTATTATGGCACGTCCTATGTTAAATTGCTGCAGATTTTGAAATTAGTAATCAAAGATGTTACCAATAAATTTTATGTTTCTTTGCATAGCTTCCTTTAGATGCTTCAGTTTGGTGATCATAATAGATCAAACCTTATTTCATTTGTTTTAGTTGATGCTTGTTTAATAAATAATTTTTGAGACCTGGAATTTATTTGCCATAATGTGTCTCCTAATTTAAAATATGCCACCAGAAGTTTGGCAATAATTGCCAAACTTCTTTGGTTTAACAATCCAACATTAGTTTCTATTTTTCGAGTCATGTTTATTGACAGAGTATAGTATTTTGGTGGCTTTAGCCAAGATACTATTAAAAAAATATGCGCCAAATTCATTACTACAAAACAGTCGTTCTCGAAAAAGAAGGTAAATAATACGTTTCGAATACGTCAGGCGGTGTGGCTTTACGGCCTCCAAATGTTTAGAAAGTCCAAAAATAAACTCACAAAATTGTATGTTATCTTACGTAGATCGCGATAACCACACCCACAAAACTATCGGAAGATATTCAGCAGCAAACCACAGTTTCGCGCGAACGATTTTGAAGTTGGAAACAACCACCACTTCTCTTTTCTGTCTCCTGCTTACCTTCCTGGCCCAATTAATCGTTTTTAAGGTCACAAATCCCGGTATGTTTACTACACCCAATATAAACGCATGCACATACACGCTTACAATTTCAGTAAATGAAAGCTAAACTATTCGAGAAAAATAGTTTTTAGAAAAAGTAGGAGTTTGTTTTGTGTGAGCTTGTTTTTCAAATTTACTTTGCGCGATTTTATTTTTAAAATTGTTGCGTCAGAGTTGATGGTGAACGAGTGTGTCCAACGCAGAAGAAGATAAGAGAGTGCTTGTTTCTGAAAATAAATAAGCATATTTAAGCAGCGCTCGAATTGACAGACCTCAGTATTAAAGTAACAGTAAATGTGTACATACACGACAGATTGTTAATAACAAGAAGTTCTTCGTTCCGAAATACAAAAACAGGAATAATTAGCTTTCAACTACCTCGTTATTAAAGAAATTAGTAAAGGAAGCGTATAGGCGAGAATTCTATAGATACATCAGTATTAAAAGAAGTGTGTTAATTTATTTATTAAGTTATTTCTCATCTGCTTCGAACAGCTAGCAAAGTATGGTCATTCAAACTAAGCAGGTAAGTTTCCAAGCAGTATGTTATTAATTTTTGAAATGGCTATCGCTTAAATTTTGATTCCTCGTTAAAAGAAATCCAAATTAAATACGGCATGGTCTAAAGCATGCAGTCACCTTCCTTTTGGACTCTTTTCGATTTAAAAACCTAAGGTAATTTTTGAAGCAAGAAAACTAAGCAATATGCACTCTTAATTGTTGTTTATACGTTTATTATTATTATATAAATATCTACACGTGGTCTGCTGCCGCTTCAAATGAGTTTACATACATACGATCATACGAATGAAAAGCTACTTGCGGTAGGTCCCATTTTAAAGGGACCCCAGCCAAGTAAAATTATCCAGAATTAAAATCGTCACATTTTGTATTCTTAGCAACTGGTTTTTATTTGTGAATAAGAAGCGCATCTGATATATAAATATGCATATATATATATATTAATATTTCAGTCAAGGTCGTGTTATTTTATTTTGCAAAACATTCCAACCATCTCGTTTAGATTTCAAAGAAATGTAAACCAGATTTTGTAAGGTCTTATTTAAATTTATTCATTACATTTAATGTTATTTGCACCTAATTTAAGCATTACTTCCTAGAAATTATGACATTCTTAATTGCTTGTAGAATGTTGACTATTATTTCTTCCAAAGTAGTCATTATCAGCTTCCATTAATGATATATTTTGCCAGAACTTGTTTAGCTTTCACAATACTTAACCAGTCTATAGCAATTTACTGGTAATAATAAAAGGTTTTTGAACAAAGTTCTTATGCGATGCACGATTGAATTAATTTGCTTAAATTAAAAATCAGATTTTTTTTCTATGTTTGTTAACATCATTTAATTTTAAACTTCCTTGGCCCAGTTTATGCATAATCGAAATTATTTTAATGGACAAGTTTTCATGTAATTAATTGTTTCAAATAAATTGTTAAAATTTGAGCGTTTCATTTTTCGTTGTCACAACATTTAAAGTAGAAAGTCAAATAGTTCCTGTGCCAAATTAATGGTCGTACAGGAGATAGCATAATCCGAATCTTTCTAAAAATGTTTTATTTTCATATCGAGTTTGCCAAAAGATCTTCAAAAAAAAAGCGCGTGCATTCAAGGTTATACCAAAACAGCTCCGTATACATTCTAATTTCTCTATCCTATGACTCTTTAACAGACTGAATGAAAAAAATTTACAAAACTTTCGCTTCTGTCTTACATAATTGTTACATAATAAACTTAAATTTATCGATATCATATCACTTTATATTAAACAAACCCTTTGTAAGATTTGTCGAGAAAGCTCGCCAAAAATCTGATGTAGTTTCAATCATTTCCATTTATTTCATTATAACTCAGTTTAGTTATGAATAAAATAATGATGCAATACGCAATTATCGTTAATTGGCTTATGAAAATTCAATCATAATAAACCTAATTAATTCATTAATGAATTAAAAGTACATTTTTAAATAACAAATCCCAGCTTCATCCATGTAAATGCTATGCGTGGTAGTGACTTCGATAAAATCTTTGATAAACTTTGGCTCTCATGTGATCATGTTTGATCTTGTATGAACTTCTAAAGCTGCTAATCTCATTCCCCTCATAACATAGAATTGACTTACACAAAGAAAGTATGCGATTGGGGAATAGTAAAAATAATTTTTTCTAAATATAGTCGAGCAGAAAACTTGTTTACATTACTTTACTCATCGTCAAGGCTAAGAGATAAGCATTTCTAAAAATAGGACCTACAAAATTTTGAATATCTTGGCTGTAGTTCATGTTCCTTAAACATTGTTTTCTGTTACGTAGGAAAGAACCAATTTACGTGGAATTTCTTTCGAACCTTAAATGTATGAACTAAACAACCGTCATTGCTTTGGCTCAAAGCTTCCAAGAAGCTGGCAAACGGGAACTGCGTCGTGTATTTCAAGTCTAGTTGCAATTACGTAAAGGATAAAAGTATCTGTATAAGCTCAAGTTATCGTATCTCTTAATGGTCATCTAACCAGTCAAAGTAATTTTTTGATTTCTTTACAATACAGTCTCAAAATTACGATGACCCTTGCGATCATAAAAAATATCACAAAACTTAATACCGATATAAACACATGTAAAAACAATTATCTGCATTCAACTTATTGTGTAATGAATGATTATTAAATGCTTGAGTAACAGACGAAGTCCTTCTGAAAAGTCTCTAATGGAAACAATCTGATAATAATGTTGTTACATCCGAATATATACAAAAGATATATAAAGCATGGTATCTGGACAAATATTGTGTAATTGTTTTTGTGAGAAATATTAATCACAAACTTATTTTGTTACTAACGAATCTATCTAAATCAAATGATTTTAGAAATATCGACTATTATTGTTACACACATCATTTATTTGTAGTGCCATGGGTTTTGCTGTACCAACAAAATGATAATTTTTGTTTCAGCATACAACATTGCCTTCTGAAATTTTTTGATAATGTCGTCTGCATGCAGATGTATTTCCTTTGTAGGATATAGAACTATATATAGATACAATCATTAATTCCCGTTTTCCCAAACTAAACTACGGAACAACTAATTTAAATCATTAACAAAATTTAAAAATGCCACGTGGCTTACTTGTATTTCTTACTATTGTATGCTTTTTCAAATGCAAACTGCATCTCGCTTTTGATTATATATAACTCGTTTAATAAGAAATGTTATCAGAGTAAAGTAAAAACTATCCTCTCTTGCCATAAATAAATACGCACCATATAAGTTCAATATAACTTGAACGTAAATATTTATCGCACAAGGTCAACCACTAAGTGATTGTCATTTGATATTTCTTGGGTAGCTAAAAAACAATGGCTACACTTACATATTTACAATGAAAATTAACTTATTACTTAGGCGGCATTGGTAAAGAAAAGACGAATACAGATTTGAAAATTATCATGTTTCTACAAAATTCTTGTATAAAAGACCACGTGGTCAAAAGCATTTGAATTGAATGAAACGCGCGCGCGTAAATGCATAAATTGGACAGGTAAATTTATAGCATCACATCGAAATGGAAATAAATTTGTTTGTTAGGATCATCTTCATTTCAGATGCATTGCATTCTACTCATTATAAAAGTACCGAAATATTAAAAAAAAATGCAATTATGTCTGAGGAACGGAGCAAATTGTTTATTTTCTAATGAACTCAATTCAATCTACTGAAATCGCAGTACATGAACAACGTATTCGATTTATTAGCTTATTCTCCGACAACTGGTACTGAAGCATTGCAAAACTCGATGAACCGGTTCTGGCAAGAGCCGTGTCTGTAATAAACAGCTATAGGGAGGTGTATCGCGAATAGCTACCGATGCTGTGGAAGGAAAAGTAGGTGTGTTTCTGACGTATTTTGCAACATAGAACCGTATCATTGACCTATTAGATTCAACAAAAACAACTGCTAAATCTACCAAAATTTTTTTTGCAATAGTATACATTACGATAAAAAGGTACCGCAAACCTTGGCACATGTAAAATGAACCCATAAGTTGAATTAGACAATTTTACTAATGTGACACTTTTGTTTTATGCAGTGCGCTTGTAGGTGGATCTTACGTCATCAACATAAACTAAAACAGGGTGCAAGAAGTTGCCATTTAAAGGTTAAGGAAGCACTGGGAGTTGAAGACACCGCCAGGCCGTTCGAACATGAAAAAATTGAACCCGAGCCACAGATTGAAACATTCAGGGTTAGTTCTCAATGATGCCTTCCTAGCTGTATCGTAGATTAATATCGTAAAAGTCAATATTCATATTAAAACTAGCTACTGGATGTGATGATAAAAAAATGCGAATAAAAATAAATACCATTCAAAAAAATCTTTCATATTTACAGTATGCTGATCTTAAAACAACCTTAGCTGAACCCCACCAGTTACGTTTGAAACCAGATGTCAGCGAGTTAAAGTTTGGTCAGATCTTCACCGATCATATGTTGAAAGTATTTTATCATGGTGCTCTAGGAGGTTGGCAGACACCAGAAATTATTCCTTTTGAGAATATTTCTTTGCACCCCGCAGCTAAAGTACTACATTATGCCGTTGAGGTAGGTTCAATATACCTTTTTTTCGCGACAGCAAAAATAACTATTTATATTTCTTCCAGTTATTTGAAGGCCTTAAAGCATATAGAGGTGTAGATGGTAGAGTGAGAATCTTCAGACCGGATATGAACATGCATCGTATGAATATATCGGCGAAAACATCCGGTTTACCGACGTTTGAGAGCGAAGAAATGTTGAAGTGCTTAAAAAGACTTGTTTCGGTGGATCAAGAATGGGTACCGCATGCAGAGGGAGCCAGTCTTTATTTACGCCCGACACTCATTGGAATAGATGTAAATATTTTCAACTATCTAATATTATATTCAACCTAAAATCTATGTTTTATTATATAGGGCACCTTGGGTGTAGCCCAGTCCGAATCTGCACTGCTGTTTACGATTTTATGCCCAGTTGGCAACTACTTTGCTACCGGAAGCGACGCAGTTTCGCTTCTGGCAGATCCAATGTATGCTAGAGCTTGGCCGGGCGGTTGTGGTGATAAAAAAGTCGGTTCAAATTATGGCCCAACAATTAGAGTACAAAAGAAAGCTTCGAACAGAGGACTGCAACAAGTTCTTTGGTTGTATGGCGAAGATCATCAAATCACTGAAGTAGGAACTATGAATATTTTCATGTTTTACATTAATGAGGATGGAGGTAAACAAATGCATAACGTTCATACGTACATTGTTAGTAGCATCTATTTAATTTTCAGAAAAAGAACTGGTTACACCACCACTAAATGGTTTAATTTTACCGGGAGTAACTCGTGCCTCAATTATACAAATGGCTCAAGAATGGGGCGATTTCAGAGTTGTTCAAAGGACGATTACTATGAATGAAGTTATTCAGTTACTGAAGGAAAACAGAGTAAGTGTTTTTCAAATGTTTAACATGATCATTTGACTAAAGTACGCTTATATTTTAGCTCTTAGAAATGTTTGGTTCTGGTACTGCGTGCATAGTAAGTCCAATTGCGTCGATATCATACCTTGGGAACTTCCTACGCATCCCAACCAATGAACATTCCGCCCCACTTTATAAGAGGATAAGAGACCAACTGTATGCCATTCAATACGGACATATTAAACATCCATGGGCGGTGCTGATCGACTAATTTAGATGTTAAAAAGATTTCCTATGAAAGGGAACTTATTTCTTCAACTCGACTGTGTTATTTCAATATTACTTGTAAGATTCCTCACTTAAAAGATCTGAAAGGAGTTAAATTTAAATTCGATCAGAGCAGTTTTCTTACTTTTGTAAGAGTTTCGAATATATTTATTGAGCAAATGCTGTTCGGTACCGATAAACTATGCAAAAGTATTTTCACTTTGTGCTGGGCACGCCTGCAAGCGAAGATGCATAATACAAAGTAATGCAAAAAAAGAAATGCCAACCTATATATATATTACTATCTAATCTGGTTTTGGCCATATCGTTGCATTTTATCAAGAAAATCTTAGTTGTTGTTATTTATTGACAAAAGCGGTTTTTATAAACTTAAATATTTTTTGTAAAAGTTTAAAGTGTACTCGTATGATACATTTTTGTAAAACATTTTCATAAATAAATCTCTTAATAACTAGCGGTGAGAATTTTCTGATACCTTAGACAGATTACCTTCCTTTTGAACGATCCCCGTATATGTAAAACTTGTTTACAAGTGTTACATTACGTACAAAATTCCCAGAAACGTCTGCCCCCTTTACTTCATGTAAATCAATCTATTGCTCATTGTTAGTTGCAAAACGTAAATTCAACGTAGTTTTAGTTGAAAGCGGTAAGTCAATAATCAAAAAAATACATATTTTCATTCCGCAATAAATTATAACTGACCTTATATTTCTCGTAAACAGGTAATCACAATAATAACGTAAGGTTATGCTTTTAGAATGTAACTAACGTTATGATAAAGCAACAAATATATTGGATATCATTTTGTTCATCTTTCCTGGTTTCTTGAGAAATATAGATAACTACTTAAATTTACCATTACCACATATTAGACAATAAAACGAAATAAATTCTTGTCATATTCAAACATTCTTTGAATTGTTAAAATTACACAGATAGTATTATCTACCAATTTCATTCTACGTGAACATTGTCCGGCGGCTTAGAAATTACAATCTATTAAAATTATCCTTTTCATTATGATTGGTTTATCAACTAATTGTAAGCCTAAAATAAAACATTTCATTTTAAATCAATGTACGTGCACTAGATAAACATAAATATATAGTAGGTAATAGCGTTTGTAACTTACATCATCTATACTGGCTGCATGTGGTACAATAAATTATTCTTAGGTAGGTATTTTTTTTTACTTTTTCAACAACGAATGATATTGAAAAAACAAGCGACGAAGAAATCGTTGTCGAATAAAATCTCCTTGAAGTTAAGTCTAAATTAAATGCAGCGCTGTTTTACAATAAAATGGCAAATGTTAAACAAATGCGTTCAAATCCAGTCAAAACAATTTACAAAATAAAATTTAAACTTTTTAAAACACGTATGGAAATCTCCATAAAGCAAATTGATAATTATGCAAATTTGTTAATGGTTATTCTTAGTAAGGCATTATCACAATATTACGATATATTATGGATGTTTCGCAACAAATACTGTGCCTTCCAGCCTTTTGGCCTTTGTATGGGTTAAATTTTTTACACACGGTGATTATCGCTAAAATCGCTTATTATTACTACTTGAATATAAATAAAATCCAAAAATTGCGTGCAACTCTTTTACATGCATATTTTACTTGAAAGAGTTTCCAATAACCACATCTATGGCTAAGATGCAAAATATGCCCTTCAGAAGGTCATTTGTAGAGGAGACTTGGTTCCTTCTGGCATCCCATCTGTGTCACTAAATATGTAGGTTGGCAGTAAATAAAGCATCTGATCTACTCATTAGCGAGTGACTATCTCTTTTCATTTAGTTATGACGGCGTTCTTGTTAATTTAGCCCAAAAGTAAATTTTTAGTGGCCAGTTTCAGAATCTATGAAACACTGCACGTATTGTTACTGTGATCTAAATGCGAAGCGATGCAGAACATGCTTGTGGCGAGATTACATCACTTAAATAAAATTGAAAGTTAGCATCGTAATTATGTTCTAATTTTATAGTCACATGGGTAACAGAAAGACATTCTGTGATGGATAACACAGAGTAGTCCACGACAGTGGCGTAGATAGCCTCCCCGCGAAACTTGCACGCGTCCCTTCTAAAATACCCAATACCTAGAAGTAGTAGCGGATCTTGGGTCATTTATAAGCGAGAGCACAGATACTGGAAGATATTTGTATTTATATTTATTTAAATATTGCCATAACTTTTAATGCAGGAAGATGTACATACAGAAAATATTGCTTTTGCGATACGAAGTATCGTAAAAGATCCTTGCAAATTCTATCAATAGTAGGGGGGCTCCCAAATCTTCCGAGTTCCTTATGTACGCCATTGGTTCCCAACACTTCAACTATTTTAAAAAGTGACATGCAACTTATTTTATCAAAACTAGTTAGTTATGGAAAAACAAAACGGTAAAAATAAATCATAACAAAATCATTGTTCGTTAGATATCACTTTGCTTTATTAATATTTATTTGTAACTAATATTAAATACTATTTTTCATTAAAAAATATACTAAATATTTCCTATTATTTGTGAGTTTATTTTCCGTTTTTCGTACAAAAATTACTGCTATACATAGTGTTTTACTATTACTACTATTTTAGTCCTTAAAAAATCAATAGCATTATACGAAAATGTGCGCTAGGTAGCATCAGTTAAAAGTATTATTTTTTTCCCTAATAGTTACATCAGCAAAATAACACTATCTACGTTATGCATACTAAATATTCAGACAAACATCCAGTCTTATTCCCACATGTCGCTATCTAATTCGGATATATACGACAAATATATGAAGCTGCCATCCACATAGACATAGACCCTGATGAGCCGTGAATGGCAAAACGCATTTGTCCAACTTCCATAAAATAAGTGCAAGAAGTTGTAACGGTTAATAAATCGTTGTAAAATTCGAAAATTGTCCATTTTTGCCTGGAATATCTAACCAGGCATCACATTTTTTTCAATAAACGTGATTTTCGAGAAAGAATCTTAATCTTGATCACGTATTAAATATTTTTTATATCTTTGGGACACCTTTGCGCCAAATACATCGCACTCGAATGATAAATGGTGTTAGATTACCATCATAAACAGATAATATGCTACAAAATTATATAAACCAGGTGCAACTTTCTTTGATAGTACATTTTGCACTCTAAGTATTTCAGAAGAAATGGCAAGCGCTTCGCAAGGAAAATTCGTTCAAGCGAAACCGCAACAAAATGATTACCTTCGTGACGTTTTGGAGCATATTACGACTGTGGTGCATGTGTTAGCTTTAGGATTAACCATTTTTATTATATATTTATGCTTCCTGAGTACACCACTTACACTAACAACATGGCATGTCTTGTAGTACACTATTGGGGTAAGCAACTATGACCTACAGCTATATGTTTATTGTTATGTATTCTGATCACTACCTTTCTAGTGTTAATTTGACTAACTCGGTGTCTAAACTATCTCTTTTGTAGTGGGTCCTCTTAGTTTCCGAAGGCATCTTGTACCTTATCAAAGAGAATATCCTGGCGAAACGTGCCTCTTCTCGCCTGAGAAACCACGCTCATTGGGTAGTTATTATACTTGGCGTTGGCTTGTCTATAGGTGGATTTGTAACCATCTACTATACTAAAAATGGTAGACATTATACTTCAACTCATGGCCTGACCGGCCTGATTTCGGGTATTTTGGGCTGTTTGGCTTGCATCAACGGTGTTCCCACATTATTCAGTGCCAGTTTGAGAAACAGAATACCACCAAATTGGAATAAACTATTCCATGCATTTGTTGGTTTTGCTGCAGTTGTTATAGGGGCATACGCTATGATTACCGGATATTATTTAAGATGGTTTACTTCAAGAACTAGTGCAGCCGATACTTGCTTTGCCATTACAGTATTTATAACGTTCTGGGCATTATTTCGACCCCTTATCAACATGTTTACTCGAGCAAAAAATATTTGTAGTTAAACTTCTATGGATTACCTTGAATCTATGTTTGTTGTGATCTCTTATTTTATGTTAATGTTACTATTTTGGATGACTTCATAGTTTTGTTAATGTATTATTAAAGCAAATAATTAGTATTTATTCTATTTAGTGCGTTTTTGCTGTATTATGTGTATGAATAGCAAAAACATTGAATTATATAGAACTACCTTATAGATTCGCAGACTTGATGATGATAGTATATAAGGTAAGATTGCATGAAGACAGTAAAAGACGAAGTTTCTGTGGTCTGTAATTTCAAGTTCTCCAGATCCTAATACATGCTTCAAAAATTGAGTGTCTTTTTAGCAGACTTAATCAAAGTAGTATCATTTGTACACTAGAGAGTGGGGCAAATGTCTAATTATTGTCAATGTCATTGAATTGTATATCCAAACCTGTTGATTTTTTTGGAAAAATTAGGAATTTTAAACCACTATATCTGAAACAGATCCACATTTAATCCAGATTTATGCCTACTATGAAGAAAAGATAAAGTTATTCAATTCTAAAACTAGATAAAATAGATTTATTCTCGTATCTCTATTTTAAGAACGCACAATTGTATAAGAATGCTTAGAAAGTTGAACATCTGGACCCCAGAAAGAATTGGCAGATGTTCACACGTATAGTTTTGGCAAAACGAGGAAAATCTATTAAAAGCGATAAAAAACGATATTCTTTACTTACTGCTAATATAAATTTTACCAAACTATCCACATTTTCAGATCCAGGATTCATTTATTACAGCTTGAAGAAATCAACAAAATTTTTGCATTCTTTTGTTGTTATAGTTAATGTAATAAGAATTATACTGCATAGGTTAAAACGATATCAGAATAACCTTCAATTTTTTTATTAGAGAAGCTTATGCAACAACAATAAAATTGTTGACAAATCATCACATCGTTCATCCAAAAATATATTTGATCTATTTTTTTACTTTCAGAATTGATAGCAATTTTTTTTCTTCTTTCTGTACTAATTTTGAGTACGCATGGATACATCGAATAGTAACGTTGCATATTTAGAGGTAAGCAGGCAAAAGATACTATGTATACATACGATATTTTATTTAACGGGAAATCCCAATTAATTATATGGGAATCCACAAGCAAATGAGCTTTTGATAAGCAAGAAAACATCTGCTTTGGATTGTAATACTGCACAAATATTATTCATATGACGGGAAATACAATCTACCGTTGTTATCAAGAATGTACTTCAATTCTAAAAATCTTAAACACATTATCATTGAATCCAGCAAACTGTTAAGTTGTAAGAAATTAACGCATTAGTTCACATGTCTTTCAGCTAGACGATTCGAAAATGGTTGCACCGGTGGTTACAAAATCCATTGCGTCAATCCAGGATAGGACAAATGTACTTCGAGACGTACTTGAACATGTCACGACGGTGATTCACGTTTTAGCACTAGGATTAACTGTATTTATAGTGTATTTGTGTTTTCAAGACGTGAATTTCAATTCAAGAACATGGCACGCTCTCTTATATACAATTGGGGTAAGTCAAAACTTACGTTCTGCATTAGCCATATTTATTTTGTATTGAATACAATACAAAATAAGTACAATCATTAGGAAGTAAAATCTTTCTTTTGTTAAGTATTTATCTTTATCTTCTTATCTGTTACGAGACTCAGAGGTATATGAATACATAAGGATTATATATGATGGATGATAACCTTAAGTCAAAAGGTACAGGATTCCTAGCCTCCTTCATAGATGCAGACGTTTTTATCTTATCAACAAATCGGCACATAATTATAGTAACTCTAATGTAATTGTGACCAGACTGTCTAGATTATTATTATAAAAAAAATTACTTATCAGATTGCTTATAATACACCATTATTGAAAATAACCAGGAATAAATTAGTTAAATGAATAGAATAATAAATATAGAAATAATATTAAAGTAGTTTGTAATTTAGAGACATTTTAATGCACAGCAAAAAATACAGTACTATTTAGCGTTTACATATTTTGAGTTTTTCCAAATAATATTTGATTTTTAATACTAGTTGTACTGCATTTTACTAGTTAATAATTAAAAATGTTTATACATATTTTCCAAATGTAGAATAACACTGATTAATGTGAATTTGATAAGAGAAAAGAGAAACAAAAAAAAAACATTTTATTTTACAAAAAATTCAGGCTGAGTAATGAATCGATATAATACGAAGAATTTTGAAAATTTGAATTTTCTGAGTAATTAACTGTTTGAAAAATACTTCGTCCTTGTATGGAATCGAACCCATTTGCTGGGCGCACTCTTGATGCCAGTAACGTGCAAATTATGATATATATTTGAATACTGTCGCTGGCTGTTGTACGTAGTAGAAGAAAGCCCAAATGTTTTATCCAATATTTTAGGGTCAGATGAGACCACTTTTAGTAGTACAAATAGTGCAAATTTGCACAACATGCACTATTAGTCGCAGATAAGTCCACACTAGATGCTATCAAAATCAATAGAAAGTAGATGTATGGTGTGGAATTTCGGAAAATAAGATTTATTTCTAAAGAAGTTTTAAATAGTCACTGATCTTTAAGTTTTCTCGGAGACGAACTAGAACTCATTTAAATATGTGGCTTCAGCACGATGGTTGAATGGGCAATCTACCGTTTTTTTTTATTTTGAATTAGGTTATAAATTATAATGATGAAGCACCACCTACATTAAAAATGCGGATAGAACGTTATCGAACTAATTACGAAAATTGTCGAAACGCTTCTGAATAGTAACTTGCGTATTTTTTTAACTCATGTTTTCTCTGATTTCCAAATTTTCTTATTATAAGTGATTCTAGGACAGAGCTCTTTTACAAAATTTGTGAATTTAGACACTGTAGCGCTGCTTCTTAGTACAAAGAAGTTATTAGAAAATCAACTCGAAAATCTTAATTCCAACACTAGAATTTTAACTCAGATCTCAATTTCCTATTTTTTCCTGTGTAGTTCTAAGTGGGTAATTTGAAACACCTTTTTTATTTATTAACCATATACACAAATGATCTCACCAATTTGCTTTTCTGTTGCAGTGGTTTCTGCTATCGGCCGAAGGTATCCTATTTATCAGCAAAGATAATATTGCTTCAAAACGGGTTACATCCCGATGGAAAGCTCATGGTCACTGGATTATTGTCACATTCGGTGTCGTTTTGGCCATCGCTGGATTTATTACAATTGTCACAAACAAAACAAAACATTTTTCATCAATTCATGCTATAGCTGGTCTAATATCTGGAATTTTCGGTTGCCTAGCTTGCCTTAGTGGAGTACCAACATTGTTTAGCGTTGAATTGAGAAAAAGAATCCCGCCAATCTATAGCAAATTGGTTCATGCTATTTTAGGTTCGACAGCTGTGGTGCTTGGAACAATTGCTTTAATTACAGCGTTTTACAAAAAGTGGTTTCTTAGTAAAATGAACTATAGTGCAGTAACGGTATGTTTTATTATCGCTGTTGTAATAACTTTTTGGACACTGTTACGACCGTTTATCAATATGTCCACTAGAGCTAGAATTATTTGTAAGCAATATTAAGCTACTAAGCTAACTTTAAATCTCAATGTATACTAGTACTTCACGTACTTATAATATTAGTTATGTACATACGATGTTCAATAACTACAATATATGTATATATATATATGAGCGGGTTTAAACAGTTTCCTTTTTACAAGCAATTATCCCTTATTTAAAAGCATTCTTCGTAGGAAAAAGAGCAACAAAGACATTCGTTTGGTTAATCCTCTTTTTACAAATAATAATTTAGGGTAAAAATTACGTTAATTTGAAATAATTTGAAATGAAAGAAAGTGTTATCCAAAACAACTTTTAATACAGTAACCTATTCGATGTTTTATATAATCCGAAAAAAATGAATATAATGACATAATACAGTATAAAAAAGTTAATCAGACACACTAAGCGACTCAAGGTTTCTGTCTACTGCTAATAATTACAAAGGTTCTATCTGAGTTTAACAGGAGATTAATAGATTTAGACAAGGAAAACAAAAAAATACATATATGGGTAGCAGCAATGTTTTGTGTTTTTTGATAAGTTATTGCGCCAGAAGAAACATACGAAATGGACACAAGTGTTTCTACAATTTCGTTTCCGAAGAATAACTTTCAATTACAACAAAATGGAAAAATATCGAGCAAATCATCGCATAGTGTATTACAAGATGTTATGGCACATATTACAACAGTAATACACGTTCTAAATGTATGTTTGACGATATATATTTTGTACCTATGTTTCTTAAGTCCGTTCTCATTGGTTACGTGGCATGTATTTTTATACACCTTAGGGGTAAGTCGATATCACCGATATTTCACCCGAATACTTTGTTGAGAAGCATTATTAATATACATAGATTTTTCTTTTTTAGTGGACTCTACTGATGACCGAAGGAATTTTATCAGTGATCAAAGAAAACATCTTTACTAAACATATTCAGCAACCCAACAGAGTTCGTATTCATTGGGCAACACTATTACTAGCAACGCAACTCATCATAGGCGGCCTAGTAACAATTGTTGTGAATAGATCTCAAGTAGTTGGAAGTCACTTCCTAACACAGCATGGAATTAGTGGTATCGTAGCAACAATATGCGGATTCGTTGCTGTGTTGAATGGGATCCCTACTTTATATAGTGTCCAATTGAGAACATTTATATCACCGAATTTGAACAAGCTTTTTCATGCTTTTATCGGTTTCGCGACAGTAGTTCCTGGAGCGTATGCTACGATTACCGGCTACTATACGGGCTGGTTCAGAAATAGATCCTCGGACACTGTAGTAATAGTTTGTTTTATTATCACAGTTGTTTTAACTGTATGGTCAATGTTTAGGCCTTTGCTAAATGGATTTATGAGGGCTAGAAATCTATGCAGTTGGGGCTAAAATTAAGTTTCCGATTTACTGTTACTTAAACACTGAATTTTGTCAATACCTGGTTTATTTTGTATTAATGTTTAATATATCTATGTACTGTATGTGAAACATTTTATAACAAGATAATAAAGATTTAATATTTGGTATTTGTGTACTACCTTCGAATAGTGCTGCACATTTTAATTCCAAAAATAAAAGTAATACGGAAACATATAAACAGATTGCATAACTTCCATATAAAAGAATTGAAAGCTTTAATATGTGAAGTTGTCCAGAAAAAATTAGAATTAGAGAAGAGAGGCAACAAAACGATCTATTTGACATAATTCAGTTAAATAAAATATTTGCAAAATTATTTGTGGTTATTTTACAAGAATTGTTTATTGTTGAAGTAACAATGATCTCATTAATTCACTAATCAATATCAAATATGTTCATTTTATAATACAGAGTGTTCAGGAAAACATTTTCAAACAGTTGAAACTTGTTTTTTTTTTTGTGTTACTCTGTTTTACAGTCAAATCATTTACAAATAACGCTGATAATTCATGGCGATTTAATCTATTGGGTTCCATCTTGATGTTATACACCTATTTTTGTACTCTGATTATGCCAATAAATCTTATTATTATTATTACTATTCTCTGTCTATTATTTCAAGATTAATTTACTTTTCTCGCGATTTTAGTGTTATCCATTATTTGTTTTTGTTATTTAAACTGTTATTAATTGTTTGTTTTTAAATCAATTTTTTAAATGAATTTTTGAATGAAAGAGTTGGTCGCCTTATGTATTACCGAGGAAATCCAGCAAAATTCTTTATTTACTATACGAATATCCGGATCTTGTTGTTATCTAGATCCGGATCCGGGGTTTCTGATAATAGATCCGCATAACAGCAAGATTACGCTATCCGAAATCTTGCACTTTTTCACAAACTTCATGTTTTCTTTGCTATAAACATGGATCAGAACATGGATCTCAGAACCGAATCTGAAAATTGTTCCTAGGATGCGGATATCCGGATAGTTTTGAGTACCTACATCACTGGAAAATACTCTAATCGTAAATACCTTCAAGTATAAACAATAAAAAGTTGTTATTCATGAAAATGTAAAACATGAACTCTTTTCGCGTCCAAAATCAGTGATGAACAGTAAAGAAATTGAAAAAATGGTTTTAGAAGCAGTTCTAGAAAGAAACTATGCGAAAAAATCTCGAGATGTGGAAGATCGATGTTAAGAATATTAAAGAAGAACAAATTTCATCCGTATAAAGTCTAATTTCACCAAGGTTTACTTCCGGTGGATCATTAAAAACATTAGAGAATATTAGAGAAGACAGACCAAAATCTAGGTTTTTCTAAATAACATGGTTTGCACAGATGAAGCTATATTCTATAATAATGAGTATGTAAACAAGCATAATTTTCATTATTATACGGACGCAAATTGCTACGTGGTATACAAAACTTAACTGGTACCTCATTCTTTGAGGAGGTATCATTGGTACTACCGTAGTTGGACCTCATTGTTCTAATGGCCACTTAAACGCATGCTAAACACATTGCTGTCAATGAATAGGCACTTAATGTAAGAGTCAATATGCGGTATCAACATGATGGAATTCCAAGCTGTAACTATGCTGCAGTAAAGCAGCTGCAGCACGTACAGAAACAGCTGGTTTGGAACAAGAAGACCATTGTTTGTTTTCTATAGGATCCCGTGAAGGAAATTGTTTGCTCCTCGCGAAATAACAGGCGTAACAATTTTGCAAGTAAAGAATTCGGCAAGGATTACGACTTGCATAAATAATGAGAGCGGTCATTTTAAAGAGCTTTTGTAATGTATTTATACCTTAATTTTCATTTATTCATTTTCATTAAATTCCATTAATGCTGATATATATATTATACAATTAATTAATACAATAACACATTCAGTTTCTAGCTCAATAAGCCTAATAGCCATAATTGTTAGTCGAAATTGTAAAATATATAAGGTCAACATTACACACAGTATAGCACAAAAAGTATTAACTTTAGGTTTAGAAAATCTGATGTAGGTGTAATAATTGAAGACATTTTAAATATACATCGAATAGGGTAAAAATATACTTTTGAAAATGCTCCAATTCATGTTACCTTCGTGAACATCCTGTACAATAAAATAAAATAATTTGGATTCTTGTTACAACGACAATAAGAAAATCTTGCGAAACAGATAAAGGAGACATCGAATTTTAGAGAAAATAAAGGCAATTTCTAACATTGCAATTTTTGCCAACAATCAAAAATTAATCTTCATCGATTAACAGTCTCTAAACACAAATTTTCCTCTAAAACAATCAATTACGAATGACATAAAATCAAGTACTCAAATAAAGTTAAAAACATAAAAGAACAATTTTTGCCTTTGCACGACCGTAGTAAATCTAGTAACGCCGAATTGTCTAAAAATAATTAATGTAACGCCTATTTTTCAAAAAAAAGGAGATAACTCTGTAGCAGACAACTATCGACTAATCTCTCTAGTCCCATCATCCTCAAATTATTAAGAAGCGCCTTGAATTTATCAAATATATGGAGAACAAAAACATTTTAAATAATAATCTGCATGGCTTCTTTCTTTAACAAATCAAGAATTAGTGTCTTAGTTAGCTATTACTGATGAATTGGAGAAACATAATATAGTTATAGGAAGCTCATCATCATTATCATGCCTTCGGATTATGACTAACGCTTAGTGCGTTTTTAAAATCTATATAATGAGGTGGATTGATCCTCGTTTTTCTTTTCATCTTTTTTCCTTTGGTTTTCTAGCTCGTTCTTCTTTGCCCTGCCGCTTCTTTTTGGTCATAATGGGACCCATTGTGTTACTCTTCTAATTATTTCGGTTGGTTCCCTCCTCATTATATATCTTGCCCTATTAAGTCTCAGTACCTTTGTGTATTTTATATTTTAATTTTTCAATTCATGTTCTATTTTTTTGTTTTTCTTTAATCTTTTTTTCAGCCTGTATTGTTTTATCTGGTCCTAATATTGCTCTCATTATTTTCCTTTCTACTATTTTTAATTCTTCCTGTTCCTTTTTATTTATCACCGCCGTTTCCATGGCATACGTAGTGACTGGTCTTATTAGCGTCTTGTATATCTTTGTTTTATTTACTTATGCTTTTACTTTTCAGTAATGTTTTATTTCTTCCATATGTCGGGTATCTCTTTTAAATTCTTTTTCTTGTCCTATCTTTCGCTTCTTACCCATTATTAAGCCTAAGTAATTAAACGTCGTACCTATTTGAAATGTGTGTTGCTGTATTTTCGGATGATTTGATCTGTTTCTCTTCGTATTTTAATATATTTTGTCTTTTCCTCATTAATTACCAATCCCTATTCCATTGCTGTTTCTTCGAGTCGATCAACTGCTTTTATTAGATCTTTTTGAGTTTTCGCTATTATTGCTACATCGTCGGCATATACCACTACTTGCGCTGTGTTCTGAATGATATTTGTATCATGTAGTTTCGCCTTTCTCATACAGCCTTCCAGCGTTAAATTAGATAGCGTTGGAGACATTGGGTCTTCTTACTTCACACCTTTATTTGTGTTCGTCATCTCTGCTGTACTTCCTTAGAATTTGACTTTGATGTTAGTCTCTTTTAATACTACGTCTATTAACTTTTTTAGTTTTTTAGGTACTTTTGAACTTTCTAGTTCTCTCACTGTTTTCTCTCTTTTTAAGATATCAAATGCGCTTCTAAAATCTCCGAATATAATGTATATTTCCCTGTTATTTTTCCGTGCTTTTTCGATTATTTGATCTAATACATGTATTGCATTAATGGTTGATCGCTTTAGTCTGAAGCCATTTTGGTAATCTCCCAAAACATTCGCCGCATATAATTTCACCCACACCATATAATTAATAATATAGAAATAATATATAAAGCATTAGGGTTGGTATAAAGTTTCTTAAAGAGGAGATATCAATGTGTCAATAATCGCTATGAGACATCGTCATTAAAGCAGAGTTCCTCAGGGCTCTGTTTTGGTACCCATACTTTTTATTTTTTATGAGTCATTGAATCGAAACATGCCTCCATTTGACTACAAACTTACGACAAAGATCAAACATTAATTTTGACTTTAAACACGCACATTGAACACTAAATAATCACCTGTAAAGTGTCTTGGCTTGATTCTTGATGACAGGCTAACGTGGAGCACATATTAAAACAGTTACGTATCGCTTGCCTAAAGCTTTCCTTGATTTTTAAGCATCATGAGCTCCACCATGCTGCTTTTAGAAAGTAAGTCTATTAGTCTATTAGTATAGTCTATTAGTAAGTCTATTAGTAAGTCTAAACATACCGATTCTTATGTATCCCTATTTAAATTAAAAATAATATTAATTATTTTTATAATATTAATTAATAATTAATAAAAAATTTAAAGTCCATGTTTTAACATCTACTAATGAATTTATTTCCGAATGTTCCTTATAGTGCATGGTGATAAACAACTTCTCTATCTACACTTTAGACCTTATAGAAATATTAATTCCTTTAAATCCAAAATTTTCCGGCAGTCTTAGTATTAAAAAAGAAAATAAAAACACTTATCAAAAAGTATCTCAAAAGTACTCTCATACTACGAAATACGGAAATTGATTGACGTTATGAAATCGCCCTAAGGATATGTATAAATGTCTATTCCTGGTCATACAAATGTTTGTTCTTATTCATTACTTCTGTGTTACTTTGTTATTGTTGGATATAAATGTTTTTCATTTTATATGAGTTTATATATTCTAACCTCGACACCTTAAGGTAGAGGAAGGTTAAGATTATGTATATTACACATTCTACCAAATGCATACAACTATTATTGTTTTCAGTGAATGAAGTATAAATACGAAATAATTATTACAACTATTCTATTCCATGGTAATTTACAAATAACGTTATTGTTAAAAATATTGAAAGCCCTACAACCTATTGTTTTTGCGGTTTTGAACTAAATATGGTAATTACAATGCTAAAGATTTTCACGAACATTTTTTTTTTTATTTTATTTATTTCGTTTTATATGACCTCACTTCGCTAAAAAATAATCCGACAGTATCAAAATATTGTAAGGAAGGGGAGAACGCACCTGGTTAATTTTTAAATTAGAAACACCAAGTTCAATTTCTAAAAGATACATACATGTACTTCTATGAAAGAGACACTTACATGTTTCAAAATTTTTACTGCCAAAAGAATATATTTTTTATAGTGTTTCTGCTGTCTAACGCTAAAGCTGAAGCAACAAAACTGCACAAGAATAGTTTACACTATCGTTCATATTAGTTCGGACAGACAACAGAGTTTCCTAAACTTTTGTTGGAAACAATACCTGTTGTTTCCAACAAAAGTATATATAACTAAAGTTCGTCAGTTTCCGTGCGCTTCATGAAATTAGCAGAGATTAGACAGACTCGTGTTTATTCGTCTCATGAGAATGGGTTTGTGTTGCTTACTGGTTTCCCCGAGAGTCGACAAAACACGAGTCTGTCTAGTCTTTGCTAATTTCATGAAGTGCACGGAAAGTAGCGAACTTTGGTTATAACTAGAGTAGGCAAATCTGGGTCCGCACCATCGGCGCAGCTAACGAATGGACTCTCGCATGCGAAACACAATGTACGTAGATTGAGAAAACAGCTATCATTAGAGACAGATTAAGGATTATCTGGATTTGACTTACGACGGCGTAAAAATTAAAGGTTTAGTGTGCGATATATATCTAACGTGTTGGTCCCAAACACATTGTAAACGGCATGTGCAAAGTCCAAACCATAATAATATCAAAACCGATGTCGCCGCAAAATACAAACAATTCTTATTTGATTTATGTATAATGGTGATTCAGTGTAATCTGGCGTTTACTTTGTTAAATAACGATTCATTTATTTCATTTTAGAACAAATACGCTAGTATTACATTACCAAGCAGGACCACGTTACGAAATGAATTGCCATCTGTGCGTGTACATTTAGAAACTAAAATTAAGACTGAACTGAAAAATAAAAGTGTGCTTGTGTGTGGATGAAACAACTAATTGCCAAAAAAGATCTGTGCTTATGGTGAGCAAAATGGAACCACATCAGTCGTCATCTTGAATTTTATTAGCTTCTAGACGAATAGAAGAATGTGCTGCCCAAGTAATTTCAAAAGCGGTGTTAAGCACATTGAAAAAATTTGAGATATCCAAAGATCAAGTATTAATGTTTATGAATGATGGTGCCGCAACCATGCCTTGTGTAGGCCGGTCTCTTAAGGAACAGTGTGCTAACTTTTTACGTATTACATGTAAAATTCATGCTCTACATCTTGTGGCAGAGACAATTCGTAGATGTTATCCACAGGTGGATGTGCTAATTGCGAGTATAAAAGCAGTGTTTCTGAAATCCCCAAAACGTATTCGCGAATTTCACAAACTGTGTTCTCATACTCCTGAACCACCACAACCGATCCTTACACGTTGGGGAACATGGTTACAAGCGACATTTTACTCTCACAAATATTTTGAGAGTATAAAGAAGGTGGTTCTATTATTCAATCCGAAAGAATGCGCAGCTATCAAAACAAGTCAGAAACAATTTGAAAATAGTCAGGTTAAAAGTGATTTACAAACTATTGACAGCAATTACATCGAAGTACTGCAAGCAATAGAAAAATTACAAAATTTTTCACTATCGTTAGAAGAATCACTGCAAATTGTGAAAGATGCAGTTGTTTCAAAGATTTTTTTAATTATGCAAATATAACATTACTAGATGTAGAGCGATCGTTTTCTTTATACAAGAAGAGCGTTTTGCAGAAATAACTTTGGAAACGCACCTTATGTTAAAAATATTTAATCTCGCTTCTCCAGTTCAAGTCACGGAAGACGGTAAGACGGTAAGTTTTTTTTTAATCATCGAATTACATACACTCTCGATTTTATTTTTTATACATATGACTACAGATGGCAATTTCCCGTGTTCATTCACTAATATAGAGATAATTTATCAAGATCGGTTCATAAACAACAAAAACTATCTCAAAAACTTTTTTGTTAGCGCCGGAACGGCACCGTTCGCGATAATATATCTCTGCATACCGACTTCCTTCGCATGCAAGAGTCATTCGTTGACTACGCCGATGGTGCGCACCCGAATTTGCCCACTCTAGTTATAACTAGAGATGACCGAGACATGTGAAATTATTACTTTTTTGCAGCGCCTAGACAGACTCGTGTCTATTCGTCTCATAAAAAAGGGTTCGTGTTACCTACTGGTTTCCCCGAGAGTCGACAAAACATGAGTCTGTCTAGTCGCTATAAAAAAGTAATAATTTCACCTGCCTTTGACATTTCTAGTTATAACCCATTACAAGCAAATACTTCAAAGAATTCCGATTTATACATTCTTTAAATAACTATTATACTTTAAGCAAATTATCGCAATTTCGAAAAGAATTTATAATATCTTTAATTGAGTTATTTCCTTACCGAAAGTATTGCTATTAAACATATAAGCTTTATCTGTCCCCACCCCAAAGTGTTCTTCATATCAAAGAACGTTTCAGTTTGTAAATAAACTTGCTTGCATGTACATCCTATAGTTGTGAAATTGGTTCACAGCTCGTTAAAAGTTATTAAAATGGCTAGAGGAAAACCAACAAGTGTAGAAAAACGTTCCGTAATAATTGCTTACTATCAGGATTCGGTGCGTTAAATTTCCGAAAGGACACGCATCAATAAATCGACAGTAAGTGATATTATTCGGAGACATGAACGCACGGGCAGTTTGAGAAATCCAGTGCGTTCAGATCGTGAGTGGATAACATCATGCGCAGACGATGAGCATATTAAATTGTTAAGTACACGGAATAGAAGACCAACAGCACCGGAATTTTTTACATAGTACACAGTTAGTACAGTAAAACAACGGTTAAAAGCTGCAAATCTTCACAGTCGTGTTGCAGTAAGAAAACTCTTACTTCGGCGGGGAAACCGACAAAAACAATTGCAGTGGAAGCGAGCGCTGTGGACTGATGAATCGAAGTTAGAGGTATTCGGACAAGCAAGACTTGCTTATGTTAGAAGAACGAAAGGTGAAAACATGTTGCCTCAATGTACAGTGGCAACTGTGAAGCAAGGAAAAAGATTAGTGATTGTTTGGGGTTGCTTTTCCTCCCTACAGGATATTTGAAGCGAATCGAAAGTATTTTTCGAAAAGATTGTTTAGAAATATTACAAGAAAATTCAATTCCATCGGGAGCACCAGCCCTAAACATTCCACACTCATATCTAAAAATTATTTCAATAGGGAAAAAGACAATATACCTGGCAAAGTCCCGATCTCAATCCAATCGAACTGTTATGGGACGAACTTGACAGAAAGGTTCGGAAAGTGCATTCTATCTCCACAAATTATTTGTGGAACATCCTACATGTTGAGTGGAATAATATGTCGGACGGAGCCCTCAAAAAACTAGTAGAACGGATGCCCTGTATTGTAGAAGCTGTTCTTCGAGTAAAGGGAGGGTTTTTCGACTAACAGAAAACATAGTATATTTATGTTTATATATTACCAGAATTGCCTTTATTTTTATTATGTTATATGTTATAAACATCTACCAATAATAGTATTAATTTTATATTTTGGTTTCGTTTAATTTGAATATGCTTTAGAACGGTAGTGTACATTACAGAAATTTCCAAAAAAGAAAGCTGAACACCATAAACGTTACCTACAATAATTAGTTAAATTAACGAATAACTTTCACCGCATGTGTAAGCTTTATTACAAACCAAAATGTCTTGATCTAAATTTTAGCCTGGTTATTCGTGATAATTTGAATACAGATAATAAATAAACCCTCTTTAAAATTTAAATTAAAACTGCAGCATTTAAAATTTAAATACTACTCGTTGGTCATGTTTATGCAACCTTTTTTACATGTAATGACGTCACGCATCCTACTAGTACTGGAGCATCAACCGTCACCCTGTAATTGACTGTACTGAACCGATCATAACCGATTTTGACGTAGTGGTAGAAACCGAGTTCAGTTGCACGACGAAGCCGCACGAGTTTGGTGTACACATTGAGTTTAGAAAGTACATTTATAGAATACATTGTTAAATACTACAATTGTAAACTTCGTAATAACGTACTGGTTAATGAAAACGTTTGATTAAAAAAAGAGGTAAGGAGAAATGTAAGCAACGTCATTCTGTAAGAATATACATAGTCCGCGTGTATATTGACATCAGCGCCCTTACTATATGAGGTGGGCAAATAGTAAACTACAAAACATTTATTTTTACATTGGAAAACGTCTGATGAATTTGATATCAGTGGTAAGTAAATGTTAGAGTTTTAATTGAGGAATAGCCTTAACGGTATTTACATTTTTATGATTCTATATAGCGTATCTAACTGCGACGTTCTACGCACGTCTACAACTGGTGTATCGTATAGGTGGAAGAGATAGTGTTAGAAGTGAGTGTCACATCATATTACCATGAGTACATCAACAACTACAAAAAATGTGAGTTAGTTTCGCCGTCGGACAATAAATAATGAAAGAATAATATATTTTTTTACACTACACTCTTTGAAAGTTGATTTTAATTATATTACAACTTATTAAATCACTTTTTTGACTTACCAGGGCAAAAGAAATTCAAATGTCTCTAAATGGAATATTCTATTTGAAAGAGAAGGAAAACAATGGATGTCTGTAAGGCCTCAAGAAGGAACTGAAGTGTATACATGCTATGCCTGTAGAGAACTGTAAGTATGAACACATATCAAATGAAGCTTTCTTCAAAGGATGAGGTTGTTTTTATAAGCACAGAGCAATAACAAATAAATTGAAAACGTGAATTGAAATGTCTCTCATATGCGTTCAGATGCGCCAATGTTTGCTGGGATAGTTATCAGACGCACTAGGCATATATTAAATTATACGGCGTTACGGACGAATTCGTCATTCAAAAAGGATTATCAAAAGACACGCGTAGAATTATAATTGAAGAAATGTAGCATTAAGACGTTAGAATTCTATCCGCTGAAAAACTTCGTGAAAAAACTTTTTTCGTATATATGAATTACCATAACGGTATAAATTGCATATATTTAAATACTTCTTTGACAAAAGTGCGTAAAAATTTTCTTAAATACGGAAATATCTAAACCAAAGTAGTACTAAATGCAAAAATATTGTATTTGTAACGTACTATAAATACATTGAATTGTTTAAAACCAACCATATATTAAAACAGTGCTAACACAGATTCAGAAAGCACAATTGGTTGTCAATTACCTTTTCCAAAGCGACAATAGATTCTCTCAATGAAACATTTTACTTTATTTTTTGAGCAATCTGGCAAAATCCATAATTGAAATGAATCTAACTGTTTTACGTTACCTAAGTTAACTAACCATGAGGTTTTTTTTTTTGCAGATTTGGCTGTAAATCATCTTTTCTGGATCACGTCAATAGATTCACAATTGTCTTACATTTTAAATGCGATGCCTGCACCGACAGCGAGGAAATGCCATTTTACAATCCATGTTCTCTTTTGCTCCATTCACGTGGTCATTATAGCCCATTCAGCGGACAGATAGATCTGGATAACATCAAAGTGTCATGCTTACCGTTTGGCTTAGTAGGATTCCCTCCACATCCCAACATACCAATGTATTATAATATTAGAGAGGAATCTAGCAACGCAGTGAACGTTAACACCAGATTCTACGCTCCTGTTAGGGCAAACAAGGGCAAAAATATTATTTCTATGATACCCACCATATTGTTATTCTACCATTACAAGTTGAATGGTACTCCTCCAGCGTCGTTGGTTTTAAAACAAATCTGCATCAATGTACCTAAATGTGTTTTTGTGCGTCTAGAAAATAATACTCTAACTGCGAATGTAGTAACTACATCTATTGCAAATAAAAAAGTCATGGAGCAGGAGTCAACAACATTAAACGATAGTACTGAGCGCATTGAAAATACACTCAATATACAATGCAATGTTAATCCGTGCATACATGAGAACGTTGGGAATGCTTCTATAGTTAACGAAAATCTCGATATTCAAGACTCTGAAAGCCGTAACAATAATAACACTATTGTCAAAGAAATCACAGAAGGTATTGCGAAAAACAAACATATCAATATACAACAATCTACTACAATAAAAGAGGAAGTTGTTGATAATGATGGTACGAGTAACGAACTCTCTGCCATTGAAGCGTCTAACCAAACGAACGAAAACATAGTACCAAATTTAGCGATTGTTAAAGGTATTATTTGTCCAGAATGCAAGACTACGCTACCGAATAAAAAGTTACTATCTTCGCACTTCGTTAGCATAGCGCCTCTAAATGATGCTTTCCAATGCAATATTTGCAAATACATTGCAGCTACTCCATGTTCTCTTACTGCTCATAAAAGACTACACAACAGACAGCCTCCATTCATATGTCCTGAATGCGGGGGAGATTTTCTAGATAATATATCACTACTAGATCATCTAGAAGATGTATGTTTTCACTTAGCAAAGCAAGTGCGATTACGATGTCCGAAGAAGAACTGCTGTAAAGTTTTCGCGCAAGCATCAACTTTTATGACGCATTTCGAGGTGCATATACAGACTTTGAATAAATGTACTATATGCGGAGCAACTTATTACGCTCTTAGGGACTTTGTAGAGCACGGACATACTGTACATGAACAAATCGTACCTGTCGAACTAATATATAAGTGTACAATTTGCAAGATTTCCGCATTGGAGGTAGAGAATTACAGGGAGCACGTTAATTGGCATTGTAAAGATAAATCGCTTAGAGTTTATGTATACATATGTAAATTTTGCCGTAATTTCTTCCGATCGGGTTTAACCTACGCCAATCATCTCATGCGATGTTCGAAGAAGGAATTGACCATTGAAGAATTACGAAGACTGAAAAAGTGCAATGCGGCTGTGGTTTGCTTACATTGCAATTACGTGGTAAGATTGATGACTAACTTACCAGACTGTCCTAGGTGCGGTATGCTTATAGATACAACCAGTGCTACTCCAACTTCTGGAAGAAATATCGCACCAGCAATTGAAAAGAATACAAATATCACAATGACTTCCCAAAATAACAATATTAACAATAATAGCAATAATAACAATATTAACAATAATGACAAAATTAACAATAATAACATCGCTGTTAGTAGTAATAGCAAAAGTAACGAAAACAATTTGCGCTTAATAAAATGCATACTATGCTATAAGGACTTAATAGTTTCCCACGCTCATCTACACGAATGCAGATATAAGTATCCCCAAGTTGTATTAATGAGGGAGGAAGAAAGAATTCAAAATATTATAAATATGAAACGAGAAACACCAGATCCGATAAATAGTAGAATAGAAAGTTACTCCAAAAAGAAACGTAGAAAAATTTCAATATCACCATCATTCATAAAACACAAACGTTCTAGTGACGTAGAATTGAGATTAGACAAACCGGTTCCTTTTGAAGGAACTTACACGTGCAAGATATGTAACTATACAGATAGCGATAGAACATCGTTCCACCAGCACATAAGAGATCATAGAAACATCTCGACGGCATATCAGTGCATGGAGTGCGGTGAATGTTTCGTTGTAAAACCTTCGTTCCATAAACATTTGATGTATTACCATAGAATTAGCAACGTTGATGAATATGTGAGGGAAAACGAGTGTGTTGATCAAGGTGCAATATCTGAACTGCGGAAACATATGCGACTTGAGTCTGGAGAAGTTAACGATGATGTTGAGGAAAACCAATGCAAAGTTTGCTTGAAGCAGTTTGAGGATTCGTTAGAGCTGAATAAACATTTTCGCATTCATGGCATGGCCTTTTTGCGAAATAACAAATGATAGTTATGCAAACATCAACGATGTCCAGTGATTATAAAACAGCATGAACCCACATACATCACTAATAAATTTGTTCCCCTTGTTTGTATAATTTAATTAACATAATTAGAAGAAAAAACACTGCATTTTCGTTTATTTTCGATAATAACTCATTCCAAGAGAGCGTCTCATTGACTTAATTTCAATTTTAGTGTATGTATTTCAAATATTTATTTGTTGTTTAAATACTGTTAACTCAGTGTCACCATATAGTGCTGCTCTCGCTTAAAATCACCTAAAATGTACACAATTTGTATTCTTAACATTATAAAACATATTTTTTCCAGTTTAAATGTATATTTTGAAAATAAATAATTGTTATATTACTTTTATTTTTGATGTTATAATTAGAAATAATTGCATAGATATAAACTTAATCTCGGTTATGTTTTTCAATCAGTAACGGTGACGTAAATGGGAATTCAATGCCCTTAAAGCATACCTCCAAGAAGGTATTTTGATTTGTTAAAAACGAAGTAAAATCAATTTACTACAATATACTTGGAGTTTATAATTTACTGTTTGGGTTTGTTAACTGATTTAACTTAGTCTTTGAAGCTTAGAAAACCTTTTTAAGAACAATTTTAACATTTTATATTGAACCTATTCATCAAATCAAACAATGATTTGAACATTTTACGATTTAGATATTATAGATCTTAGTGTTGCTAGCTCTATAATTAAAAAGCAGTACAGATCGTTTATTTCTATTATTGAAACATATTTCTGTAGCCTACAAAATTTTGAAAATGAGCAGCGGTAGCATGCCCTTGTTGACTCGAGAGTGTAGCAATGAAATCTGTGCAGGAACATCGTGGATCGCCGCAGTCATCGTAAAATGTTCGAAATTCGAGCGAGGGTAATCCAACTAGAAGTGATTTTTTATAAATTCACAGTTTGCTGTCACTAACGCTTCGCCAAACTGGCAAAGTTGCGAATTATGTACGTAAATGTACAGTGCTTGACCAACAAAATTAGACTGCCTTCAGTTAACTTCTCAAAACAACGATTACCTTCAACCACAACTTATGTTGTTTTTTTATATATTTTATCGATATTAGTAAATGCTGTATTGCAATTCAATTGTTTTTTAAAAATATAAACTTACCTATATTATTTAAATATTTTATACAATATAAACCTACATCCTTTTCCTTCTTAATGTTCGTCTATTTTCGAAGAGAATTGAACAATTTTGATGGTTCCTGAAGTACTACAATAATAGGTTATGTTTTCATATTTTGTGAGATCATTATTTTGGTGCTTAGTGTATACAAAATTAATTACTGACTGATAATGGCAAAAATATATTTCTTTTTTATAATAATAGTAATAGCTCCAACAGTATTTTCAAAGAAATTTGTTGAAAAAGAAAAGCCAGAATGGGCTAAGAAAGACATAAGAGATTTCACAGATGCGGATATGGAGAGGTTATATGATCAATGGGAGGTAATTTTTTGAATAGAAAACTATTAATTTCACGATACTATTTCGTATTTCGCAGGAAGATGAAGAACCTTTAGAGGAGGATGAATTACCTGAACACTTGCGTACTGCACCACCCATTGATATGAGTCAGCTAGACCCTAACAATCCAGAAAGCATGCTCTCCATGACTAAAAAAGGACGAACTTTAATGACCTTCGTAAGTGTATCAGGAAATCCTACAAGAGATGAGACTGAGACATTTACCAAATTATGGCAAACTAGTTTATGGAATAATCACATACAAGCTGAACGGTAATTTTTATTATAATTCACACGTTAAAAGGAACTAAGCTCATATTATATATTCCAGATACTTAGTTGATGACAATAGAGCGATATTTCTGTTCAAAGATGGATCACAAGCTTGGCCAGCCAAAGAATATCTCATTGAACAAGAAAAATGCGAAAGTGTAACTATTGAAAGTAAAGTATACTATGGTAAATACTCGAACAAAAAAGATGAATTGTAAATGTATATTCAATTTTACTATAAAAGCTTTATTTGTTAAATATATTTTCTATATTTATACATGCCGATGATTTTATATTTACATGGTGATTTAAGTATTAGTTTCATCTGGAATTTTTTCTATTTCGTTAAGATTTGCTACCTCTTTTCGTAATTCACGAATTACAGTTGCTAAAGTCTCTGGATTAACACCAGCTTCACATAGTCGAACACATATTGTTAATGTTTCAGGATCCAATCCAGTATTTAGTAACCTTGATAGTTCAAGTAATGTCAAATATGTTTCTCGAGCTTCTGTTATTTGTGTATTTGCAACGTTTGGCATCTAACAATAAACAAGAATTTATTTAGGGGTTCACTTAATGATATTTTCATTGACTACGGGTACTCACTTTATTAATATTTTATTACCTTCAGATTTTAAATTTCTTAACCAAAAACAGATGTCGGATGTCAATTACAAAGATCAATGGTTGTAAAGTTACTATTCTATATCGAAGTACATACGAAAAGAATTTAATACTAATTAATATAAGCAAAAGCAATGTAATTGGCAGCTATTGCCGTTTACAACCTATCTTAAATTGCAAAAATCAAATCATTCATAATATTTACTAAATTCTGCGCCAACCTAGAAATCTTAACTTCTCTAGTTTTCTAGAGAATTAGAGGCGGCTAAATTGATAAATTTGGTCAATAAAAAAATCGGTTATTATTGAATTAAAAATAAAATAATATATATATAGTTACACACTGCTAATTTTAACTCCTATTTTCTATTTGGCCTACCTGCTATTTGTGTTTAACTGTTAAAAATTAGCCGTAGTTATTTAGCAACCCATCTCTAACAACGATGTTTTATAGTACGGTTGGTTAACCTGATGTGTCAGCTGCTTGTGTCAGGTGATACGGGCGATAACTCCAGTTAAATTATTCTACCTTCATTTGAAATTATTATTCTATCAGTAACGCTATGGCTCTTCATTCGTCAGCAAAGGGGAAATTACTCTCTGTTATTGGAGATGAGGTATGTACAAATAAGATTGTAACTGTCGTATAAAATATAATATATTTACAACTAAAGGATACATGCGTTGGGTTCCTTTTGGGTGGAGTAGGAGAAATCAACAAAAATAGGCACCCCAATTTTATGGTAGTAGATAAAAGTACGTTTGAAATAACTATCGAGACCAGCATTAAAACCTATAATTTGTAGATACTGCTGTCAGTGAAATTGAAGATTGCTTCAAGAGATTCATTAAGAGGGATGATATCGACATTATCTTGATTAATCAAAACATTGCTGAGTTGATCCGACATGTTATTGATGGCCACACTCAGCCAATACCAGCTGTATTAGAAATACCATCAAAGGACCATCCATACGATGCAACTAAAGATTCAATTCTAAGAAGAGCTAAGGTACGTAATACTGTAATACATATTTTGTCATTACATTTCACCTATGATTTTATAGGGTATGTTCAATCCTGACGACTTTTTGCGCTCATCATAACACATAAGAATGGTGGTGGATACAATGTAGAAGTTCTGTAAATACATTCCTTATCTTAGCTTCATGTGAATATTAATGTATTAAATGCATTAGAGTAGATTTTGTTGCATTACTGATAACAATAAAAACATATGAAAAAATTATTTTGTGATTCTAATATGCCTTTTAAATAATGATGCATTTTATGAATAGAAAATATAAATTTGGAAGCAATTAAGATACCCATCAAATATTCAACTTGAAAAAGTTTTGAACAAGAGAGAAGTATGTACATGAGCTTAAGAATCATAAATTTTTGGGTTTTATTATGATAAGCACAAAAAGAAGAAAATCCCAATTAAAAGTGAACTATATAATTAGTACCAAAACAAATATTTTCGTAAATTCGTATTCTGTGCAGTGTTTTTAATTTACCACCCACAATCAGGTATTTTGCTTAATGAGTAACATCTTGCAATTATTTCTCTAATAACCATTTGCCTGGAAGGCTTTCGATATAAATATTTTATTATAAGAACTTTTAAGAAATATGGTATTAATTTTTTGAAACTTAAAAGAGTCTAAATATATTGTCAAGCAACAAATCTGTGACTATTGCACATAAGAATTTTATTGAGAAAAATTTTGTCTAATCTTATGTAAAATACCAATTTTTCTCTTTCTCCTTAAAATTACCATTCATAATGAAACGATTTTTGTGTCAGTACTGGATCATTTAATACAATTCTAAAGACATGCATTTGAAGATTTGAAGTGTAGTTATATATATATATATATATATATATATATATATATATATATATATAT
>LR736872.1:7265374-7333332 GCA_902654985.2 Oryctes borbonicus | reverse complement strand
TATATATATATATATATATATATATATATATATATATATATATATATGGATTCAATAAGCTCTCCTTCGATACTATCCCAAAAATTTCTTACTTTAGACTCATGATTAAAGTTCGCCACTTTCCGTGCGCTTCACAGGCGAAGTACTGCATACACGTTATACGTAATAAAATGTCGTCGATAAGTGGATCAAGGAAGCAATCATTATCAGATAAAGCGAATGAATTTATTAAAGATTTCCCGGACTTAATATACGACGGCGCAAAAAAGTCTCGCATGTGTGTAACTCGCCACGTTGAAGATAAGCAGAGGCGACGGCGGTACTGGCCAACGAACAATTTAGAAAAATATATCATAGTTAATTCCTATTACAATCGTATCGAAAACGTACTTGACGATTAACAAAATATAACTTTCAATTTACGCTACTGCATATACCCGATCGACGCTTGGCTGACTAACAGTCGCTAGCAAATTGCACCGAACGTCACTCTACAAATATGAGAAGCATAAATTTGTCCATACATTACGGATCCTACGGACGAACGACCACTTCCATATCGACACATGTGAAGCGCACGGAAAGTGACCATTGCTCATGATTTATAATACTACAAAATCACACGTGTTAACATTGTTACAGAACCAGGTTTCTTGAAAGCCGACTATATCATTGACGGAAATTAACGGAATTATTTGAATTTCCTCAAACTGTAATATATCCCCATTAAATATTTACCCTAAATTCTGTTAACAGTTAGCAGTAATGTGCCACTTAAATGTATTTGAATTTTTAGTAACAATAATTCAAAACGCTTAAAAGAAAGAATTGTAGATCTTATTCTGAAGAAGAATACTTTCAGTAAGTGTATTTTACTGAAATGTCCTGATCTTAATTTTCTGTCAACCTTAGTATTTCATAGATTGGTGGAACAATTTACAGAGAGCGCGTGAATAGGCATTATAGCTTTGTTCTAGTAGAAATCGAAACTATTTAGGGCCAAATGCAAATGAAAAAGAATAAAACAGCAAAGGGTCGAGGGATCAATTTTTTTGTGTACTGTACAATGCTAAAATTTCAATTTCAATAATCGATATAGGTAGGTGACATCTTAGAAATCTTAAAAGACAATAGTGGATGGAAACGGAAGCAGTCAAGAAAATTTTCAATTGTTTTGGTTACAAAATTTTGGACTAATTTTATTTTTCAACGTGTTTTCTAACTTATATCACTTTTAAATAAATTTAGAACGTACTTTGCGGAACTAAAAGCTTCTTTAACAATAATAATTCTGAGCATTCCTCAAAAACGTGGCGGAATAATCGAGGCTGTATTTTGTACAGAAGTTCTACGCGTCACGACATGTTCGCTTAGAACAAGCACGTTTACCGTTGTTGTTCGAACTTTCGTCTCCCCCTTGCAGATAAATCTCCGTGTGGCAGCAGTCTACTCGCAAGTGAGTGAGACGTACATCCGAGGGTTCACTAAATTTTCCAAATGCAACAGTACGCTCTAATATTTCTAAGACGACATAGTAATTCTTCGACTATGCGAGACATGTAATTACGATTTTAATGTTAATAACGTAAAATGTAATGTACGCATTGATATCCGAACAAGCATCGTATAATAGCGGCTTAAGATGCAGTACATTAGGCGTATACTTTTAGTAGCAGGATTATGAATAGGACTTTTAACCCTTTCGCGAACGAATATATTCGCACGAGCTACAATGTATTCTAAACAATGCCAGAAATATTTCTGCAACGAAAGGATTAACGACAAACTAAAGAATTTAGAGTTATATAATACATCGAGTTAACGATAAATTCGTCGACAATAAAAAGCAATAATTATTATGTACACAATGTTGCAAATTAAATGCGAAGGGTGAGCTTCGAATGTGTATAATAAGTTGCCTACCGTGTTCAAGGTACGAAATTGTGCATAGTCATAGGAATTAAGCGTGCCTAAATCATTATTAAAATTTAGTAATAAATCGTAATGCGGACCTTAAATCTTAAACTTGAATCTTCAATTGTGTTAGATGAAGAATAATCTTTTTGTATTTTTAATACAGTTGGTAGTGGATGTGTGATCATCAATTACATGTGACCGGTGACCAGTCACCGGTTGAGAATGTGGATCATTCGTATCCTCGAAACGGCCGTCCAGGATTAATTAATTAATCTTGTGTGGTGCGAAGGTTACCGATACTTTTATGTTGCTTCTATTGTATTATTATTTATATTTGTCGATAAACTTCCAACAGAAACTTGCGTATTTAGTTAAGAGAAAATTATGATAGGAATAATGTGGACTATACATTTGTTCAATAGTTTTAATATAAACATTCGTGTATAGCGCTACAACTAAATATGGGGCAGAGCTCATGCTTCCCAATAATATATTTTTTTCTCTACTGCTCTTTGCCGCTTATGTATTACGCATGCGCGCGAACGCTGGAAAGTTAACATTTTCGAATTACGCCTTAACACTACATTTTATACTATTTCATCTTTGCTCACAAACACAAAATACATTGATTGCATTTAATTATTTCCTAGAACTAAGAAATTATTTACGAGACACTTGGTAAGAGAAGAAGAGTACGTAATTTCAGAAAAAATCATCGTAAATTCCACTTTATCACTTAAATAACAAAAAAATATATATCCTTTATAAAGATGTGAAAGTAAACGCTATTTTAGAGGGTACTTCATCTAAAAAACGGAAAGAACAAAGACCGCGCCGAATATATCTCTTTTAGGTAAAAAGGGATCGCTGTGATCATAAATTTATGAGTTTAAAGGGACACAAATAGTAATACTACCATTTATATGAAATGTTATGCTAGTTAACCGACCTACAATTTCGTACCTTCAATACGATAGGCAACTTATTATACACTTTTGACGCTGATTCCTTGGCAACATAGTGTACTAAGCAGTGGAAGGCAGTTTAGTTCGTGCGCGCAGTTGTTAGATGGCACTAGTAACAAGACTACGTTTTACAGCATTATATGCCGCTTCTGTTTAGGGTATTCTCTGATATAATAGAAGCCGAAGCAGTAATTCGCACAGTACAAGTACAAAACAAAACAAGTGCTGGGGTATACTGCAAAATACCTTGATTTCGTGCCACAACTTACTTGAATGTTTTCAGTGAATTAGCAACCACAGCGCCATCTTGTCGCGCCTGCCGGATAGTTAAGGGTGGTGGTATTATAGGGGAATCTTAAGAGACGAAAGGCATATTATTTGGGGTTTGGCTGTGCAGCAAATTTTCTTGCTGAATTACATGTTCGGGGTTGTAGCTAGATTAAGTCAAATTTGATGCCGTATATTTAAAGCGCTACCCTAAAGAAAGTGTTTACGAAGAATTACGAATTACGTTATAAAATGCGTGAATTGCAGATTGCCTTATAAATGTGGTTCGAGCATGATACAAACGCCGCGCCAGCAATTAATAGGATGGAAAAGATTTCCGATAAGAGCGTAATGATTACTGATAGCAGTAACCAAAGTAGTAGTAAGTGTATTGCTACTAATAGTAATGAGGATAGTAGTCGGGATATAAATTTTTTATTATGTGACAACAGTAATAAAAGTGATAATCATAATTCAGGTGTAAAACAATGCATATTATGCTACGAGAATTTGGTTGTTTCTCAAGCCCACTTGCATGAATGCAGATATAAGTATCCCCAAGTTGTACTAATGAGAGTAGAGGAAACAAATCAAAAAAGATCAAAGGTGATCCAGGTACAAATAAATGTATAATTATTCCTTCAACGTATTTACGATTAAAAAATACATGTGTCAGATCCTTTTAAGGTGAAATATATTGACAAAAAAAATCCTATTCTAATGGTAAGTAACAAAAGTACGTTAGCAACAATTATCGAAAACTATATCTAAGAACCTCACACAATTTGTAGATACTTTAGTTGGTGCAATCGATTCTTTCAAGAGATTTACAAAGGAGCATATGGATATTATCTTGATTAATCTAAACACTGCCAAGATAATTCAACATGTAATTGATGATTGCACACATCCACTACCAGCTGTACTAGAAATACCAAAAGACCATTCATCTAACACAATTGAAGATCAAATTATGATGTCTTTATTGCTAAATTTTACGAATGGTTTGGACACATTCAATTCCCATGATTTTATGCATGTTCAAAATAATACTGATATTCTGTAAATACATTATTTTTGTGGATATCTACGTATGAAAATATAAGAACAGTGTTTGTTGCAGTATAATAATAAAAACACAAAATAATTTTGTGATTATTATTTCCTGTAAATATTCACACCTTTTTTGCTCTCATTTCAAATAATACTATTAAAGGGGTGGTATTTTAAAGTAAGCACAGGAAAAAAATATTTCAAATTTACTTTTTTCTTTTAAAGTTTGAACAAGAATTACATAATTTAGGTAATCTTAATACAATATACACAATGGTACAAAATCACAGTTAATTTCGAGACAAAACTATTATGGTAACAATTACACGTCGCTATTACTTAAAACTAAACAAAATAAGTACAGTAAATGAGATATTTTGTTGAATTCCATATTTGTAATATCTTGATCTTATTCTTAATATTCGGTAAATACTGTATAATAAAATATAATTCAAAATCAAGTGTTTTCTTCATAGTTTAACAATTATAATTTGCTAAACTATTTCTGTTACACTTTATGAAAAAGAACATTTAAATTAGCAATATAGAGAAATTTGAACTAGTGTTAATAGAATTAATGGCAAAAAATGGTGGATATTCTTTCTTAAAATTACCATTCAAAATAAATTATAATACTGGCAACTTAAATCAATTCTATCCATTAAGTAATATAATCAAACAATGTTTTAAGTTCAATATGGCAGCATGTGCAATTCCTAAATGCCAACATAATTACTACAAATGTAGACCTATCAACAATAATCAACCGTTTGAGAGAAGGGAGTCTGTACAGTAGTAATAATATATAATATGAAGCTTAAATAATTCCATTATGAAAGTAGATAGGCTACACTTTATGTTAAATCGCACATTATTCCCCTTTAGTATAATTGAACACGTGGAAATTAAATGTAGTACTGAGATACCTGGAATTTTTATGACTCTAAAATTAAACCAAAATTGTAAGAGTAAATATACAGTCACTCCCATTCGTATTCGTACACTACCAGTTACTACAGAAAAACGTAAGCAAGTACATTATTTTTCAAAAAACACATTTATTAATTCTAATTAGAAGCAAAACAAAATGATATTGTAGTATTCTTAGAATTAATGTACATCTATCTCATAGTCCCTTACTTAAAATAAAAGAAGTTCAAAAATAGGTAAAAATTCCAGTCACACTCATATTCGTACAGTATTATGAGGTAACATTAGCGTTGATGTACGATAGATTCTAATATAACCTCATTTAGTCTAGGCATTGATTTTACTAATTTCGTAGTGACGACCGACGGAATACGATGCCATTCTTGTTCTATTTTATTTTTAAGGCTTTGTTGGTTATATGGTGTTTGCGAATCCGATTCTTTAAATCCCCCCACAAGTTCTCAATTGGATTAATATCCGGTGATTGTGGAGGTGTATCCATGACCTTACAGCAATTGTAGAGAAACCAAGTCCTAGTTAGTCCTAGGCCTTATGCTTTGGGTCGTTATCTTGATAAAAAATAAAACTATCCGTTATGTCCAAATGCGTCGCACTTTCCTTCAAATTCTTTTTTAAGATATCGAGGTACATCATTTTGTCCATAATTCCAACATTAAAATGGAGATTCCCAACCCCGGCCGCAGAAAAACACTCCTACAACATTACCGATCCACCACCATATTTTACAGATGCTTGTAGATGTTTCTTCACCAGGTTGGGCTTCCGCCATACCATTTGCCTGCCATCTGTCTCAAATATATTAAATTTGGTTTTAATCGTTTGTGTCTGTTAACTTCAGTGATAAAGGGTTTCACTCGGGTTACACAGCCTTTGGATCCATGGTTTCTTATTGCTCTCCGAATTGTTTCGGGACTAACTATCTTTCCCGTTTCATTTCCTATTTGCGCTGCTAATTTAGGGTTTACTAAGTAAATTAGTCGAATACTAATTTCATTAGTATTCGACTAATAAAAATGTGTTTATACTCTTGAATTATTAAGAAAGCGGCAGCTGTACGAATACGAGTGTACGATGAATTTGTAAATTTTACTATTTTTTATTCATTTTAGTTATGAAACTGTGAAATAAAGGACTGTATTTAGTACGTAGGATAATGCACCTCATATTGGCTAGCTTGCAATGGGAATGGATAAATATTACTGTAACACTGTGTTTTTCATGTATTAAGTATCAGTGTACGATTACGAGTGAGACTGACTGTATGTAAAATAATTTCTCTCATTTATTTCAAATTAAAAATTTGAATATAAAAACAATAGTTGCAACCTCAATAATCGAGTTCAAATATACAGCTTTAAAGGTTATCAAACAAGTTAATTGAAATTTGGCACAATTTTATAGCTATTCGAGTAAAACATTTTGCGTATAAAGAAATTTTGTATATTTAACAAAAATTGACAACAAACATATTTTTGTTCAACGGTAATAACCCACGAAAAATGCGCGCAAATAGTAACTAGAAATAACTGGATATATGACGCGAAAAAAACCACAAATTTTTCAACGTAAACAACCTAACCAAAACATCTTATTTTTAGCGTTTAACGCGCTTTCCAAACAATGTAATATTTTTGGCTAATTTAAACTTGAACTCAGGTGGATAAAAATTTCTGTAATACGATTTCAGATAAATTATTTTAGAAATAACATGCTCTGATCCCAGATCAAAAATACAACAAATTAACGATAAACTGCCTTCGCAAAATAGACTATTCTATATTTCTTCCTAACAGTCACACTTTTACGTGTCGGATAAGGTAAAAAATAAATTGATATATCCTAACTAATGAAAATGAGATTATTCTTCAGGGGCAGCTAGAAGTAGCTTCTGTGAAATCGTTGTGAATTTCTCTGAAATTAATTAAGGTTACTGTAGCTAAATTTTGCAATATTTACAATTGATTTAATAATGATACCCCGAAAATGTTGTTACAAATTATTTGTTAATAAGTCTTCTTGCCCTTAAGGTGAAGAAATAATTTTTCTAATTGTCTTAAGCTGAATTTGAATTTACCGCTTTTATTCGTAAACAAACACTTACTCATAATCTGTGCGAATGCTGAAGGTTTATCGGTCCATTTCACTCCAATATAATACGCAGGTATTCCTGATAGTGTAATTAATACTCCCATACCTACTTCAAATGGCGCTTCAAGGCATGGCATTACTATCAAGAATAAACAAATAATAACAAAAACAATTGGAACGATGATGTTGACTTTAATTGGTCTTGGCAATTCTGGTTGTTTCCATCTTAAGTATAAAAGACCCGCAACAGACAACATAACGAAGAAGGACTCCACTATCGTACAGTATGTTATAAGCTGATGTATATCACTGCTAACAAGCATTACAAGTGACAGTAGATTCTAAAAAATGAAAGATGTACCAAGGTATCACATTCTCTTACATATTTGACATTAATGTACGGCATCTGCAACCTGGCGAATGGTAACAATGTGCATGTGCATGGAGCACATTTCAAAATTCGGAATCATTTCACGACATAAGTTAATTTTCAAAAAAAAGTAATTTTTTCGTTAAAATTATACTCGCAATTAGTCATGCCCATTTTTACGGCAGCCACAGACTAGCAACAAAAAAATTTAAGCAAAAGCCACGTTAGACAGTAATATGTTGTCTTGTTAAAATGGCGTTGTGTGTGTGATGGTTTACTTAAATCTATGTAACAATTATGAATTAAAAATATCTTGGAATTCCCATCTTTCGCCAGCTTTAAATGCGTGTGCGATACATTTTGCTCTATTTTTCAAAATTAGCTTACCAGGAAAATTAATGATGGTAATGGAGTGAAAGTTTTAACGTTTATATGAGCTAAACATTCAGGGAAGTGACCGTTCCTTGCTCCGACAAACAACATTCGGGATGAAGCCATGATATGCACACTCAAACCGCCAAAAGCGGAAATAGCTACTAATATTGGTATGACGACTGCATATTTCCCCATGACATAATCGCCAAACGTCTAGGGAAATAAAGTTGCTTTAAAAATAAAATACAATTGCCTCTACTTACAACAGCTATAGCATCGGAAGCCATCATGGCATCTGGTGTAAGAACAGATAAGTAAGCCATGTTAGCTAGAACATATATTAACGTTACAAGTGGTATTGAAATGTAAATGGCACGAGGAAGGTTCCTACAAGAAGATTTTGAATTATTAACAAGGATCGAAATAGTGATCTATTGAATTTCACTTACACAAAGGGATTTTTCAATTCTTCAGTCATAAAATTTAAATAATTCCTGCAATTAATAGCAATTAAAAAAATTAGAAATACTGTTAATAATAGATTTTCAATAATTACAATTCATTTCAACTCTGTTCAACACCTTCATTTGATGTTGAGGTAATTGACATTCCAGTAGGAATCTTATTTCTTTATGTATACAACTGACCAACAGCAGTTAAAGATTTCTTTCTAGTATATATTTTTTTCACCTTAGCAACATGCCGCGTATCAACATTAAAATGATAACCGGCTGCAGAATACTTTACATCACCAACAGTTAATTCATATCAAAAATGTTTTATCTTTTGAAAAATTAATTATATTAGAGAATTATTAGAATTAATTACAATATATAATAAAATTCAATCTTTTTTACAAAGATTTTAAAAGTATCTTTTTATATTAAATATCCCAGTTCATGTTGGTCTTAATTGTTAAATAACTTTGTTTTCCACAAGAGAAGGAGCAGCTAGTATATAATTGTGGCAACAGCAATAATAAATATCAAATGGAACGATATTAAACTTACCATCCAGAATATGAAAAAATTCCAGAATAAAAAGCTTTGGCTATTTTACCAGGATTCTCTGTAGTACCTTCAAAAGCATTGTGAAAATTTTCCGTATGCCCTAAACACATCCAAACTATGCCAACTACTATCACTAGAACCAGAGCACCTACTTTAGAAAACATGAAGATATTTTGCATTTTAGTTGTAGCCTTCACGTTGTATCCATTTAAAAATGTTAAAAAACCTGAAAGATGCTTCGGTTAATGTTAATAAAACTACTATGCGATTTTAATCTCACATATTGTCACAATGGCCACTAAAGTGACACTAGGTGTAGGGACATCACATTTTATAAAAAACGGTTGTATAACATACTTTGCAAAAGTAAGGCCCATTATGGCATTAGTTGTAGGTACAAAAATCAGATTTGCTGCCCATAAGTATAAAAATGCAGGCAATGGTCCAAAACATTCGTATATGTAAGCGTAATCACCTCCAGATTTGGGAATGGCAGTTCCTAATTCTGCATAACATAATGCACCAATCATAGATAAAAAACCACACAAAACCCATACCACTAATGAAAATCCTACTGAATCGACTTCTTGAATAATTCCTTTAGGTGTTATGAATATACCTGCAAAGATCACCTCTTAAGTAAGTTACCCCTTCCCAAAAAAAACAATTTAATCACCTGAACCAAATATTATTCCTAGAATTATAGCAACACCTTCAAGTAATCCTAGTTCTTTTTTAAGCTTAACCTTTTGCGAATCTTCATCCAAAGGGCTGTTGATAGGAGATATTAACTTGTTGCCATCTGGGCATTGCAATTCAGGTATTTTCTGCGTCATCTTCTTTTCACAATTAGACAGCAACTGCAAGTTGAGCAACACTCGTTTTGAAAAAATGTTAAATATTACATCATACCCATTAACCTAATAATGTAAGGTTAACAATTAAGTACCCAATTTTCTTAAATGCTAAATTCGAGAATAGTAAATTAAGTGAATGTTAATTGAACATTATAAAAAAAAATATATTTTGGGTTACTAGCAACTTCACTTATTTTCAAGCACGTGTTGGCTCACATTTGACTTTGCGAATTCCACTCGTCTGACTGCACTAGTTGATATTGCAGTATAATGTTTTACCGGTAAAAATGTGCAAATTCTTTACATTTTCGCGTTAGGGTAAAGAGTTACGATCTATATTTATTTTATTTGTGGAAATCGTTATTCATTTGAGAAAGCATGGTACAAAATTATTAGGTGCATTTACATATTTACACTTGACAATAAATATTTTATTTATCAACAAAATAATTCACTTAATCTCGTCCTGCAAATTGTATTTAAAAAAAATAATAAACAATCACTTACCACTCAATTAGTATATATTTATTTAACGCACCTAGATTTTCAAAACTTTTCACTATGTACGAGCTCTTGATAATGTTGTTATAACTCCCGTATTAAACTGTGTTAACTACCTATGCATACAATCAAAACGAGACAAGGTTCACATTCTTTTCCTTAATGAATATGTAAGACTTTTGTTTGAAAGTGAATTATTGTTTAGATGTTCACATTTGTTTGTTGTCTGATGAAATGTTTCTTTTAGACCTTGACTTAGTTTAAATTAAAAAAAATTATAATGTGAGGAAATGTATCACCGGACTGCTAATGATGTCGAAAGGGAATATTTTACCTACATTGCGTATTTTTATTAAATATTTACTTTTATTAATGCGTTACTTTTTGTATTTACACAATACATCATAAGCCATAAGTAAACCATCACTGTTTAGAAAAATTGAGCATCATTTTTAAATTTTAAAATTTTAGTAGACATTAATTTTAAAAAACTTGATATTTTTTTACACTTTCTTGTACCATGTGTTACATAATTAATTTTTTCTAAACTTTCTATAACACTCAATTACTTACGAATTAGTAAGGATGTACGGACCTATTGACTAGTGTTAAGTTATTGAAACTATCTATTCTTCTAAGGGGTAACGGTTACCAAGTACCCGACTGCTAGAAATTTTTAGCACCGGTTTTATTAGATTTCTGGTACCCGAAAGCACCTTCTTGTATAATTGGCAACTTCACGCATTCAAATCAATACCTGAAATCTTATTTTAAGCACTAGTACGTGAAGTAAAGTTGGTACCTACTGAATGTAATGGAAATTACGTATTTGCGTATCGAAGAGACAATACGGAAAATTTCATTTCTTCATATTGGTCGCATTGACATTTGATTTGACAGATAACACATAACATTCAATTGACAGAAAATATATTTATTTTTATTTAATATCTATTTATTCTAGTAATAGTAATTTTAGATGCTCAACTTATTCAATATTATCTTTGTGATTCTGGTTGCGTTCACAATAAATAATGCAATTATACATTCCATTAATACCATGAGGAAGCTAAGCTATCTTAGCATTATTTTTTGGTTATTGTTTCTAGGCATTTTCTGATGTGTTCCAATTATACATGCTCATAATTACCATAGATGTTTCTTGTTACAGACAAATTAAAATTTTTAGAATGTCAATATGACCAATCGCTTATGAAATTCCCTATACATAAATGGATTATATTGTTTATTTAGGAAACATAAAATGCAAACTAGAAAAAATAGTATAAAGAACTCGTTCCATAAGACGTTTGTCGCACCCGTCCTTTAGAAAACTCACCCCTAACATGGCTCTTTTTCTGAACGACATTTAAGTAGATGTATTGTACTTTTAAGGTAACTCACAGAAAAACATTAATGTTATATTTCTCCGTTGGAATGCGTTTTTTTTTACGAAGAACGCAAAACAATTTTTAACATTTCCATTTTATATTCAACTTGTCAAATTTAATTTAAATAAATGCCCATTGAATTGACAAGTGCTGCCATTCTAACATTTTTAACTAATCAAATATAACTACATATTTACTTTTTTATTAAAAGCAAGTACTTTTAATAAAAAAGTAAATATGTAGTTATATTTTAGTAATAAGTATTCGTATAAAAAATATTGCACAAGCTTCGTGCGTGAAACATTTCCCGAATTAACAGTTCGCGCTTTCAACTGACTGGTCATTCGCGAAATGCCTTCTGAGGCATTTAGTTGGTAAATACTCATATACCATAATCGGCAACTTCACGCATTCGAATCAGTTATTTTAAGCACTAGTACATGAAGTAAAGTTGGTGGTTACTGAATGTAAAATTACTAAGCTAAATATATAACTTACAAGTGTGCTGCAGTGATGCCAATGCAATGCTGCTATGTTATAAAAGAGAGAGACATTTAAATGGTTGTTGTATTGTACTTTTAAGGTAACTCACCTAAAAACTTTCAAATAAAACTGTTTAAAATTTTAATTTAACAAAGAACAGAAACATTTTTAAATTTTGTATTCAACTTGTTTAATTTGATTTAAATAAATACCCATGGAATTGATAAGCACTGCCAACTTAAAATTTTGTAACTAATCTAATATAACTACATATTTACTTTTTACTAAAGCACTTGTTATTCGTACAAAGAAAATTGAATGAACTTCGTGCGTGAACCATTTCTCAATTCGCAGTAATAAAGCGCTTGCTTAACGGCTTGCGCTTTAAACTGGCTGTTCATTCGTGAATCGTACTTGGTTCGTAAATAACTACGAACCGAATAGTTGAAATCTACAACCAGGTATCCGGGTAGTGCGCTGGACGAGTACCCTGTTCCTGAAACAAACACAGGCGACAGTCAAATATATGTATTCGTATGTATATTAAAACGGGTACCCGTATTCGGCCTTAGAACCGAATATTCGAGTATCTGGTTTCGAGTACCCGAAAACGGTTCTAGAACCGAATACCCGGTTCCGGCTAGGTACTCGATTTGAAGTACTCGGGGATCCGGTTTTGGAACCCGGTATACCGCCGGACGGTAGTAACAAGGTTGTTGTTAATGAATTTTTCTTTATCATTACAGAAACAAATAAGATAATTTGCGTCCATTCTTTTGTATGACTTACCAAATAATATCATTCTATAACCACTTATCTATCGAGTGGGTTTTATCTTTATCATAGTCATGACATGCATGCGTATAAAAATTTCAATAATATAACTTATACCGCATGGTTGTAGATATAATTGTGACCTACAGACATACATATATAACAGCTACTAATTTTTATATTACTCTTACCGAAGGACTAAATACCATCTCAGGTTAGACCACCAATATTACAGCCGTGTTACTGTGGGAAGTCCACTCAAAGTAGTTGGGTAAGTTAAACGTAATGTATTTTATCAAAGTCTATCTTTGCTAAATATAATAATTGGAGTTAATAATGTTTTCGTATATTCTAGTTTCTTTACGTTCTTCTTTGTTATATAATTAAAAAGTATTAACATGTAATGTTTAATTTTGTTATCTGACAGTGTAATTGCAGATGTTATTCAAATCTAGGCAATTCATTAAATTAATATCAAATATCAAAAGTACTCAGAGATATCTCGCTGCAACATCTGTAACAATGGCGCAAGATATGAATAAATTTAAATTCCCAAAGCGCTATGAAGGAAATGATAAAAGTGTTTGGTATGTATAAAATTATCCCATTCTAATTTGACTTGTATAATTTACTTAAAGTTTACATAATGTAGGGTGGAATATATTCAATTGGCCCTTGATCATAAACCCTTAAATTTAGGGCAAGGATTTCCCGATTTTGCACCACCTGACTATGTTACCGAGGCATTGAAATCTGTTTGTACCAGTGATAATGTACTTCTTCATCAATATACGCGGGGATTTGTAAGTACACACATTCTTGTTGAAAATAGGTTTATACATCTTAAGTATGTTTAGGGACATCCAAGGCTAGTGAAAGCAATAGCAACCTTGTATTCTCAATTGATAGGTAGAGAGATAAATTCACAAACGGAAGTATTAGTAACAACGGGAGCATACGAAGCGCTTTATTCAAGTATCCTTGGTCATATCGATGAAGGTGATGAAGCAATTATCATCGAGCCATACTTTGACTGTTACGAACCTATGGTTAGAACAGCTGGTGGTGTACCTAGGTTTATACCACTGCGATTGGTAAGTATTGCATTGAAATAATAAATGTCTTGCAAGTAAAATTTTTTGTGGCTGGGGATGGCCTCAACTAAATTAAGCACGAGATGTAGTGCTGTGGTGAGATTATAATCTTTTATGTGATTTAATCTAAACAACACATAAGTATCGGCACCGTCCGCACCACACAAGTTTAATTTATTATATAGTAATATAATAAATAGTCCGGGACGGCCGTTTCGAGGACCGAATTCGGTCACCGGTTGATGATGAGGATCATTCGTGTCCTCGAAATGGCCGTCCCGGACTATTTATTATATTACTACATAATAAATTAAACTTGTGTGGTGCGGAGGGGACCGATACTTATGTGTTGTTTACCATACTACGCCACAGTCCTTGCTATCATTATTTATATTTATTCTGTATAAAAAAAAAACATCATTTAATGCTAATTGAAAGATAACATCAAGTTGTTAATCTGACTGTTAGTTTTGAAAATTAGTTCAAATGTTTGAGTTTTCAAACAATGTCAATATTTCTTTGTTATGTAGTAAAACAATTGTTCTTTTAATCAGCGACGGTTTCTTCAGCGAATTACTTGGTCAGTTATCCCTCAAAAATATTTCCACACCGTCAATTTCAAGTTATAATTTACATCTTCCTTAAAATAAATAGAATTAAAATGATATTTGTTGTGATTGGCAGCACAAAAACATGCTAGGGTGTGTTAACAACTAGATGGTTATTCGTTCTATTTTAAATAAATTCTTATTGAACTTATGCAAATAACAGTAATGTCCCTTGTATTTTACTGTTTTTTCTCATTAAAACATAGTTGTCAAAGTTAAATTTGATTTTAATCGCCGCTTAAAGTTGTTTAATCGTAATCGCTGACGTCACAAAATTAAGTTGATCAGCTTGCTAATCCGTGATTTAATATTGAATTCATTTTTCGTAAACTAGGGGGTAATGAACTAAATTTTGAGAAGTGCTTAAAACTACAAAGAAATTGTTGCGGTTTGCCAGAACATAAAACTAGGTAAATTAGTATAGACAAAAATAAAGTCAATTGTAATTTCTGTAGATCTATGTATGGTTTAGTTAACTGGATTGGTGGTTCTGATGTAAGTAATGCGTTTCCTTACTATGTGTGCATTAATTTTTGAACGATTTCAAAAAAACGAACAATAATTGCGCTGAAGTTCAAGTATATATGGTAAAGCATGCATTTACTTTTTTGCAAATTTGACCACTCTGTAAGTTTCACCACAGCGTGCCACTAATTTTAATATACAATATAATAATGAGAATTTTATATTTTTATTGATTTTAAGCGGATAAAAATTGTGGAGGTTTTTTGAATCTGGCTTGATGGTATTCTTTTAAATACTAGGGGAAGGTTGTGACTAGTTAGACGATCCTCTTACACATTTCCAACGATCTATATAAACTTTTCTCGATAGAAAGTTTCCTAACAAGCGGATAGGAAGAAATGGCCGGTCTAACTGACTAGATTTCAATTCTATGGATTGCAGACGATTCATATTCTTTGAAAAAGCTGTTTTCTTATCTTGAGACTAGTATAACGGAAAACATTAATTTAATTACTCTAAAAGCGATTGGTTTTAAAGTAGGTTTTGGGAAAGACAATTAAATTTCCCTTTGACTAAATTAAGAGTATAGCTAGTATTCAATTCTTGAACAAACGGTACAATATTCAGAGCTTAAAAATATCGCAATATATTCAAACAATTTGTAATGCTTAAATAAACCCTGATTTGTTTCAAATAATTTATTCCAGCGATAAAAATATGTATCCCAAAAACAGCAAGCGGAAGATATATGGATTTTTGAAAATTATAAGCCTGTTTGTTTACGTAGAATTCAAAAATTCATCAATGTACAGAAAAGAAATATCTCTTTGAAATGCCAGATTTTTTGAAACGCGCTGTATATTGCAAAATATGTTTAAAAGGTAAATCCAAACGGCCTAAATATGTCTACGGGGTTGGTTTCAGCAAAGCAGTATTGTTTGGCTACTAAAGAGAGGCGTCACTCGGGCGACACTGTATTATTTACTTATTTCGACTTTTACCCTTTTATATAATGTTTAGACGTAAATCTTGTCAATTTAAATACACTACCTCACCCAGGGTAGATTATTTGTAAAAGTTGTACTTTGTAATTAATTTTAGCAAAAAAAGTCAGGTCCAATTAGTTCTGGGGATTGGGTGTTAGATCAAGCCGAATTGGAAGGATTGTTCAATGAAAAAACCAAACTAATAATACTCAATACTCCACATAATCCACTGGGTAAAGTATTTACAAGGAGCGAACTTGAAATAATAGCAAATCTCTGTAAGAAATGGAACGTCCTCTGTATTTCTGATGAAGTCTATGAATGGATAGTATACAAACCTAACAAGCACATCAGAATAGGTACTTCTTACTAATAAATCTTGTCATTATAAAAAAATGCTTCTTTTGTTAGCTACTCTACCTGGGATGTGGGAAAGAACTGTAACAATTGGTTCTGCCGGCAAAACATTTAGCGTAACAGGATGGAAAGTCGGATGGGCGTATGGACCAGCAAATTTAATGCGCAATTTACAAGTGGTTCATCAAAATTGCGTTTACACATGCACTACACCAATTCAAGAGGCTATAGCACTGGGATTTGAAAAAGAACTGCCTCGATTGGGTCAAAATGATTGCTATTTCGTATCTTTACCCAAAGAATTGGAGCCCAAACGCGATTATATGGCCAAATTCCTTTCCGATGTTGGTATGAGCCCAACGATTCCTGAAGGGGGTTATTTTATGGTTGCAGATTGGTCCCCATTAGGTATATAATTATTATAAAGTTAGCCCTGATATCTTTATAATTACAGTTTTTCAGCTGCTAATGTTGATTTAAATAGCGAAAAGGATCAATACAAGGACTACCGTTTTACTAAATGGATGACAAAGAATGTTGGTTTGCAAGGTATACCGGTTAGTGCTTTTTACGGTGAATCACACAAAAACTTAGCCGAAGATTTTGTGAGATATTGCTTTATTAAGGTAAGTTTTTTGGACAATCACAAAAAATACGCCACGACTTTATGGTTATTTTTATTGATGCAGAAAGATGAAAACCTGAAGAAAGCAGCCGACATCTTAAATAATTGGAAGAACCAAGGTCAGAAATCTGCAAAGAATTAGGTTGAAAATGGTTCTTCTAAGCACATGTTAATTTGGTTATGTAGGAAAAAATATATTTTTTTAGTAACGTCGTCTTTTATTTATGTACTAAAGTCCCCTCTTAACCATCTCTTAGCATCTCTGGAATCGTTACCATATGTCTTGCCAAATCTAAAAATTTTCGATTAAAATTCTATTCCATAAAAGACTGTGAAATTCAAGTTCTTGTCGACTTTCTTACCTGAATATGGCTCCTGGTATGTGCCCGGCATAATTAGGCAATTGACCAATATGTCTGTGATAAATTTCCGATGGTTGTATTAGTAACGGTGGATCAGGTCTACTGATTGATACTGGCGCCCATTCTGTGCTTAATCGCTTGCGATAATTTGAGGTGAAATCGCACAGAGCGCTGTTGGTCATTGCTTGACTAGTTTTCCCAAAAGACGCGTAACCAAATGGGACATGACCGGTAAAACCTGTGTATAAATCATTAGATTATGCCAAGATTTGTAACTGTTCTAGAGCTTACTATATTTCTGTTGTTGAGCAAAAGAATTGTACAATTTTTCATACATTTTTATAAGGGCGATTATACAACCGAAATATTAGCTTTATTAACATAAATGTAATGAAGTATTATTTGACAAGTTGTCATTTGAATTAGATGCACAGGTAAGTACACATGTGTTTATAGTAACGCATTGATAACTTATGTTCTGGTGGAAAATATACGAGTATTCAATTCGTAATTAGTTACTTACAATTTTTCAAATATTTTTCCGGATCGGTATTATCCATAAAGTATGGACTTGTTGAATGATCTGGCGGAGTAAGCGGAGGTTCATCTATCGGTAAATTTCTCAAAATTCCGCCACATTCTGGTCTAACCGCTAGTAGCGGTAGTTTAAACTCACTTTTTACGATCTACAACAACTGTATCAGGCTAGTTCGTCCAAGTACGGGTTTTACCTCTCTGTCTTCAAGATTCTTCGGATTCCATTTGCCGTCCTGCAGAGCCCCTTGTCGTACCAACTGGTTCAAAGCGGCTTTGTCTTTATCTTGCAGTTGTTCAAATTCTGAAAGAGCTTCTGTAGCTTGAACTGAGTATCTTTGTCCAAATAGACCGTTTAGCCTAGGTACGAAGCCTAAAATTGATTATTTTAATATGGCACTGGATTATCTCATTAAAAATTCATTGTTACACCTTCATATCCAGGCACAGAAGGATGTTTGTATATTGCATCTCCACGTCTAAATCTGGCGTTCACTATATCGATATCTCGTTGTGGAGGCCTCAATACCTGTAAGCATTTAAAATTACTTTTGTACTTTTCACCGGCATATTATGAACAGGCTTACTTGATAATCATCAGCAGTTCGATCGGAAAGTACTAGTTTTTCTGCATGACTTACAGTTGGATCTAATAATAGTTTGTGAGTTTGTGAACCATACGTATCGCCAATTCGATACTTATATTGAGGACAAAAGCCCGTATACCTAAAAATATTGATCTAATAGTATTTTAAAGTTAATCTTAAGAAATTATCTCTACCCCGGTATATAATGAGGATTTGGCGTTGAAATGAGTTCAACGGACATTTTCAATGATAAATTTTGAAAAAGATAATCAATGAAAATTTACGCTAGACCTCTCGAATTTTGACTGACACTTTTTTCATGACAGGCAATTTTTATATGTAAAAGGACATAAAATGATTTCGTCACATAAACATAAGAAAATCGCCAAAATAACCTACCAGGACAATTTAAAAAACTAGTTTGTCTTCTTCTGCGTAATTAAACGTTTACCTCAAAATTGAATTCAAAATATATAATGCTTTTCTTTTTAGATGTGTTGGTATCATTTTTAAAAGTGAAGGCAACAGACTTTCTATTGAACTTTTCCAGAAATTCCTTGGATAATGGCTTATGTATGATTGATAATAAATTTGCGTAATATTGACCATTCATCTTAGTCCCCTTTGGCAGATAACCAATCAGCAAAGCACCTTCACTGTTCCAAGAAATAGCTGCCATAACCTTCCAAGCTGACTTTTTCGCATTAAATTTCTTTTGCGGCCTCTCATTTTTTAATGTACTGCATAAACTCCTGTTTCGACTCCGGATCAAATTGCGAACCCAAGTCTCATCTATAGTTACGATTCAGTCGCAAATTTCGTCGAGATTGTCTCCAGCTAATTTCCAAAAATCCTAACTCCAGAACCATTTTAAATGTTGTTTCTTTAGGATCGATTCCACTCTTAATTCTGCCGTCACTACCTCATTTCGTATTCTATCTCTCCTTGTAATGCCTTTTATTGCTCTTAGGAATCTCATCTCTGCCGCTTGTATTTTGCTTTTTTGTTGTTTTAAGAATACCCAGCTCTCACTTCCGTATATTTATATCGACTTAAAAATAGTTTTATACACAGTAATCTTTGTTTTTATTGTTACGTTTTCCTTATAAATGCTTTGTTCAAAGCGTAGTACAATCGAGTTGCCTTCTCTATTCTTTCATTTATTTCTGCCTCATTGTTGCCGTCTTTATGTATATTTACCCCAAGGTATTTAAACGTGTTTATCTATTCCACTTTTTTGTTGTTTAGTGTCACCGATATAGATGTTCTTTCCCAACTATCATTATTTTGGTTTTTTCCGTTAATTTTTAGATTTTTGTTTAGCAGAGCTTTATTCCATAATTTTAGATTATGTTGGAGATCAGTCTCACTTTTTGCAAATATCACTAAATCATTCGCGGAGATATATTCACTTACCCTACCTACTCGTAGTTTCCTTATTTTGTCCTTTATTTCCTGTAATATATCATCCATTACTAGAGATGACCAAGGCAGGTGAAGTTATTACTTTTTTGCAGTGACTAGACAGACTCGTGTCTATTCGTCTCATAAGAAAGGATTCGTGTTGCCTGCTGGTTTCCCTGAGCTTCTTCAGCTTACTACTCACTCCTCTTCTTAAACTATCCCATATCTTTTTCCTTGATATACTATCGAACGCCTTTTCTAGATCTATAAACGCCATATATGTGTTGTCATATTCTCTTTCTTCTATTATTTGTTTTATTGTGAATATCTTGTCTTGGACTTATCTTCCTTTCCTGAAACCGCTTTGTGAATCTTCAAGTTGTACCTCTAGTTGTCGTTCTTACCTTTCATCCAATATTCTTTCGAACATTTTAACTATTGTACCCTTTATTGATATTTGTCTATTATTCTTGCATTCACGGTGGTTGCCTTTCGTAAAAAATGGGTAGTAGTATACATATTTACTTCTGACCATATTCTATTAAAAAGCTTTGATGTCATTTCAATGCTTCTTTCTCCCATGTTTTTAATCATTTCTGGTGTTAAATTGCCATAGCATGTCGCTTTTCCTACCTTTAGTTTTAATATTGTTTCCTTTATTTTCTCTATATTTATTTCCGGTTCTTGTTCTTTTTTTTCCGTTTAATATTTGTTAGTTTTTCCTCATCTTGCGTTTGAATTGTTTGATTTGTATTAACGATAATCTCAAAATATTCTTTCTATCTTGCTATAATCTCTTTGTCCTCCTCCAGTATTTTTCCTTCCTTGGATGTGATATACTTATTGTTGTACTTCTTGTCGGTTCTGTGAGATTTTAGAACGTTATAAAACAACTTCTGATTGCTGTGACAAACGCTTTCCATTTTTTCCCCGAATTTTTCCCACGACCATTGTTTTGCTGTTTTGACTAGTTCCTTTACCTTTATCCTTTGCTGTTTATAATCTGAGTAGCTTTCTTCTGTTTCTAGTTTCATGTGTTTCTTCTACATGAATTTCTTCTGTTTAATCGCTTCTTTTATTTCTTCATTCCATCATCTTGTTTGCATTCTGTTTTTGTTAATTTTTGTGATACCGCATATTTCTCTTGCAACTTTCAGTATTGTAGTTTTGATATTCGCCCAAAGTAATTCCAGGTTGATATCTGTATCTAATTTATTTAATTTTAGCATTTCTTTTTCTATTTTTTTCTTATACTCAATAGTTACTTTAGGTAGTCTTAATTTAAAATTTTTTATTACTTCCTTTGTGCTTTGCTTTTTGTTCTGTACATTTCTTGTGTTTTTTCCTTCTGCAATGATCATTTTTGTCATTGATAAGTAGTGGCCTTATATATATTTCTGGTCCCCTTCGTACTCTAGTATCTTTGACTTCCTTTTTGTAGTTTCGATTTGTTAATACGTAATCTAGAATTGATTTCTCATTAATACTTCTTATTTCTCTTGTATATATATATTTATGTATATCATTGTGCGCAAAGAATGAGTTTGTAATTATTAAGTTATTATTTATACAGTAATCAATGAGTCTTTTCCCATTGTTGTTTCTTATCGTTTCTCCATATGTGCCGACTGTTTCACCTGATTCTTTATCTCTCTTTCCAACTCTACCATTGAAATCTCCTATAACTAGTAATCTTCCCCGTATATCCTCCGTTGCCTCTTCTAACTGATCCCAGAACTGCCCTTTTTGCTTTACTGACGCGTCTTCATCTGGGCCATATACTATTATTATTGTTGTTGTGGTTGTTTGTTTTTCGATTTCCATTCCGATCATCAATATTCTCTCTGATATAGCCTCCCATTTCTTAACATATTTAATATGATTTTCTTTTATTATACAACCTACACCCTCTTTCGCTCTTTGTTTCTGTTCTATCCCACTGTGTAATAAAAGGTGCCTCGCTTTTACTATTTTCTCCTCTACCCCTTTCATTTTTGTCTCAGTGATCCCTAATTTGTCTAAGTTTGCCTTTTCAAACTCTTCCACTAGTTCTTCTTCCTTTCCTCTCATCCTTCTGATGTTTTATGTTGCTATTCTCCATCGAGTTCCTTTGATTTTTTGCCTACTTTTCGTCAGTTTTAATTTATGTTTTTGTTCGTTGTCATTTATTTCTTCCTTTTCCTCATTTTGTCTTACTTTGATAACGATGTGGGTTTTTATTAAATCTATTTATTTCACATTTCAGTCCTTTTCGTTGCCTGATCAGCTTCGTATATCCATCCATTATTACCCTTTCTAGTTTTTTGAACTGCTTGTTATGCTTCCTACTTTCTACAGCATACTCTTTCGTCTGTTCCATTTCCAGGACTGTTCATCTATTACCAGTTTCGAAAATCCTATTTTTACTTATTTTATATTTTTCCTTTCCTCTTTTGCCCTTTGTCTTATTTTCTTTTGGGTTTCTCTTTCCTGTCTCGATAGGTCATTATCAATAAATATTGTGCGTGTTTACTTTTGTTTTGCATCACCTCTAGTTTATTCTCTTCACTACCAATTCCACCATGCATGTCCTTGCACCTAGTCTACTATTAGTTTTATTCCTACGTTCATTTCTAGGACCTTCTTCATTATCTCTTTCCAGGAGTTTCCGTCCCCGGTATCTATTGTCAGACCATGCACTACTATGTTGTTTCTTCTTATTTTTCCTTTTCTAATCTCTCTATTCTTTCGTTCTTTGAGAATTTTTCTCTCTTTAACTCATTTACTTCAGTCTTCACTTTTTCGTTTGCTTCTTTTAGTCTTTCTACCTCCTCCCTATACTCTATCTGTTCTTTCCTTATTTCTGTTATTTCTTCCTTCAATGCTTTATTTACCTCCCCTTGGGCTTGCTGTTCAAGTTTCATGTCTTTTATATATCTTGATAATTCCTTCATTAACTTCATCAGTTCCTTCATCATATCTTCGTTTGTATTTGGTGGGCTTCTATAAACTTTTCTGAATTTCTTGAACGCATCCTCTTCTTGTACACTCCTCTTCCGTTTTCCATCATCGAATGTATCAGACTCCACATCTAGTTTTTCATTTTTCGTTAATATTTTGTATTGTAAGTCCGTCCCTGTACTGTGTTTACGACTTTTATTTTCTAAACGTGTGAGTCGATGCGGAAAAAGACCGCGCAAAAAGCCCGACCCCGGTCGCCCCGTCGGAGGTCAGAGTCTTTTACTTTATATGTGTAGGAATTGTTAGCTATTCTACATATTTACCATTTTCTATCCGGTAACTTCCTAATTTTATTTCACCACACTACTGGGTAAAATACACCTAATTCGCTAATATTTTTGACAAGCTCTCCATAATTATTGTTCGTAATTTCCCAATTTATTTGAGTATAATTTAGAGAACTGATTTTTCGTGTGTATTCACTCGCAAATCGGACCTCTAATTTAAATTGATGAATTATTGATATTTTTGCCAGTTCAATATTTGTAAATCAGTAGGCAATTCGTCGTATTTCTTGTAAATATTGAAACTGTATGATCGCTGAAAAAGAGCCAGTCGGTGACATGGAGACGAAATGTTATGAACATGAGTTCTTAACCAAACAGTGTCACTGAGCTTGTAGGTATTCTCACAGGTATCATATATCACTGATCTGATCGGTATGTTAAAGGATAAAGCGCAAAAGTGTTTGCTTTTATGTTTAAATTTCTGTAAGTTTTATCCTTCCCGAAAATTAGAAACTGTGATTTAGATAGATTCATCTTCAACGAGTGATCAATCGACATTGTATGTAGTTACTCAAGTCAGAGTTTAATTTGTAACCGCGGTCGAGAGGAACAATATAACTGAGTATCGCCGATTAGTAATCGAGATTCGGATTCACTGTCCGAATCTCGGATCTGAATTCACTATCAGATTCTCGGTTCAGATTCGTATCCGCTATCGGATTCTCGGGTCCGAATCCGCTATCCGATTCTCGGATCCGTATGCGCTATCCGATTCTCCGATCCGGGTCCATTATGCAATATAGAAAGTGTTTAAAAAAGAAAACATCGAATTTGTAGTATATGGAGAAAAAGTGTAATAGTTTTTAAAATCCGTGCATTCATCCGTGCAGAATAACATTGGGTTTCCATGCGCTCGATTCAAAGTTACTTTTCATTAATATAGATGCTCAATAAATTTAATGATTATTAGAGCTATGTTGCTTGATAATTACTTGACTTATTGCAGGTATTTTGTCGGAAAAGTTGTCAGGAAACGGGGGCGTCCACTTTATCAGATGATGGATTCGATCGAATAAAAAATCAGAATTTAAGATTTCAATCGGCGGATCCAGGATCCGAATTATCGAATAACGGATCCAGATCTCAGAGTTCGAATAATGGATCCGGATCCGGATATTATTCCGCAAACACCGATTATAAAGAAATATACCCACTGATCTCTCACTAAATCAGACGCTTTTAATGATGTGAAGTAATGTTTGGTAATTAATCGCATTTAATGCCTTTGGGTAATACAGAACGAGAATTGTAATAAGACATGTTGCTCATCTGTCATATTAAGGAGTGTTGTCGTGCAATTATGGCCTTGTCGATATTTCGACTTTATATTAGCGGACTATTATTTACAACCTTCCAAAAACTTCTCCAAAGTTTTACTGATGACTAATAGGATGCTAGTTAGTCTTAAATCGGTACATGTTAAAATTGTGATCAGCAAAGCCAATAATCCAAGAAGTAACCCAAAATTGTAAAAAAAATATTGGAAATATCGGTGGATCTGACATTTCTCTTAAATTATCTAAATAAAATATTATTTTATAATCTAACATTTTCTTAAATACACAGATTTGTAGCAGTATCCACGGGCGACGTTATTAGGATTTATCCATGTTATATTTCATCATTTTTGCTAACGTTCTTTCTTTCAATAATTATTGATAATTACTGCAGTAAAAATCAGCAGGTGCCGTAATATTTTATTTCGTTATTTTATTCACTTATTTCCGTCCTCTTCTACCATCAGTGCAAAGGCAATTTTATTTCGTATTTTTATTATTACTTCTGTACATCACAATAAAAGTGAAATATAAAGTAATTGGGGCAATATTAAACTAAACTTATATTAACTATTCTTCCCTTCCAATTTTTTCCAAGTGTGGTTCTGAGAATTGTCATTATTGCTTCGTTATATTAAAAGGACTTTTTAATTAATCCTGCTTTACTGGAGGAAACGCATATGTGAAGATAAACGATATTTATGGGGAAAGTTAAAATTATCAACTGAAATGTTATTGACATCCAAGTAATTAAGTCTCACAAAAAGAATTATTTGTACGCTAATCAAGAAGTTACAGTTTTTGATGTCTCTGCCTTATCAAGTTTATTGTGGTATAATAAAGATTAAGCAATATAAATGTTGAATTAGAAGTATTTTTGTAAACAAGAGATGATCATTACAATACGTAGCGCGTATATTTAACTGCATCTAATAAAGTCAATACAATGATCCAAACAAATAACTGTTCTGCGTTGTGGAACAAGATCACTTATAATTATACAAAGCATAATGGTTTGCGTAACATGCAGAGGGAAAGCCTATTACTTCAAAGAAGTATTTTTTTCACGTACAGTCGACAAAGGACTAACAAATAAGACACGCATACAATATGCGTTTCGGTTCAGGTGATTTTCTAAATCCAAAAAGGAAATGCAGTAGTGAGTCCGTGAGAAAATGCACATCCTTCAACTTTTAAAATTCATGAACTTATTCAAGGATCATGTAGGTAATAAGATGTCATTAGTTTAACGACACTGTTTATACAAGTATAATAATTGATGTGTATGATAATTTATTAGCAAAAAATGTATTTGGAAATAACGCAATCATTATCACTATAACGCATGTGAAACACCCTCAAATTCTGTTAAGTATAAATATATGCTTCCTAATATACATCCCACATCCTGTCGCACTTCAAAAACATTAGCCAGGTGTGCGAATAAGAATGAACAGCTGCAGAACGAAATATTTTTACGTTAATTCCGACGACATTTATGTATGTATATGCTATAACACGTAATGATAACTACTGTATAATATGAGGTGCGAAGAATTTTTAACTTCCATTTTATATTTTGTTTGAAGCTAGAAAAATGCAAACTAATCCAATCGAAAGACTTACTGTAAAGCAAAGTAATCACTAATAAAATCTTATATAATCAAATATACGTAGCCTATAATGTCCTCCTTCTTTATAAGAATTAAGTTTAGCGTTTATTTTAATAAAGGATTGGCAATACAGATGCGTAAAAAGTCCGCCCCATACTACACTATTTGTTGGCTAGAATGCTGTAATCAATCTCGACCCAAGATTCTGGCGTATCTTTTAGTAACCCGAGATTGTACCGGATTCACCAGAAAGATCTGCTACTTGACCCTGGAACGACTTGAACGCACAGCGCTTAATTCCGTTACAGTCAGGAACAGGGTCTATTACTAGATCACCGAGCCGTTTTATTTATAAAAATGAAATCAAACCATTTACACATTATTCCGAATAAGAAGGTTATTAAAAGGTTTTAGAATACTTTTATTAGTAAATACTGCAAGCTGATCGCACCTTAGCAGAAGACTAACACTTGGATGCTAATAGACACCATGATCTATGGAGGAGCATCGGCATCAATAACACAGGTGAGTTACTTTCTATTTCCGTATTAGATATTACAATCAGCTCGAACATACTAACATCACAATCATATTCTGTTTGATATAAAGATAGGTATTAGGGAGATGAAATGCTATCGAGACCCCCGTTATACTAACTGGATTGGCAATTATCGGCACTAAGGATTGTAAACAGATCGTGATTGCGGCAAAGTAGGTTCGCGTGGCTCTGGTTTCGACGTTACATGATAATTGTTTACTCAGTTTAAGAGAGATAAGAGAGGTACCCTTGGTGGCAAGTAAAACCTCGCCAGCGGATTAATAATATACCCGATAGTGCCAGCATCCACAAGATACTCACTGGAGATCTACTTCATTTATTAGGGGCTGACGAAGACTATACGGCAGTTTTTATTAGCTCTAGTACGGTGACGTTCGAGCTTTAAGTAAAGGACCACCTCCCAGATTGGATAATGTTCGACATATAATGCAACCAATTGAACAATTGGAACGCTTAAGCCCACGTTATTATGACCTTTTAGGGCCAGTCTGGTATGTGGACGTGTATCCGCTGGTTGGTCCTGCGTTAGGATAACATACATATCCAAGTTAGGGTGTCAAGAACCTAAGTCAAATTGTTTTATACCAATTAGTCTTGTATTAGAAAGGATACTGATGGATATATTTGCGATCTGAGCCCTTTTCACCCATACCAGTGTGCACATTCACAGACGAGCAAATCAACTGAATTAGCTCTAACCGAATTCGTAGACAACAAGGAAATTGCGATTGATGTCTTTCTGTATATAGAAGAAGCGCTTTATAATGCACAAAACGCGTCAGTGACCAAAGCAGTGTTAGGCAGGATAATTGGGCTGACTTCTATGCAATATGCTGTATTGAGCTGGCCTCAAGTTCGCTTCACGATAGTATTATATCCGCAGTCATGAAGGCAGTTGGGATCGAAGTACTAGCTGATGTAAGGGGTAAGAATTTACTAGTAACCCGCACAAAACCGTGACTGTTCCATTCACGTGGAGGAACTGATTTGTTCAACTTTTCTAGGTGAGCAATTACACTTCTCTATGGAGATAAAATATCTAAGAATCTTGCACACACAAGACACTACTCTGGATTCCTTATCTGGATAAATTAATTCACAAAGCCAAAATGAGTACCACTGCTGTGTTAACTACCACCGCTGGACTGACTCTTGAAATTTTCCTGGACTTTATATCTCTTTACATACTTTTTTAAACGGAAGCCGAGGCAGCTGTTTACATGTACTGGTGTCTTAGAACATGGCTTGATTTCAGACAGAAATCGATAATAGGGTTCTTGGGTTGTTGAAGCTTACTAGTCCAACAGTCTGCGACTTCTTAATTAAGGCTGAGAGTAGTTTAATCGATGGTTCCAGGATGCACACAGGAGCTGTTGCAGGTATATATTGTTGCAAACCTCTCATTGAAAGGACATGTAGTTTGAGCAGATATGCGACAGTTTCTCAAGCAGAAATATTTGCTATCCATATGGGTGTCCGGACACTCTTGAGTATGATATGCAATACAGGTTGATACAAATTTTCTCTGATAGCTAGGTTGTACTAAGAGTTCTCGAGGGGAGAAAGATTTTTTCCTCGTAGCTGACTGTAGGAACAATACTAATATTCTGGATAGAAACAAAAAGGTAAGCCTCATCTGGACATCAAGACACACTGGCATTGATGGCAATGAGACGGCTAGTGTTCTTGTTAGGAAAGGGGCTGAGCACACTGCTGCGGGTCCGAAACCTTTGGTTGACACATCTTTTAACACTGCTGAAACGTATGTCATCCACTGGATTTAACAAGAAGTAATCTGAATCTGGAGTAATTCTACGGGGTCATTCATATTGCCGAGGCTCACCTAAGTGGAGGAGCGCCGTCTGTGTTTGGAAGGGGAGGGTATAGTTGTGCACTATTTCACTCATTGTCCTATCGTTTGTAGAATCTCTTTGGCGGTGATTTTATTATAAGTAAGAGCTTGAAGGCAAAGCATAAAAATTTGGATGAAAAGTAAGTCCAACTGTATTCTGCTTCCATTTCTTAGTACTAAATTTGTTCGGTACTTAGTTGATTTACATTATGTAATTGTTATACTAGATTCTAGTTTAGTCGTTTGAATACTACTTTTTGCACAAAAGAAGGTATTGATCTAAACTAGATGTGTTCTAGATGCAATTTGTATAGATTATATTTTATATGCACGATTAAGTAGAGCAAGGAAATAAAATACTTGAAAATTGGCAAACTTTCTAGACGAAGAAAGTATAATTTAAAATGGGCTTAAAAATGAGAAAACGTGGTATTTTCATACCAAAGTGATGGAAGGGTGAACCTTAAAACTTAAGTTTTTACGCTATACCGACACTTTTAGGTTCAGTTTTACCTGAAATACCTGAAGGTTCAAAATTTGTTGATTATCTTGTAGCATTATTACATTTGGCTAAACCCGAAAAAAATTAGTGACGCCGTCTTCATCTTGCAATAATAACAAAAAGATGTTATAGTCATCAGAATTGTTGGTATTTATTTGATTGAACTTGAAGGCTTGAGTAGATAATTTGTGGCGAGGTTAAGGTTAGAATGTTTCTAAAACTTTATTACCGTTTAATGTAACGTTTTAAGATTGTTTAACAATAAGACTTAGCCTGTACTTGTACGTATTGTTTTTTGTTTTCCGTTACAGCTGGCTATTGTATGACTGAATAGATTAAAACAATGACTTTCAACATTAATCGACACAGAACGAATCGCTCATCGTGCACAACTGAATTAAAATTCTGTGCAGTTAGCTAGAGAGCATTCTCATTTTTCTTTCGTTCGCTATCAGATCGCAACGGTACTCCTGAAATGGCAGTTGTGAGCGATAAGACCCGACAAACAATATGCAAGAGCCGTTTAGTCAGTGTGCAATTGCCTATTACAAGTTATTGTTTCATGACCGACCATTGTTTTGTTTTTCTTGTTTTTCGAATATCGTATCGATGACGTCACGCATGTACTACCTATTTCGTAATTCGTGACGGCAAGATATGTGTACAACACTGAGTAATCACCTATCAGGTGATCTCGAACCGAATGTTTTTTTTCTAAATGGACTTGAACAATGCCTAGCATGCGCTTATGTGTGATTGTTGTTGAAAGTATGTTCTTAAGGAGACATATATTCTTGGAGGATTTACTAACTTTTGCAGTTCGAATTCGTTTAAACAAATACAATTTTCGAACTGTGTTTTACGATTAACGATTTGGAAGTTCAGAGGTCTTGTCACGATTTCTCTGGCGGTACAATATTGAGTCATCATTTGCATATATTGGAGAATAATTAACTGCGCTTCACCTTTGACGGGAATTCGGCGATAGTAACGGAACTGTGGAATATTTTATACATATTAAAAGTAAATATAACAAGCGCAATACCTTGTGTACCCCGTTGGGTCGTTACTGTGTGTACCACGGCCATTATTAATTTCTCTTTGAAAGAAAAATGATGCATCATAACTTTGTATGTTCATAAAAAAATCTAGAAAATGTAGTAAAACACGCGCTATAAAAAGTTGTTCATTTTGATTTTGGGTTTTAATATTTCATAAATGCACATTTGATCCTTTTGCAAATAAGGTTGAAGGGATAGACTGAGCTGCGGATTATACGCAACAAAGACAATGTTTTTAACAATATTGTGAAATATCGTGGACTTGTATTAAAGTAAGAGTATTATACAACTCTACCAACTTCTAATTCTTGTCGAAATTTACAGACTATGTAAAAATACAATTGCGTAAATCTCAGAGTGTAAAAAGTAACCTTGTTTGAAATTTTGATTACCTTGACATAAAGGAATTTTAAACCATTACATATACACACATATATATTGCACCTTAGTGTTACATTGTTTTATATTTTACATTGAATTGCAAGTGAAAGTTAGCCAATTAACGCAGACATAAGTCTCAGCACAGTTATTACAGGATACATTTACTTATCATGCTCTTGCTGTTATGTTTTCGGTAATTCCAAGATATGCTGTTACGTAGCCAAGCTACTTAAGAATAAACCAACGAATTATTGTTAAGTCAGAGCTTATATCGAATATTAATTCGGATCTGTATGGATAATATATCCAAACAGTCCTTTAAAAATCCACGAAATCAAAGAAATAGATCAAGATAAAATTGTTTTAATGTAAATTCTTTGACGTTGTGTCAACATGAATTGTTTGCTTTTAAACCGCAAATCTTTGTCATAAAGTTGTAGTCGATACCTAATACCCAGGAAATCTAATAAGCCACATGAATAAAGATGAACTCATTGATCGGAGTTCGTAAATATGTGCGGTTTTATGTATTTTTGTAGATGATTATATTTGAAACGATGCTGATTTACTGACTCAGATTAACAAGATTGTATTGTTGTGATTGTAACTGTATTCACAAATATCATTGTAAGCTTGAAATATTAGGTTGACGTTTTGCAATACTGCAGATTGCAGACGTCAAAGTTCAGCGTGTCGTTAGAAACTTTTCAGTCGTAAATGTAGGGTACAAAGAAGAAATAATTCAATCCTTGCAAAATATAAATTATATTGTTAGGTACCTGTTTTAATATCTACGTCGAATAATTACGCGGGAGATCGTAAGTTTAACTCCTATCGGTGTATAATGAGATTTTTATTTCATTAAGTAAATATATAGCAATCACTCCATCCTGTACCCAAAGATGGGTTGATAAATATCTGTGTTAAGGAAGACAACGCAATTCTTTTGCATTTAGAAAATTTATTTCTCGACGTAGAACTATATGTATAAAGAATATAGGTTTCCTCGTACGAGACGGGTTGTGATTGGAGGGTACGGATAGGAGAGATTCCAATGAAAATGTAATACGTAACCATCGTCTCTCTTGAGATTGTTTGAATGTTTGCGAATTTGGATAGCTTGTCGGATTTTTTTAGAACAATAGGGTTCACAGGACAGAAGTTTAGTATCGTTAACGGCCGGTTTTCAGCTTGTGCTCGGCTAATGCATCGCGATGAAGTTTTGTCTTTGATTGACGGTAAGGGGTCGCCAGTCAAAGACAAAACTCTCTTACACACCCGGGGTGTTTACTAGATCTTTTGTTTTTGTGGTAGTGGGGAACAAAATGGGAACGAACATTAGATTGCTGCGGATATCTTATTCCGCATTAACCGAGCACAAGCTGGAAACCGGCCACCAGATTTTATTTAACGATACCAAATTTCTGTACCGTAAGCCCTTTTATTATTTCAGAAAAATCCCAGAAGCTATCGAAGTCCATAACATTCCAACAATCTCAATAGAGACGATGGTTACGTGTTACGTTTTTTTTTCAGGAAATTTCTCCTCCTCCATGCAACTGAGAGCGAAGCGTCGGTAGACTCTTGCTATTAAGACGCGGTTTCAACCCGGAAGCCTAAACTCTTCAAAAGAAACAGCGTCCGCGGAAGTCTACAACAACACATCTATATGCATACTTAGTCCAGTGATGTTCTAACATTTTTAAACTACCCAAATAATAAGATTTGTCGAACTCTGCAAAATAAGCCGCTATTTCGCCAATGACCTCTTCGATTAACGTGAACCGCTTCCGTCATGCCATGTTTTCAAATCTAGAAAAAGAAAGGCGTCACAGGGGTAAAATTTGGCAAATATAGGGCACCGTGTCTGGACTAGTTTTGTTGTCGTATTTGCTGATGATCGGCATTACCATGATAGTAGAGATTAATGAGCATAGTACTGTCGCATAATCATTTAACATTATACCTTGTGAATTCCAAAAAATCTTCGCCGTGACCTTTGGTTTTCCCGGAGTAATGATGTATCCATGTCTCATATATAGTTACATAATGCCGCAGAAATTCACTCGTATTGCACTTGAACATGTCCAAACATTGCAGACGCGGCACTCATCTCGCCAATAGCTTTCTCATACTCAATTTTTTCTAAAGGATGTTTTGTACACATTCAATTGTGATGTTTACCATATTAGTAGTTTCTTTAATCTTTACCCGGCGGTCTGCTATCACGATATCATGAACTTCTCATCGTGACAACCTGGCCGCTCCTCATCAAAGACGGATGTTTGGTCACGCCTAAATGCATTAAACTAGTATCTGATGGTAGTCATCGAAAGTGAATGATCCTTAAAAGCTGCATCCAACTGCTCTTTGATTTTTGCACACGTTTTCTCATCCAAAAAACATAATCGATTCATTAACCGGTATTGTTTCTTTTTACATGTTTCCAGAAATACATAAACTTGACTAGATATTTGGAATCTGCTAAAAATAGACATATGAAACCCACATTATGTTGGTTGCTTTTTAGAGAAATAAACGTAACAAAATATAGTTTGTTCAATTTAAAATAGTAAAGTGCGTTCTTGGTTCGCCACTTATCGATGACCCAGTGTATGCAAAAATACTTTTATTACATAGCTCACACATTTTCTGAACATTTTTACTTTCTATCATTTACACAGTAGAGAGAATTCTACAATTCTAGAAGGTTGGAACATCTACTCTTCCTTAGCTCGAACAAGAGAGAAACCTAGAAAGAAGTAAATGTAGTCAATACTAGAAATAAAATTGAAGATTCCAGTTAGGCAAGAATCACAAGAGATTATGGGTTTGTCTTTGATTTTGAATGAGTGGTATTAGTGGTTCAAAAGTACAGTTCAGTATAAATCACTATATTATCTTGCAGGACTTTGTTTCTCGGATTGGTAGAACATATGTATTCAATATTACCTAAGTAATTGGTTGGGCGAATAAAGAGCCATTACATAAATTCTAGTCCACAAAATACATATGAAAGGAAATTTTTAATATAATTATATATAGTAATATGTATTCGTAATAAGAATGTACAGTTCACAAAAATGCAGCAGCAATTTGATTTGGGTTTGGACTGATCGATGAAAGACAAACAGGCAGATCAACTCAAATGGTCGTAAATGCGCTGATAGACGCAGTTCAGGATCCCTAATCAAGTGTTCGTGAATTATCAGCAAGAGTTGGCCCCTAAAAATCTATAATAGGTTATCACTTGAAGAAAATGCGTTTCGGTCAAAAAAGCCCCGAATGATTCCACATGACCGATGCACAAGCTTAACGCAGAATTGAGGTTTGACAAAAACTGTTTCAAAATCCAAGAGATGATCGATTTTGCAGGAGAATCGTAGCAAGTGATGAGAACTAGATTTTTTTACATGATCCAGACAAACCAAAAATATGGGTGCACGAAGAGAAAAAGCATCTCCTATGATTTGTCAACACCCGTTCGGACAAAAAGTCATGCTGTCCGTTTGGTGGAATTTTGACACTGAATTGGAGAGTTGTAAGTGCAGGGTTGCGAGCAGAAAAATAGAGTTTACGAAATACTGCACTCGTTACCCTGCATTAGTCAACAGAAATGAGGCATTAAGATAATGCTTCAGCTTACAGATTATAGGTTGTTTCATTCGACGGCACCTTTCTTATACGGTTGTAACAATTTTGAAGAAGTAGAAAAAGCTTGTTCAGATATTTTTGCCTCTAAACCAACAACGCGGTATCAACACCAAATTGAAATATTGGCCGAAAAAGGGACACTTGTTATACATAATTGATTATTTTTCTACGAATAGATGTTTTTGCTTATTTCTAATTTTTGGTTTTCTTAATAAAAAAAAAATTAAGAGACTTTTGAGACTACCTGGTAAGGTAATTCAGTGTTAAACTCACAAATCTGATAGCTGGCCATTATTTTCTGTTGCTTTCAATTATATTACGACATTCTTTATTCGTATTCATGTCCATTTTTGTCAGTTATTATTCACTTCTACTTAGAAAACAGAATTTTTTCCTTCGGTTACACTCTATTGATGGATTAGGGTAACAGCATGAAACCGAGAACTTCTAAAGACATTTACAGACCCTTCATTCAGTGTTTCGCTCTTAACTTCCAATTTAAAATGAAGCACGGTAGAACAATACTACATCTGAAAATTTCGCGTTTTACTTAACCTACTTTGAACAGCTTTCAAAGCTGCAAATACAGAAATCGATGTTGTACTTCATCTCCGAATTCGACAGCATTTAGGAATTCTTTCGAGTGTGAACACTTCTTTCTTTTTCAATATCTTACAACATTTTGTTATAAAATTTTGGTCACGGTGGTGTGTGAAGTCTCGAACTTACATTCCACTTTTAACTACTGTGGATGTCTGCAATAAATTTCTTGATCCTGTTTAAAGGCAATTTTTGAAGTCATCCAATTTCTGTGTAGGTATTTCTTTCTCATGCTCTTTTATGGGGCGATAAATGGTTAAAAGGATAACCTTTTCACTACAAAAATAAATCATAATTTGGCTGTTTGCTATTTGCTCGACCAACTGATAGGTAGTCTCTCGTATTTTGCATGATATCTTTTGAAGTTTTTGTTTCAAATTTTTTGCGTGAATCACTGTCAACTAGGGTTTGGCATAATCACCAACTACAGCAATAAGTGTTCTAAAACCAGCAAATTGATTTAACGTAATACTAAAGTATTGATGGCAACACAATATTGTTATGGAATTTAGTATGTCTATGCTGAAACGCTTTACTGTGGTTTACCTGTGCGCGTTCTGTCCGTTTCGCGCCTGTATATCCAATGGTGTCTCTGTATAAACGAGTGAGAGAGATATAAGATGAAAGGAATATTACCAGCGTACCCTTTCTTCGTCGTCAATACTGCACAGCTAGGACAGAATTCCGTTCAACGTTTATTCTACAATTCGACGTCGTAGGAAGCAAACGCTCCAACGCGGGTTAAGCCTGAATAGGTGACGAAATTGGCGCGAATTCGAAATTGTCCGTACATCAGGCTATACCTACTCCTTTGTAAAAGCCTTTATACCTGCCATATGTATAGTAGACCGAAAGCGAAGAACGGGCACGGCACGTGCTGCTTTGAATTTGTACAAAACGGTCGTTGACATACCTACGACGAAGCTGGAGGAAACGTGTGATTCTTCGTTATGTGAAAAGTAAACGCCGTTTCGTGGCCCATCGTGTTGTCCCAATAGAACCAGATAGAGGTTTCTGAACTGTTGCATTTGTGCATTTGTCAAATTTGTGTTTTGGTGCATCCAACCTTCTTGTGTACATGTGCCAGTGTTGATGTGACTGAAACGGTCGAAAATGAAGTATAATACGATCAGCACGAGCAGTCTGTCATCTGATTGCAAGAAATCAACATTAACTATCTACACTGATCCGGATTTTGTCAAAGAAAAGGTAAAGTTTCCCAAATATTTGTGCAAACTTGTGCAGCATGGCGTCTATTTGACATGAAAATAATGTTTGATGTGCATGCACCATAACCTCACATTTATATTGTCGGTTTTAGTTCAATTGTTTTGAATCGAATTCATTGCCAACGTAACCGAGCACCGCTAATCAAAATTTTAAAAATGTATTTTTCTTATGAAGTCTCATTTGTTCTAATTTCGATAAAAGCAAACAAAAGACACTCTTTATAATTATTGTTTTTAGTTAGGATGCAATTTTAAATTCATAATGTTCAAAGTGTTAAATGTAGTTCAACTAACAGTTTCAACTATTTACTATTTTTATATGAAACTTTCTAAAATACACGTTACTTTTATTTAAATCCTAATCACTGAGGTGAAACATTAGTCTGCATATAATTGTTAATTAAAAAATATATTCTTTTCTAATGTTGAATTCACTATTTTTTAATTTTTCTTCATTGCCTCTTTAGCGACATATTTAATACATATTAACTAACTTGTTAGACTCCACAAGCGATTCCATAATTTACCTTTTTATTTTTACATCTATGATTCTTTTGTAGTTTTGATGTTAAAAAGACAGTGGAAGGTGTTTGGATCTAGTTTAACTATTTTATTTTTTATATACTTCTCGATTGGAGTTTGCAGTAATTATATTTTAATTGATAAAGTTTTCCAACAATTTATTCATCCATTAAGGAATCCGTCAAATTAAACAGTTTAATAAACAATGAGATATATTAAGAATAAATGTGGAATTAATTTATGCGATTAAATATGCGGCTGCATTGATTTTCTGTTGTATAACAACATCCGAAATAATGAAATATTGACACTAAGTATATGATACGGTATCAATAGCTTTTACATTGTTCCGTGCTATTAAACTTAAACAATATTAAATACCATTCTTGGAATCTTGAATATACGCATATTATTGTACTTATAGCCGATCATTGATAGCCTGTCGTCATTTCTCATTTCTTTTACTGTGTGGTCCATTATACCCGTTAACACGTATTTAAAAATTATCGATTAACGGTAGTACTTATAGAAAACATATTTGTGCGCATCATGTGTGCAAATGCAGCTACAGCTTTACCGCTGAGCACCAGGAGATCATAATAAATAAAGGATAATCGTAATATCCACAGTATTTTATTTCAGGAGATATTTTTCTCGAAATATATCAGCTTATTTAAAATTGCAATGATAAATAAAAATTGCTTTTATTTAGCAAAATCTATAGTTTTCTTTAAAAGAAATAATATTTATTGCTACACCCAGGTTTTCATGTCAAAATATTTATGCCAACATTACTTACATCTTTGTAACTATTTTTAGAAGTGGTATTTCATTATAGAATTATGTAACTTCCGTAAAAAATCAAATATCTCGATAATGTTAAAGTTGAAAATATCTTGTTAATTTTTTTTTATTACAGTTTTATACCATCGTTCATTAAATGTTCCATTCTAAAAATATTTTAAATAGATTCCGGGTTCATTCGGTGTAGGTGTAGTCTCTATTTTTAGCGCATAATTAGCATATTCCGGTCAAAATTATGTTTTTTTTTTTACCATGAAAACGATCGTCTTTTGAGAAACAATATTTTTAAATTCCATCTATAGTAGTAACAAGGTGGGCCAAATTCGATACTTTTAATAGGTAACTTGTATCTCTAAAGGAATTAGACAAAAACTGACTTAAGCTTCTGGAGCTCGATTTTAAAGAGAAATCGATTGGTGAAATCCCTATTTTTATATCTTCCTTAATACAAGAGATACAGAGCGTTTTCTTAAAATGTGCAATTTTTAAAAACCCTTGTAACTTTTTTATTTGTGAAAATGGTTGATTTATATAAAAACTATATTAGGACGGTTTTTGACGCAGAATCCTAGCTTTAATTTTTTCTTTTTTTAAACTCCCATTTTTTGAGATCGAATTTGGCCCACCTTGTACACGTACTGATAACTTTCCGTTATAATACGTTCGACAAATTGAACACAATGCTTTCATTAAAAACTTAATTATCTGCTCCGATTACATTGATTTGTTAAGTACGTTCATAAAAATAATCACTATTTTTCCTAAACCGCATTTAGTCATATACAAAAAATGCGGATACTTCGATGTAATAAAAAAATATTATTTAATGTAAGCTTCACGGCGTTGGAAATAAACAAATTTTGCGCTCTGGATGTTTGTGCACGTATGACAGGATATTGATATGTAATTCAATTCCATATCTGACTTCTTCTGTTACTTTAACTATTGGAATCTTTTAAGTTATGGTCGAGCTTTAATGCGCAAATATTGAGTTACTGAGATGAGGCGTAGCTTGTTTCTTTTTGATCAGAATGATCTTTATGTAACCTAAGCAAATAATAATACGAGATATCATTAGAGTTGGCAAATTCGTCGGATTATAAGGGCAGACTTCGAAGTCGTATGTATCACGTGCTGAATTTCCGTATGTAACAACAAACAGATAGTTCACTGATGCAAACGAAGCGAATATTACTATTAGAATTATTGTTATTTTTTATTATAATCGGTGAAGCATAAGTTAAAGAAATATGTATATATGCATGTATAATTCTTAGTACGTATTTCAAACACGCGTACTTAAAGTAAAGTTTGAAATTAGTTATCGGATCTGGGGATGCATCATAACAAATTTGTTTTAATTTGGTAAAATCAAATCTTTGTTTAAAACACTCGAAATCTTCTAAAACACTAATCAATATCGTTCACAATATGCACTGACTGCACTAACGTCATCGCACTATTCTCTAATTTTATTATTGCGTCACGTAATCCTCCATAATTCTCATGAATAGTTTGTAGATCTATTTCAATAAAAATATCTGGATATGCTTCCCGAGTTTCCCCAATAACCGCATCAGCTTCATCAGGACTGAATTGTTTATTTAATTTAAAATAATAAAATGAAATATTTTCCGCAGTCATATTTGTCGTTGGACATCACATATTTTACACAATAATTTAGGGCCATTGTAATGTAAATCTGGAAATTCCCCAATAAGCTTGTTTACTGTGTCAACTAATGGTCGCTTCCTTATGCTTGACTTATTTAATTAGCTTTCTAAGAATTACGGCAAGTACAACATCTCAACTCCAAATGCCAATGCTAATTGACTATAATTATTTATATAAGTTTTGCATAGCGAAGCTTCAGTCGCGTGATATGCATGTACGACTGCGAAGCCTGCCCTTACAATCCGACGAAATTTGCCAGCTCTGATGATCGTTGTCTGGAAAACAAATACTTTTGGGAAGAAAATGTTAGCTGGTTTCAATAAAAATAGAATTTCGTAGATAACTTTGTTGAACCGTCTAAAAACATCATATAAGTATAAGGAAAACTGATCTTGCTCTTTTAAATGTCTCAATTCAAAAGCAATTATTAAAATTTCCCAAGAATTCTATACTAATTTAAAATACCGTTTAGGTTATCACAAAATTTCTCGATGACCTCTATTTATTTAAGTAATAATACAATGTTTTGCTTTTAATGAAAAATTACGGATTATAATATTGCCTAGTGTCAATCGGTGGTCTCTGTATATCTACTTACTTCCAACTTCCAACTAGTTCTCAATATACATACTCCGTGATGTGAGGTGTGGTGCTTATCGGAAAAGAAACGGGTCAAGGATTATATTAGTCGGTAAATACCTGCCATAAACAAGGTGAAATATATCTAGCATTGCGGCAAGATAAGCTAAATGAGATTCGAAGTATTTATCGGAAAAAGAACAAACTACACAGAGTGATCTAAATTAACTGCGCAGCATTGGTAACTTCTTTATTTTTGAAGCTACATCATCGATCAAAGTAGCATTTTTTTTTCTGCCGATTACATTGGTGGAATCCGAAAAACAATTGAACATCGCGTTTTTGACTTCGTATCGTATCGAATAGACAGAATTTTTAAGGTAACCCCAAAAGGAAAAGTCGACTGAGGTCAAATCGGGTGATCTTGGAGGTCATGAAATCGGTCCATTAGTTCCAACCCATCTATCGTTAAAAAGATTATTCACAAGACAGTTAATTTTTTGATAGTTGTGAGCGGGTGCTCCATTTTGTAGAATAATGGTATTTTGCTTACAAGATCTATTTCATTTAAGAAATTGTCCAAAATATTTCGCGTAAAATCCACGTATCGCCCGGCAAGGGAACCTTCACAAATAAAAAGTTCGATAATTTTGGATGAAATGATGTACGTCAAGTATTGAAAGCAAAATGAATTTGAGGAGCTCTAGTATTTGATTGCAGAAGATTATTCCTCAACCAGTAGTGACGGTTTCTTCTGTTAAATATGCCATAATTTAAAAAGTTTGCCTCGTCGTTTTTTAGGATATTTCAGCAATTGGCAATTTGTTGACAATAGACGATATATCAATAGCAAAAAACCATTCTTCTTTCAGAATCTTTTGGTAATAACGTTTGAGCAGGTTCTGTACTTGTAGGGTATGCATTTATATTTATTCAGTATTCTGTGAAGTGTAGCATAAGACAAATTAGAATCTCTAACAATGTCTTTATCGAGTTCTCGGAATAATCAATAACTGCCGTTTCTACTGTCTCACTAATTACCCAATTCTTGTTCAGCCGTTTTTTAGCAAAAACATTTTCATGATTTTAAAACGTTTGGACTACTACTATTTTGCTAATTAGACCGATGACGTAACTTTCAAAATAAAGAAGTTACCAATGGTGCACACCTAATTTAGGTCACTCTGTATATACCTGGTATCTTGTAATTTAGGTCCAGGATGAAAAATGTCGTCCCTGTTAGAGTTTAAGTTCCGTTTCTTCTATATCGACTGATATTAAACTGTAATTACAACTACGTGAGTTAATCTTGTTTTTTACAGTGCGTTAGAGATAAGCTTCGGGGTATTACGCTATGCTCAAGGCTGCGTGAAGGTCATTGCTTCATAAAATATCTGTTCTAATTTATTGAAAACCGTATATTAAAGCACCAGCCTAGAAGAAGATATTCCAAGGCACGTTTCTTTTTCATTACGGTTATTTCGTTACTATACAAATATTGTTAAAATGCATTGTTAAATAAAAGAAAAGAGCACCTTTATTGCAACATTATACTTGTTTAAAGAAATGTGCAAAACCATAACAGACGTGCTGCAATGTATTAATTAAAGCCAGGTAATCGTGATTGTTGTTATGGATTTTGAAATCATTCTGATGTAATTAACTGTGTGCGCTGGCACCAATTAACCCGAATATATCTTTCCCAATTGCAAGATAATGCAATAAAAGTTAATAATATCCCAATTTATTTTATCTTGACGTTAACGTTGTGAATTTGAAAGAAGTAAATATTATTAATATCCGATCTCCTAGAGCAGAATTTAGTTTATATTTTTGCTCCATTTACATTTCCACGTCTGAATATTTGGGCGTGGTCAAAAAGACAACTTTCGATTTAAGTAGGTTATTTTTTTAAAGGAGAATCAACAAATTGAAACGCCCTGGATGTATTTATTTGAAACTAATTTAATAAGTAATTTTCAATTGTTATTCATAGTGATTATTTTCTAAATTTGGCGAATTTCCTTTTTTAGTAATAGGTTTTCAAAACATTATGGAAGGTTGGTCTAGTTGGAACATTTATTATCTCTTAAGTGATCATTGTATTTATCTTGTTCTTATGTATCTAACCGTTTAATTATAATGAGCGAAATTATTATTAGCAGTTAAACTTGTTTTAGTACGTCCATAATTATGTTTTTAGGTTCAATATTCTTTGAGTTAGCCCTGTTCGAAAGATATTGAATTTATAAAATTATCAAAATAGATACTGATTGGTGCTGCTCTGGGCGGCAGACTGCTTGAAATACTTAATGTTTATGAATAATAAAGAAGATGGGATGGTTACTGTTTTAATCATTCCCAAAGCAGCTGGTCGAAATTGAAACGAAATAAGGAAACGTTGATATGATAGAAAACTTACACCTGGACGGAAGATAATTTAAATAAAGAGTATTAAGAACAGGCTGTGCACAACATAGTTATATTCAAGTATACGGTCTGTTGCCGCAGTGCACCACACAAATTTGGAACATGCTGTATATTACTACGTGTTTGGAGGGATATCTTCATTTTATGTCAATCTTCTTCACATTCCTACTTTCTGAAGTAATTTGAGATTTTTGCGAAATTCCGCTCTTTTTCTAGCGGCCGACATCTTGTCAATGTCTAGCTGGAGGGGTGATTCATAATTTATTCGATTGAGTATTTCTTGGAGTTTTCGGCAATCCATCTCGAATTTTTTATATCCACGTCCACACGACAGCCATCGAAATCGTCGTTTAAAAACACAGTGCTAAAACCAAATACTCGAAACTAAGGATATACTCAGTAACCATCATTTTCCTATATACATTGTCCAGCAATTTAATAATCTGAGATATGTAAATAATAAATATGTATCTAAAATAAGCAGACAAATGTTTTCATAGCAATGTTGAAATTGTATGTATAAACTAGAAAACAAAAGCAGAACAGCAATGTATGTATTTGCATCCACCGAAATAATTTGCAAGAAGTTGCTGAGAGAATAACTGAAGAGATTCAAAGAAAGCCACCAGACATAATAACCAATGCTATAAGATAATTTACCAATATACTAGCCTATTGTCAAGGCTCAGTTTGAGCATTAATACATCAATAATACATTTGAATTTTATTTGACGCCCTACTTTAGTGCATTCAAATATATATTTGCTTACTTATGTCATCGTTAGATACGTTTACTTTTAGTTATTATTTAATTAAAAATAAAATAAAAATTATTATATTTGTAGTGCACACTGTTAATTTCCTCTACTATTTTCCATTTGACCTAACTGCTACTGACTGTTATTTGTGTTTATCTGTTAAACACTGCTATAATCGATGTTTATTTTATCCATATTTTATCCCACTGTCAATATTGGATGAGCAAATGCGCAGTTTTTTGCTTTATCTAAGTTCTGTAAAAAATAGATCGCCTTTTTGCTTGTACGTCATCTGTATTTCCAAAGCAAATTTGTAATTGAACAGTTGCTATAACATTTAATCTGAGGTTAAGTGATAAATAATCAATTTCACCTAAGCATAGCTATTTCTATTTTTTTTTTAAGAGAATTTAGGATATATATATATTTGTAAATATAAAAATTATAATATTTACACAATAACAATCAAATATTATTATGACACACAATCTGCGCTTTTCTTGTATCAATATTTACCTTTACAACAAAAAACAGCTGCGATGGGTGTAAATGGAAGGGCGCGGACAGCGATTCGATTCCCTCGTATATCTCGCTTGCATATTCTGCATGAAGAAATCGAACCGTTATGCATGTCCTTCCGTTTACGGCATCACTCATCGCCTGTGGTATATACAATATCTGAAATTATCTATTCATTATTACTAGCTTGAGCCTAAAACGTCTATTTTAAACGGTAAATTAGCGGGTAAATTAAAGAGGAAAAAAAGCGATTATTATATTAATCATTTTATATTTGAGATGTTTATAAAAATTATGTTTTGGAAAACCTTGTATATTTCAAGAGCTGATAGCAAATAGCTACACAGGCGTGTAAATCGAATGCTGTTATAGCGCCCCGAAATGTATTGAATAAAGGCAATGTGTTTGTAGTTGTATTTTTAATGAATTAATTTTATTAAATCCATTGGTTTCCTAGCTTCATATTTTAGTGAAATGAAGAGAGCGTTCCAGATATCATCATCATGAAGATCAAGTTCACGTTCCAAAATCTCAATTTTTTTGATAAATTCGTTAAAAACCAAGAGCAAATAAATACGAGGCTCAATTCGATAGTGATGGTATAAACAATTGTAACAATGAGGAGATAGTAGGAGAACCTGCCATGTTAGTACAGAACCTTCAAAATGGATTTACCGTAAATGTTTGGTGTGGCATAATTAATGGTCAATTAAAAGGCCCTATGTTGGACGTGCGCCTTACTGGAAAACGGCATTTATAATTCCTAGAAGACCATTTAGCAGGAATTTTAGACAATATTCGTTACCGATTCGCGCATGTTAGATGGAAATATCTTAACCAGATCAACTAAAATTGGGGGTTTGAGTGTCACGCTTGATACTAAGCTATTTATTATAAGAATATCTAATAATTTATCATCTTCTGCGTGGCTCAGGTCTCCCATGTTTGGCATATATGTACAAACTCGATAATGTCTTACTCTTCTGTTATGTAAGGTCAACCTTTGGGTAATTATCCGATTTCATGCAAACATTTCGGCATTCTACCTTTATGTATGCGTAGAGTTAGTATTACAGCATAAATTTCTTCCCGAATTTCATTTGTCCATTCACGGGTATACTTGGAACAATGCTTTGTTCTTCCTGTCCTTATATCACACTAATTATTAGCTTCATGCGCTTACAACGAGCAACTCGTCACTTATTCGAAACGTATTTGATCAACTTGAATAAATTTATTTTGTGTTTTGCATAATCGCACGTGTGTATTCTCATTCGTTAGTTTATTAGTTATGTATGTTATAACGTGTATGGGTTCGTCCCGTTGTTGTAGGAATGCAAAATAAATAAGATAAAATAAATAAATCATAGGGTTCATCTTCACTTCGTTTTAGCTATACGTTTTTTAATCAATCATTTTCTTGAACGATGGAAATTGACTATTTTTCCTCGAGGTAGATGAAATTATTGGTATATTGGGATCCCATTAATGCTATTGCTCCTACATAGATTGAGGTAGTCGAAAATTTGTTGTACATGGGTTAAAAAGCGATACCCAAAAGCTTTTTTCCTTGTGAAAAATTTGTAGGAGTAGTTCAGGACAAACAAAAATAGAATATTTAGAAAACGAAATTTCCGACGAATCTCCTAATCATAGTATCACCATTAAATTCCTTTCCAGAAGTAAGTAAACAGCAACCATAACTTGATTGAAAAGCATTATCTTTAAATAATATTTACATATCTATCTACAACAAAAATTTTTGTTTAATTGGTACTCGGAACTCTAGAAAACAAGAAGAAAACAAGAGCAACAGCTGTGCTGTTGCGAAAACAATAATAGGTATACTTTGTTGGATATGATTTTATTGCTAGACACGATCATAAACAAGAAACAATCGAAAGACCCCGACTCTACGAATTGATATTTTTATCCAAAACGCATTAAGTGTTCTATGTTTACAGTGAGTCATGCCGCATTCACGTACTGTAGAATATCTTACTCGTATTTACAAATCAGACCACTACATGTATCGAGAATAAATATTATGTTGTATTAGGTAAGTGATTAAGAATGTACAAAGATATACATAGATCAAAAATATACTACATATATGACCTGATCGTGAGTAAACCTAAACAATGTAAAGTATGTACCTATATAGACCATAAACATTGGTATTGTGAAGAGTAGAAGTACATCATTATCTGATAATTTGTTAAATAAACTGTCAACTTTTAGGATCTATTTGTTAGATGAGAAGTCCTTCATTTCCAACGCTTATTCAGTTACGTATTGTATTACGTACATTACAACTATGTTAAAAATATTTGCTTAGAAAAAACAATGAGTCTTATTAAACAATGGATTATGATTATTATGGATAGTTTCTCTATGTTTGTGGAAAATTTGCTGATCATTCTTTCAGGAAATACGTTATGCGTCCACCTATTGCTTCTGCAAAAGATTATTTTTTTTTATGAGCAATTTGGAGGAAACGTTTTCAAATAAAAGAATATTGGACAATTTCTGCACAACATAAAATTATATGTGAACACTTGTATATTATTACGTTTTTGGATGCCCGTCGTCATTTCGTATCAACTTTCTTCGACATTCCCAATACTCATCGACCTTAGATTTTGAGATTTTTGCTAAATTCCGCTGTTTCTTTAACTGCCTATGTTTCAATGTCTTTGTGTTTTCTTTAGTAAATTAAATATGAAGTTACGCAGAAACGTTTCTGCTGAAATGCATAGATTGCTGTTGTGCTTCAAAAAATTGAATAATAGTCCAGTGGAGTAAGATTGGGAGATCCCGCAGGCTATTCATGGGTGGCCAGTCCAGTTCTAAAAAGAAAGACTATAATTCAGTTGTTCTAAATACCAGCCCAAACGTTCAATCTTTGTGGGTGATGTGTACGAGTCTCTTGCATCCAGTGAGGATTATTTTGCGACCAGTATTAATCGTTGTGTTGACTAACTGTACTGTTCAAACAAAACGTCACGTCGCCAAAAAAATTATTATCATGGGTACAAATATTTCGAAATCGTCGATTTTGTATGGATGACATTCTTCTGGTTTTAATAGCATTCCTACTGAACGGTGGCTGATTTCATGAATATTGGCGAGTTTAGTAGTAAACGAACGAGGATTTTCGTCTTAAGATATCCTGTTGTTTTGAGCTATTTTTTCATTTGTGACTGTTTGCTTATCCACTTTTTGGTAAATTGTTGACTGTGCCGCTTGTGCCTTTGCAAAGTCTTTGTAACCAGCAAACGTGATATTTGTCGATCGGGATAAATATTATCAAGATCACAAACTCTTGGGGCGTTCTTCTGTTCCTAAACCCAAATTTAGCAATTATGTTTGTTAACTTTTACTTAATTCCAATATTTTTTGCTTTAAAGTTGAAATGGAAGATAACGCACCCTATATTTTTGAAGTCGTAATAAAATATTCTAATTCATATTTAATGTTAATGATTCCTTAGGAACAAATCGAAATTGCTACTGGTTAAACAGGAACTTCAAGGAGGAAGAAACTGTATAGGCAGATTCATTTTCGACCCTCACCATGGATATGTCGCTTATTATGGGAGGTTTTTAGATGTTGTACTTGTTACCAACCCGAAGAAAAATGAATCTGTGACAAATTTAATTTCTATAGCTTTAGAAACGCGATTTACTTGATTTTATACAATTATCAATGATTACATAATTGCCTATAATCAATTGTTATATTTTTAGTATATGTATATAGATATACCAGAACATATAGCAATGTTGCGTAAGCGTAGACACATAAAGTTATTTGCATTGATTTCTGTTCGACCAAAATATGAGTAACATAATATAACCAAGTAACAAACTAAGGAATGAAACCTGTTGTTGTTACACAATTAGTTAGTCGAAAGTTCGTTATTTTATAATATTGGCCGACTTTACAATTATATAAATATATTACATTAAATAATATACAGTAATAAAATGATTTAGAACAGGGTAAGTTTCTTTTTAATAACTGTCAACTTTCTATTTCTACTTCCTTACCGGGTTACTTGAAAATTCTACTTCGAAAATTAAAAGTAAAACAATAACAAAGAGTTATCGGAAGTGCGTACAGATTCCACGAAATTAATCATATCTATGATGACTTTTTTTTTCCCATTAATTATTTGTACAGATTTTGGGGTATCGTTGTGGTTTAAAGATTACGCAGCAATTTCTCTTCTGAAAATTTCAACACGCCCAATTTCCTAAACTAGAAGAAAAGACGATTCTAGTATTTTTGTAGAAAACCACGTTCAAATATTTGTAGTAGGAAAACATTCATATGATTTTGTAAAGGCGAGACAATCTCCCTTTTATCACAACTCGCGATTATCTGTTTGTATCCAGAAATCTTTACTTTTCGTTATGTATGGACTGAACCCAGAAAAAGTTATAAAAATGCTAATTTGCTCGTTCTTTTTAACTGGACGTCATAATATAAGCATTCATAAATATGCTAATGAATTTAAAAATCTCGATTTGAAATTGACCGTTTAACAGACTTTATCACAATATATAACTAGAAAAGAATGTTTCGTAACCTCTTCTACGGTTTGATTGAGAAAAGCGCTTGAAAAAACTGTTTACGATAATACTTACACAGTTTCTATACCTTACCGATAGCGCATTGCTCTACGTTTACATCTGAAATTAATGTTTAATTGTATGGAAAACACTAAATGCTCATGAATAATTCAGTTATATCATACTTATACATACATACAGGCTATAATAAAAATATACGTTGGCGACGACGTAAATATATGTTGAACAAACCAGTATTATACAGTTTTAACTTCTCCTTTCTAAAACATATTGACATTGTTATGTGCGCGCTTCTTGGGTTATTTCATTCTAGATTGCAGTTTCGATTAAGAACATGTATCATGTATTTTTTATTACCCAGGAAGAGACAAAAGTACAAAACTTTCTTGCATACTTTTATCTGCTTTGCCATCATTCTATTTTGCAACCTTCGAAATAATGTATTTCGCAAATTTAGTTTTTCCTTCGAAATAATTGTAGTTTGAATTCAATGTTTTCTTATATGTTGGAAAACCCATCTAGTTGAATTAATCAAATTTTAGTTGATCCAACTATATACGAGCAAACAGATATCATGTTCCTTCAAACAAATAATTTTTGTTGAATTGATTTCATTGTCCCAAACATAAACTATTTGTTTGATTCAAACCAACTGCGTATAATACTCAAAATAACTAAATGTTTTGTTGAACTAAGTAAATATCTTTATTTATATTTACTGCTTTATTATCTTAAAAAAATGAATGGTATCTAAATAAATTTTTCGGTGACCAGTGGTAACAGGGCCTGCGCTTGACTGGGTAGAGTTAAGCGCTGTGTGTTCGAGTCCCGCTAGGATCAACAAATTTTCTTAGCGGGTCTAGAACATTTCCGAGTCACCATTTGTAGTTCGGGTACTTCACACTTTACACACACAACTTACACACTAAAAGGCTCCTGAGGTTATGACAAGCTTCAAAAAAGCTTATACACCCTGTTGGACCGTCAACACACTAAAGAAATATATTTTCCCCAGAAAAACTCTATACATTGTGTCGATAAAAAATAATGCACAACATTTATGGCTTTATTAGTAAGTGATGCTTTGAAATACACAGAAACACGATACTTTTTGTTTCATCTAACAACAATTTTTGTGATTTACTTGGGACAACAAAGTAAATAACTGACTAAAACATTTATTTTATAAAAATAAATGACTCAAACATATCAGTTTTTCAGTGTACTCAAGTGTTTTTCTTGAGTTACTAAATCCTAATTCTTAGGCAAAGAAGCAATATTCAGAGCAAAAAAAAAGATTTTTTTCTTTTTTGCGTTATATATATTTTTTGCGTTACTTCTATATTAAGCTTAATTCTCTGAACACAATATTTTCATGATAGAAAGTTTGCAGGCTACTACAGGCTACCTAACTGTCTACCCATCAAAAGATGTCACTTTCTAAAATTCGAATGTCAGCGATGGTGAATTTTTTAATTTAAAATGCCCAACAATACGGTGTTTTCCATAATTGCACCTTGAAAATTTCATCAAACAGTTTCAAATAACACAAAAGCATCGGCACACTCCACACCACACAAGCTTAATTAATTAATCCGGGACAGTTGTTTCAACGATGCGTCGATTTTCATTTTCGACCGTTGACCGAATTCGGCCGGACCAATTAATTAATTAATTGTATGGTGCGGAGTGTGCCCGCACTTTTGTCTTATTTGCCATAGTACTTGCTGCCACAGTCCTTGCTATCATTTGGAAACAGTTTCAAGTTTAAAGCAAGGTTTGCAGCATCAATAAATGAAAAACCCTTGGACTAGAGTAACAGATGGGCTTACAGGGTCACTACTTAGTAATGCCCAAAAATTCCGCATTTTTTGTGAGGGCAGCATGCTACATTGGAAGAATTATTTTAAAAAAATTAAATAATTTTTGGACACAAAGTTCAATGTTCTTTGCTTGGAAAATAAATTGACTTTGCCAAAGCGTTGACTCATGTACAGTTCCTGGTTAGTGAAGCAAGTTCAATTCTTTTCAAATATTTTAAAGCAAGTGTAACTGCTTGAATTCACATAATTTCATTCTTTGTTTTGCATTGAAATACCTCCAAAGAAAAATAATTTCGAACCAATAGATCAGGTGCTTGAGACATATATAACATACTTAGTAATATAATTTATTATACCTTACATTGTCTAAGAACAGCCAAATTTTTTAATGAGAGGTACGACGATAAATAATAAAAATTACATGCAATACATATGAAAAGGCAAGATATTTAAAGCTTATTAATATGGCGGTAAAGGTTATTAATTCAACTTTTATTATCTAGGTCTTAATATGTATGCTATATGACATGGAAATTGCAACTCCAAGAAAAGGCGCGAGCTTTTTGACCAAACTTGGCAGAAACGTATATCTTTTCAAATGTGATAATTGGCTATAATTTCAATCAAAAAGAACAACAGGTTAACATAATTTAATTTTATTTTTTGATTAATAATGTGTTGGGCCCATTCTTACTTTGTTTCGCACTTCCTCACTCTTCGTGCCATTGATTCTGGTGGATGGTTGATATCCCCTTGAGGCATGATGTCCCAAGCAAACTGTAATTCGTACGGGAGCGTTTCCAGTGTTTGCGGAGGTTATCTGGGTGACCATAGAAAAAAATTGACATAGCCCTCTTCGAATCGGTTTGGAGAAGTTCTCGCTATGTGAAGACAGGCATTATCATGCTGGAAAAGTGGCTCTTGAAGAGCTGCTCAAGATATGGAAGAATATCGGGTTCCACCACCTCATTAACATTCACAGTGCCTCGAATGAACACCAAGTGAGACCTATTCCCTATGCTACAGCATGTCTTCGTTTGATCTTCATGCGGCCAACATATATCTCTGTACAAAATCGAAATTCGTCACTGAAGGCCACCCTATGCCACTCTACGTTTCAGTGCATTCGCAACCTACATCACTCCAAACGCTGTTGGTTTGAGTTATAAGCGCGGTAACACAAGATATGGATGGTAGGATTGTAAGCCGAAGCCCCTGATTCGCCGATAAATCGGTCCAAGTATCACTGGACGACCGTCATTACCATAGACCAGCAATTGACCTGGTCCTACTCTTCATTAGTTTTTCTTCGGCTCCTGGTTTCTCTTCTCTTGGCGCTCCTTAGTCTATAACTTTTAGTTAAGGCGATTTGCAATTTCCCTGAACAAGAAACCACCTTTACGCTCGATCCCTGTCGAATTCGCTCATTTGGTATTATTTTCTACGTTACCGAACTCTAAGCATAATCAAATATTTTAAACGAGAGTATTGCAAGAGAAAACCGTAAAAATTGAATCAAAATTCGCAAGAGATGCATCTGATATTAATGTCAGAAAAGATTGCATGAAGTGTTAAGTATGCTATGACCACTTGATCCGTCGCAAGTTTGGGCAAAAGATTCGCACTCTTTATTGGTGTTACAGCTTCCATGTCTCGTGTAGATATTTTTGTAAGTGCTGCCTAAGTTAATCTATAAAAACCATTCTCAATCGAAAGTAGTTTAAGGACCTGTAATAGGTCATAGATGACCGCAAATTTACTACGTACTTTCATGTACAAATCGTGTTGTGGAAAATTTTAAGAATGTCGATGTAATAATAAGGTGCTTGTGAACTTTGCTTTCCCTAAGCCGTTTTTGTATCAATAACACGTCGATTGCCATAGAGGCAAGGTATATGACTGATAAGAATTGTCGTTTCCTCCATTAAAATGCAAAATATTGCAGATATGGTACGTTCCATATCAATATGTAAATGCTTCAGGTAATCGTCGGCCTATCTTCCTACAATTTATTTTTACTATTCTAAACACGAGAAAAAGACCACTTTTATTTTCTTTGTTCATTAAATATACGTTTACGTCAATTATTCAAAAACGATTCACAAAGGGCTACAAAAAATAATTCAATTTTTGGTTTGAATTTAACAAAATCGTTTAAATTCATTCTAAAGTAAGAATATGTTCGTTGCCTATTATAAAGTCAAATCTAGGACGTTAATGTGACACTGTTTCATTCATTTGAACAGTTCGAGAATCATTCTTTATCATCTTTGTTATCTTCGTCTTCTTCGATTTTGTTTCCTTATCTTTATTTCATTCAACATCAATTTTGGAAAACTCTAGTCCCATTCTCCAAATTTTTGAACAAATTGATTATCTCATCTATACGATGGCAGCTTCTTCATTCAATTTATGCGCCATTAGGTAATATAGAGGATATATTTTTTCTGGAATTCTTAAAGATTGGTTGATATAATTTATTTTATGCAGCTGAGACTGCATCTCTTAAAGGGCTTCTGCAATCTTGTCTTCTCTAGACATAATCGATGTCGAAGACTATTTCTGCGAGAGTTTAGTTAACTTATATATTTTGGCCAATGGGCTGACTTAATGGCACGATCTTTGCATCTTTTCGTAAAACTACTAATAAAGGTTCCAGCGGTGATGTTCTTTATTTTGTACTCACGCTGTATAAATTCATTCGGTCATTTTTGCTAACGGTAAGTGTAATACATTCAAGATACGTGTTCATTAAGAAATTATTGGAATCAATGCCAAAGTTAATTGGTATTCAATATTTGTTGTTTATGCAAACAATTATTTTGCATATTACAAGTAAATATTGATTCAATGTTATTGCTATTATGTGTTTTGAAATAAGTACCGCTATTTTAATGAATTTATGTAAAATGAAAGCAAATTGCTCTTAACTAATTAATAAAGCGGCATGCACGAACTTGCTAATGACATATTAAAGCAACGGAACATTATCTCTCTATAATTCTGTTTTCAAAAATGTGACCTACCGATCACACATGCTCAAGGTAAATTAGTGAAATATAATACTTTAATCGCGACCTTCTGCCAAGCCCGATGAATGATATTTGGGGATAGTATATTGTTCAGGGTGTGGGTAAATTGGAAGAGTGTGGATTACCATTTATTAACGGTTATATGCTATTTTCTCCTGGCATCTGTTTAAAAGATCCTTTTTGATATTTCTTTTTTTTTAATTATTATTATCGTATATCTATGTGAAGTATTGTGATACAGAGCAATTATCTACAAAAATTTTTTTTCCTGTTATAAAGTTCGACTAGGGGCATGGTTCAAAAATTAAAACGAAACATATAGGACATCCCATAAGTTCTTAACCCTTCAATGTTGTGCTTTTTTTATGATATGAGCTACTATCATTGCCAAATTAGCGTACCGAGAGTATTGCAAGTAAGTAAAGCTCTATAGGCACTGGGTTCAACTTAATATCAAGTTAAATGATAACAATTTTTAATCCAGATCATTATTCTATAATTGTCCCAACGACTTACCTGATTCTACCATGGCAAACTAACAAAATAAGTATTTACTGACCGTATTCAATTCAAAATTCGCTATAGCAAGAAAATTCCACAAATTCAAAACTAAAATAATATACAGAGCGTTCTATAAAATACGCCGTACCAACTTATTCGCATTTCGTTAGCAATTTGGAAGGGCTTAAATGTGTGTAACCTTCCTTCCTAATCTAATAATAATCTAATAATACTCTTTAAGAGAGTAGCACCTTATTATTTGGAGAATTTAATGATAATTCTAGAAAGGGGGTGATATATAGCTCGTTTTATAAAAAGACCATGTCCCCACTAAAGCCTTATAACAAAAAAATGCTATTTTCAAAAATGTATATTCATAAAATCCAAAATTCCGGCGTCGCTCAGAAGACCCACCTTGTATATTTTTACTTTAAAAATTTATTTTAGTATTAGATAATCAACTTTTCAATAAACAACAGCATCTGAAATGCGTATGTAGAACAATTGCCACAGTAGTAGATCAGCCTCCTTTTCGGCCTCGTTTCTTTTATCCCTTGGGCAATTCATTGTCCTATTCATACATTTGTAGATATTATATTTCTAACATACTTGCTGAATTAATTTAGCTTTAACGAGCGTAGATATAATTTAACAGTTAAGTAAATCTACAACGTGCGCTTTATAAATGAAGTAACGGATAATTACATATTTCAAATCACGAACAGATACTGTTTGCAGAACGCTAACCGACTACAATTATTTCAAAAATATCTCGCACTTATTTCTCAATAGATTCGTTGTACATTGTAGACTAATAGCGACCATATAGTTGTGATCTTTCGTACCTTTGATACGGATTCTATGCGGCATATGAATTGCTTCGTTGCAACACCATAATAAGATGGCGAATTATTTCCCATATTGTGCGGCGGAGGCAGGCAGCTTTCTTCTTGTTGCGGAATGCCAGCGCATTCTTACAGAAAAATATCGTTTCAAGGCAAACGTTCCTTGTCGAAATAAATACGTGGGATTAGGCGCGTGTTCGCATAGCAACTTGGATACAGATACTTGCATTTTTCAACCTTCGTTTGCCTTCAGATACTTGAAGTGAGTTGATAAATATATGTTCAATAAAAAGTTGCAGAGATATACTAAAAAGTTGTAAGACGACTTATATTTTTCTATACAATACAAATTAAATTAAATGTATAATACAAAGCTTGTCGCTGAATTTAATAATGTCAGAGTTTAAGTTTGGAAAACATATGTTTTATATAAAATATTGTTTACTAGTATATTATTTGTTTATCGTAATTATGATAAGCATTTTTATAACAAAAAAACGACGGAAGTCACTGAAGATAACAAGAAAATTGGATTTGTCAAAAGCTACCATATTAGGAGTATAATTATAAAAGTAAGAGACCAAAACGTAATTCCCTAATCACCACAATAGATTCCTTGAAGATTTTTGAGCACAAACGATCCTGCAGGTACCTATGTGGGACTTATTTACATTGCTCTTTATTTGATTTTAAAACCGTAATTAGTTGTAGTCACAAAAAAGCGTATTAGAAGCTTATTTCGCAATTTGTGCAAATCCCACTGTACATGCACAGGTGCATCTATTATTATTAACACCATTTTTAATTTGAGCGATATAATTGTAGACTGAGACTACTGTAATTCATGACAGTTCAACACCTAGTTTCATAGGCGCATTATATGAAGAAAATTAATTACGCGTTTCTTCGAGTGTCTTAGTTTATAGTAATACAAAAAGGAGAACTATAAAAAGGATTATTTATAATACCTCGTTTTCTGGATTTAAATTGGTATTTTACTATTGAAACGTTTTACTATCACCATTACTATAACACGCCAACTACAATGGGTATCTCTCTTTATGGCCGACTTTTTTATCGGAGAACTTAAAACTGACCTTAAGAATACTTTGGCATATTTAGCATTGGTTTGGGTCAGATACACTGGTGACATATTTTATATTAACTGAGTTTAACATTTTCTTCGAGAAAATTGACTTATGAAAATTATTATTATTCTAAAAAGAAAATCGTCAAGGGCATTCCTTTTTTCGATATTTTAAAATAAGAAATAGACATAATGTGGAAATGATCATACATCGAAAACTTATAAGTAACAATAAATTCATCTTACAAAATTGTTATCATTTGTGGAATCTTAAAATTAAAGTTTTTTTTTAAAGTTAATTTCCGGCAATGTTTAGCCAAATTAAGAAAACCATGGAAATTGCGATCCTAGCAAAATTACAACTAAAAAAAGGTACCAAATAAGTTCAAACAATCAACATTACAACAGCGGTTATCCTGAAAATGTAGTTTATAATACTATTAGGCAATAAAAGAATTAGAAGTGTAGGCACACTAGGAAACATTGATAATAATAATAAGAAATATTTTGAGTTTCATCTAAGTTATTCAAAAGGTCTCAAAAAAAAACGTTGCTAAAGTTAATCTTAAATATTGGTTCCACAGACATGTAGCCAACATGGGCAAACAAAAAAAAGAATCTCTAAAATATCATGTAAAAATTGTGTTGAGTAGAAGCTTTGAGGTTTCACAATTCCAGTGTCGCGCTACATTTGCTTGAAAAAACCATAAGGCTAATCATCTAGAATTAACTAGCAAGTATATAGCAACTGTACATAATAAATTGATGTGATGGTACGAAAATTTAGAGAAACAAACCCATTCTAATGAATACAGATCTAGGACTCTTGAATTCTAATCATTACCGTGACTTTAAAAGTAGGGTGGAAAAAAGTTTCTTCGTTTTTTTGGCAAATAAAATTTAATTTCACTATATAAAAAACACGAAGATAAAGTTGAAGTGCAATTCATTATGACAGATTTTTATATTTGTTATAGTCTGCTAAGGTTTTCGATTTCAGGCCTGTACCATTTCGCTGATAAAAAAACGAAGAACTTGCATCATCTTTCTTCTAACTTCACAATATTAGCAGAAACGCGCCCATCGAGAAGGTACACTATTAACATACGTAAAAAGGTGGTAATTGAACTCCAGCCCATCAAGTTCTTGCACTGAAGAGTTCCTTGGGTGGCCAGCATTATCTTGATGGAGTAGCGCCCGATTTCTGTCGACTAATCTTTCTCTTAAAACTGCATATATTCGATTCCATTACTGGCAGTTACCAACTCAAAGTAATTCCACTAAACACACAATATCACTTTTGCGCTTGACCGCAGGTTTTGCAGATTGGCCACGGAGTTAGAGTCACTCTTCGTCACTTTCGTCATTCGTTGGTAGATATGGAGATCCTGTGGATTGGTAAGAAGTTGATTACAGATTTGCACTCATCGCTGTGCCTGTGTTAGGTACCCATTCATTATTGTTATTAGTCATAGTGTGTGTTCGTAATATGTTTGTGTCATATGATACGTCTTATAAATTCATATATGTAGTTGTTAATGACGTATTACTTATCCTTGGACGGCCACAAATGTTTAAACACATTATCGTAACTATATCAACTGTTATTCTCAATCTTATTCTTTGTTCTCTATGAACTGTGAACCCCCAAATTGTATATATGTCGTCTTATTACAAAAAAGGTACTAGTACGCAGTAGTTCGCAATTATCGCAATTATATATGTAACAGCTTTGAAACAGGCCTTTTAGGCCGAGAACTCTATGATCTTTTCCATTCGTTTTAATCTTTTGCTGTGTCTCTCCAGGTACCGATCTTCTTCTCTTTCTTTTTCTTTTCCTAAATGTCTAATTTCTGTTAGTTTTTCTGATTAAGGATCCATGTCTTACTTCCATAAGTTAGAGTTGCTCGTATCACTGTTTCATATATTCTTATTTTTGTTTCTCCTGGTTCCTTCTTATGATTTTAGAACTTCTTCAAACTAACATATGTGTATTTTCAGTTTGTGTTTGTAGTTGTAGATTTCGTTTCCTATTACTTCCTGTGGTTTTCTCGAAGTTGAGTTGAAGTCCAATCGTTTCTGTCGTTATAATCAGGTGTTTTGTGATCCTTTCCAATTCCTTTCTGCTTCTCACCAGCAGTACCACGTCGTCAGCATATGCAATATGCAATGTTAATCTTGATTTTCCTTATTATTTCTTCTAGTGCCAGTTGACAACAAGGTGGTTGTCAGCGGATTCCTCTAATGAACTTTTTGCTTGTATTTCGTAGTGTAATTTTTAAGTTTTACTAATTTTGATGGTATCTTAAGCATTTATTAATTTTCGCAGTTAAGTTGGTATATAGTTTATGTCAGAAATCTTGTACAATTACAATAGAAGTCTTCTACAGAAACCACTACACTACAACACCTGTTTTGCAGTAAATTCATGGGGTACTTTTCTACATTTACCTTCCGCGGTTTGTGAAGATGCCGACCTATTGTGTATCGCGAAGGGCCAAGCTCCTGTGACAATTGTTGTGTATTGGAAGCCAGAGCGGTCTCAATTCTTTCGTGGAGTACCTTTTGGTCAGCAATAAGTCTTCCTGGCGATTCCTGAATTTTTGCGCAATTCGATCTGAGATAAGATTCGGACTTTCAACTTCACGGAGTATACGAACGGCATCAACAGCGCTTCTGTCTAATTTCCAGTAATGCCGCAAAATTACCAAGATCTCTTTATTTGCATTGGAGATATTGGGACCGTAAGAGTGTCCAATATATGAATAAATTCTCAAGATAACTTAGCTACACAATAACGTTTAACGTAGTATTAATAAAGTTTTCTGAATTTACCAATTCAAATAACGAAACAACTTTTATTATTAATCATTCTAAAAAGTATACAAGCATGATGCAAGCTACAGAATGATAATGATGTTATTTCTAAAAGTAGCATATAATATACATGCTTCACAAGAATAATAAGAAGTAATGGTTGAGATCTTAAGGGTTAAAAAAAGGAACATATCATGCCTGAGTGTGCAATTTAGTTCACCTGCTGTCGCTTGATCTACAAAATCAAAGTGGCACTCGCCTAACAAACTCTGCAGTACCGTCGGTTCAAGATTAAGGGCATTTTCGACTTAGAGGAGAAACTAAGTGTACCTATGATTACAAAGGTAACCAATAGTGTTTTGTTTATTATACTAGCTTGAAAATCGAGCGAGCTGCCATGCTTAGTTTAGTTGTTGTGCTCATTACTGCAGCTGAAGATGATACCCCGGTTGTTTAACATATTCGCTAAAGAATCAATGTGCGTAATCGTAAACCAAGAAACATCGTAGAAGTAACTTATTGGATCAATTTATTATGAATTTGTAATAACTGGCCGTTCAGTCTGCCTTTCCACTGGTCTGAAGTTAATGAATACCGTTTTACCAATGTTTATTCTCATGCGCAGTTGCGCCAATGTAGGCATTATCATCTACATAAATTATAAGATTTTTATGATCCACGTAGTCGGATAGACAACTAAGAAAAACACAGAGAGTATCGGCTCCAGAATCGATCCCTGATTCCTGATTTTCAGGAAGTTCTGAAGAGATGTTACAATCGATCACAACCATTTGCTTCCTGATGGATGTGTATAGCGCCTCTTATATCATATGAATATGATTTACAATAAATGAGAGGAGTATAAATCAAAAAAGATACTTTCTCACAAAAGTCTATTTCTTAGAAATTGTTTAGGCGACCGGTTTCGTGTTATATAAAGCACATCTTCAGGCCAGAATTTAAATACAGGAGCTCTACTCCTCTTTTAAATTACACTCACACAGTCACCACGGTTTATATAAAACAGTTTATAGAAAATGTAAAAGACCTTTGATAAGTCCATAAATAAGATATTTGTTAGACACCAAACGTGTTTTTGGTTTTTTTGTATTTGTTTAAAAACTATGAGTTTGCCAAGAAACAGCCCTTATCAAGGATACCCTGAAGACGGCAGAAGATTGTCTGCCGAAACATCGGATTCTAAAAATCCAACAAACGGAGGAAATAACCCCAACATCAACTCAAATATTAATTCAACGTAATAAGCTCACACATTTCTAACCACACCACCCAGATTGTTATAAAGTTCGTATTAAGAATGAAAATAATGCAGCTTGGGTTGACTTGCCCTTAACGAAACCATGTTGTACAGAATTCAGGACATTGCACTTTACCACAAACGTGTAGTGATCAAAAACAATTTATTCAAAAACTTTAGATGAAGATGTAGAGACCGGTGATCAAAAACGTGCCGTAGTTCTCCTTTCTTAAAAACGGGAACCGCTTTTGCTACCTTACATATGAGCGAGAAAATGCCTTCCTTCAAAGAGCAGTTAAAAAGACTGGCTAGTATAACTTTTATTATGTGCGTAGACACTTTAAGAAGTTTGATAGTTATTCCATCAGTACCCACCGGATTTGTCTTTTGTAAATCGCTGATAGTACGGTAAGCTAGGTTAGAACTAATGGAATCCGTGAACATGGTTTAGCGTTATTCTTTATTGTGATGTCTTCCTTTACTGTAGAGATCTTGGCATTACTAAATTTAGTGAAGTACTTGTTAAAAATATTCGCAATCTGGTCTATATCCTCTACTGTATTGCCATCAACATAATTTTTCATGTTTTATTTTTCTTACTCACCATAGCATTTACAATATTGTAAGCTGTCTTATTATGAGATTCTAAGCTATCTTATTATGAGATTCTAAGCTATCTTATTATGAGATTGTGTCATTCTTATATTTTCTTTTTGCTGCTCCTTGGTTTATGATTTGTTATACGACTTTTACATATAACAATTTTTTTTGAGGTACCCTGTATATTTGACTGTGGTATACTAATTTTGTACATCGACAGTAAGCTATATTACAGTAAGAAGTATATTTACTAAAAAACTACTAAAAAGTACATACTTTTAAAATTAGTTTCTAACATATTTTCTTAGATTGTATACATTCGCTGTGGATCATTGTTATCTAACTTTGGAAAGGTAAAGTATGGCAGAAGTATGTTTGCGAGTGAATGTGTATTTGGTACACAATTCAACATTAATAATTAGAGAATAAGATAAGAGTTAAATGCAATTAAGTACATTGCTTGAAAATATGTATATTTTGTACAATGAAGTGTCAAATTAAACAAATAACAGAAGATTTTTGCCCAGTGGTTACATATCAAGCATATTGCACAATACTGTTGGGAATTACAGAAAGTAATGCCGGTGCATTGTTTTTGGCCTTGACTTGCGTTATTGAGGCATTTACCTAAGTGCATTGAATTTTAGATAACATTTAATGAGTAAGCGTTAAACACTTATTTTTACCACTTACACTATTTTAGTGATGTAGAACCTCTATTTGCTTTGACTTGTTCTTCAACTTCGTAATCTCGTATGATTTTACAATGTGCAACAAAATCAAACAAACTTGATTTTGTGTGTGAATTAACGATCTTCAAAATAATGATTTATAGTGTCAGTATTATTGTTTGAAGGGGCTTTAAATATTCTTTAGCAAATATATCCAGTTATAAGCGTTTCTATTTTTGTTTACAGCAAAAAGGTTCGCACGACCCCGCTGGTATCTTTTAATGAATTGATTAGGATAGACGGAAATATTACGTTTTCCTTTCAAATGAACTCATGAAATAAATGAATGAAAAGCCCGCTTTAGCAATTAATATTAATAACTCTAATTGGTTCGTTTGTACTAGCAGCACGCCAGAAATAGACAGATGTTTCAGCGGCACCCAGTTGAATTAAACAAAAAAGATTACGTAAATTATACGCTACATTATTTTCATCCGTGTATCAAAATTAATTCTAATTTAAAAATGCAGCTTTTTTTAAGTAGTTGTACACAAAATTAAAATAAATATGGCAAGTGTGAAAAACAAGTATCGGCAATAATCGTCCGCACCTATGAGATCATTGTCTACAAACTGTCTAGCACAAAGGAAAACGTCGAATAATTACAGAAATATTTCTAGGAATCCAATGGTGCAACTATGTTCCGTACGTGCGTGGAATAAAAATTTGCTCGTGCAAGGCTTCATGAACCTTGATATAAAAGTTGTACATACAACACCGGGTTTATTTAAAGATTGTTCCTTGTCAGCGAATTTTCCGTAATAATGTAATTATATCACTATTATGCGTTTGCCTTCTTTTTAAAATTATAATTAGAAACCTCACATTGATGATCGTTAGTGTTTAGCGGATATTTAATTTTATGAACTTGTAATTGTTTGTTAAAATAATTCGAAATGAGCGTAACAATAAGGACACTAAACCATCGAGTTAGAAAATCATGGTAATAATATACTATGGAAAAGCCAGTCTTTAATTTAAGGAATGTTAAAGTAACTAAAACAATTAAGCATTAAGATATACACGAACGGAAACTAAATTTTTTCAGTGCCTAACGCCTCTATATTCGTCATTTTATAAGGTCGACCGCGATCGACGTACAAGTCAATCTGAATTTAATTCCTAAAGAAATTAATTTATTAAGTATTTACGACCTATAAACTAAAAGTAATGATTACATAGTCATAAAATAAGTAACTTTATTTCGCTAAAGAATTCTACTGCCTAAAATAGAAAACTTATTGATGAAGTGAATGCACAGATGATAATTGATAATAAATGGCAACAAAAAGCTTTTTATTATACCTTACGGTATAGCGATATGCGTTTCGGTAAGTCACTCATCTTTGTCAAGGTTACAATGAACAATTTAATAAAATACTGGGTTACATTAATTTACAATTTTGCGAAAACAGTGTTGGTGGTAAAACATTGTAAATATAATTCAATAATCAACCATCGTAACCACAATAAATAATTCCTTTTATTTGTACAATTACCATTTTCATATTAAGAAATTTTATATATCTCTTGTTAATTATTGTGGTCACAATGGTTGATTATTGAATCTTATTTACAATGTTTTACCATCAAGGCTTGTACTAAAGTAAGTTTTTGCAAAATTGTAAATTAGTATAACTCAATATTTTATTAGATTGCTCATCGCAGCCTTCAGTATGATGGTTACCTGGGACCTAGACCAGAGAGTAATGGCTGATGGTGCCATCTCCAAAGAGTGTAGGACAGCAAACTAATCAAGAATGACCGAAAGATACATGGGACAAGATAATAATAAACAAAGAGAGGTCAGGAAGTACAGGAGCCAAAAGCACAGCGAAACACAGGGGAAGAGCTTATGAGTTTTTATCTCCAAAACATATAATGAAATACTAGCCACACCGAGAGACATAGGGGAATCTATATTAATTTTTTTACCAGATATGTTTGCTCCAAATTTCGAAGACTTTGAGATATTTAAAAAGTTCTCCGTTGCTTCTCCCGTAAATGTAAGATTTTCAGTCGCAGAAATCTAAAATAGTGATCAAGCTAACAAAATAGTCACGAGAAGGCTTAGAAACCTACCGGTTATCAACCAAAACTGATTTAGTTGCCATGTGTCTAATAGAGAAAAGAATTTTGTGGCGGAGATGTTAGATGGTAGATGGTATCGCCTGCCATACTACGTATATTTTTTCAGTTAGAAACATATCCATTAAATTAGAGTCGGTTGACGGGTATTGAGCAAATATCAATGGTTTTGGATTAAATAACTGTTGCAGTAGTCAGTTAATTAAATTTATTATTATACAAGCATTTTATCACATTTAAACCTAACCACACCAATTAAAGTTGGCTATAATGAGGAGATGACGCTTTAAAGTTGTTTAGAAAGTTAAACATAATAAATCACGCGCAAGCTTCAAATTAGAATAGTTGTATCATGACCATCCTATAAAGATTCCAACGATATACCTAGAATTGTATTCTGATTGCACAGAAGTTATTTTTGGATTTATTATTTACCAGTGTGTTGGTAATTAACAATATGACCTCGAGAGGAATTCCACTTTAGACTAGGTGCTAATGACTTTAAATATGTAACGTTTACAATGATCTTCATTGTAGTACTCATGATCATTTGTTGAGAGAATTTTGTTCTATTAAAAACATGGGTTGTTTTGCGATTTCGCGAAAATATTAGTGTATTTTACGTATATTCTAATGAGTAGATACTACTTAGCACAAGTTAGATGCCAATATCTAATATTAAAATCATTCACTCCCAATTATTTATTAACACCGTCATGTTCATTTAAGGCGTTCCTACATAGCTACTGAAATCGAACTGTTTCGTTTGTAAAACAACTTACCTGTTTACCTATACACTACGGAATCATTGAGCGGCTCAGATGCGCTCAGAATGACTACTATATGTGTACGCGAGGCCGTTAAGTGTGACAACGTTATAATAACAACGAAAGGCCTTAAGCCCTGACCGTCCTACTTCTTGCACATGCTGATCATGCGGTGGAAGTACTGTACGCCAAGGTGAGGCGGCAATGAAAAGATGAGGTTTCGTTTCTGTAACATCACGGTAATTTTAAATTTATAGAGGTGCTATTATACGTACACGTAACCTTACTCTCATGTTTTGTCGTGTGCTGCCGTCGACTAAAAGATAAATAAATTTGTAACGTGAAAGTTGGACAGGTTCTACGGATATTCAAAGGAGCGATGCGTATTAAGAATTTTTTGCTTCATCTGTATAGTGATCCACAAATCTTCTACATTGAATCGTATTGGATGCGGCATTTTCAGGTTGCTTTCGAAAATATAATTTTGTGCATAGTTGAAGGGAAACTCGGAGAGGTATTTGACCGTCGCAATATGTCAGAATAATTATTAACGGATAAAATACTACAGTCGCTATACATGGATAGAGCATCGTTGTAGAAAAAATATAGTATGAGTGCATAAATCTTCAGCTAAAGTTAGGGCAAGGATTAGCAACCAAGCAATTAAAATTGAAATCAGTTGCTTAGTCTTGAACGTCTTATTCCTCTACTAGAGGTAATAGAGAATTATTATCTTGATTTTTCGAATCGTCGAACAAACCGATGATATTTATAAATTGGAAACATAAATTCCAACATTGCAATGTTCGAATGAATAAGGTCATGACAGGTTTAAATTTACGCTTCGGTATTTAATTTCGCAAAATTGAAGTTGTCAAATACATTGATACTATCAAGTATAGTTGAGTGGAATTTAACAAGCAAATTGCTGGGTATGCTGGTGGATATTCGCAGCAGGTGAAAGTACTGTTAATATTAAAAATATACAGTCACTTGGAAGTTGAATGAAAACTTGAATCTGAAAATGTAGGTATATTCAGAGAAAAAAAAGGATACCTGCGGCAGCTTTGCACTTTTCACATATTGTTTATATGTATTGTATACAATGTAGTTTAGATCGATCATGACAATATATTCTGAGAACCTTAAATAAACTTATCAAATTTAAAAGAATAAGGTTTCTAGATTAAAAAGTTCAGGTAAACATTTAGTTTTTTGATTTTTGCCTCTTTCTTACCTCTGCCCAATGATGTTTCATGTCTACCTAGAGTGTTGATTCGACAAAATTGAAGAAAAGTCTCTAATTATTTTCAGTAATTTATATTTCAAATATAACTTTTATAAAAACATACAACACACACTATTTGGAATCCAGCAAATTTATATTGTCAGTCCACAACGTCAGCAACGACCGTGATTGGGTTAAGTATTGAAAATATCAACTCGTAGGATTGGCATCTCTAAGACAAGGGATAAACAAGCACACATAAATATAAACAGTTTAGACAGCAGACATAGTTTTGGGAAATCCAACTAGAAATTCAATTTAAACCAACTGAAAAGTGAAGAATTTGGATTTTAACAGAAAAAGGAAGATTTTAAGAAGCAACCTACACAACACAATACCACCACACATATACTGTACGTAAACCATTTCTTGTAAAAATAAAAAAAAAGTGAATTCGATTGTTCATTCATTTAAAACCTATCAATATATGTGTGGTGACGGCCCAACCAGTTGTAAAAGCTTGACGCTAGTCATAACCTCAGGAGCTTCTATGAGTAAATTGTGCGTGCAAAGTGTTCTACGGCTTTGTTGCTATCACACTTTCACCATTAAGGGTAAAGCGCAGTTAATTGTTTCCCAATTGCAAATGGTGACTCGAAAGTGTACCGAACCCGCTAAGAAAATTTGATCCTAGCGGGATATAAAATCGCTACTATAGCGCCACGACTAATATCGTTCATCCAAGAGTGCTCCTCCAAAATTTGTTGGAGCAATGTTTTTTTGACGCCTGTTTCCGTTCAGCAGCCTCATATACACACGAATAGGGCTCCCTTTTTTGTGTGCCCAAGGTTTTAGTCCCAAATTAGGTATCATTTTGTAATAACCCGTCAAATCAGCTTGGGTATCTGTATATCTTACGGTTACGAAAATTCTAATAGCGTATTATCTGAAGAAGAAGAAATTAAGTTCAATGTGATTTTATTGTAAGAACAAAATACTATTAAAAACGATATGTCTATTGCAGTTGGTGTTCGGGATTTAACAAGAGTTTTCGCTAACAAATGAGCAAAGGGATACCAAGACAATCAATACTTTTTAGCTCGAGTTGTGGTTGACAGAGGACATATTTAGAAGACATATTTTTATCTGTAATTTCCGGTGTTAAAAGTGTTTAAACTTATTTAATTTCATGTTCAAGTTTGAATCAACTTCGATCATTTGAAAGAACATGGGATTTCTTATGTGACGCATTAGCATAAGGAGGGCGCGTAAACGTAATAATTAGTTCATTAGTCATTAATTCATCACTCGATATAATAACAATATCATTACAATATATAACAATTGTTTGCATTAAAAATTTCGATCTTTGTTATGAATATTTTAATTGACTATTAGAACAAAAATAAATCCAATTAAAAATTTCTTCGAAATTAATATTAGAAATTATATCCACATAACAGATGAAAGTGCGAATACAATACAAGGATTTTAGCTTTATTGCACATATTTACATCTAGTTCGACATATGTTTTATAATTGCTTTTCTCGAAAGCATCAGAACTAATTGAAAATGGAACTTCTGGAATGCATGAATTACCTATCTACAAAGGAAAATATAAAATCATGTTCCGGAGTCCCTGACTCATCTTTAAAGGTGCTATTGACCCGCTAAAGCTGCAATGGTTCAGTGAGGATGTACTTACCACGAAACGACTATTTAACATTCCAAACGTGTTGGATAATCCGCAATGAATTTAATAAAAAGAAAACTAAAGGCTGCATGTTAGGTATGAGTCAAACGAATTTTATAATTTTTTTATATATTTTTTACACGTACTGTAAAATGACTAAAATAGATAAATGTAAATATTGTTTCGGTACCTGAAAAAACGTGAGGATTGAAAAGAAGGGTCGAAGTATACTTGAACTTCCAACCTCTAGTAGTTCAACTGCTTCGATTCATTGGATGTTCTCAGGAGAGTGAATTGACATTTTCGAAGGGAAACTGTCTTAGTAAATTAATCACATAATTCTATTCTAACAAATCTAGAGCTTATCTTAATTCGATTAGATGTTGTTGGTGTTTGTAGTGTAAATGTGATCATATAGAAGTCTCCGAAGCTCTGTTTTTCCTTTATATTAATAATTCTAGACTTTCTATCCAATAATATCGATCCCTACAATTTGTAATTATACAAAAATAAGTAGGTAAGGTATAGCAATAAGTGACTGCAATTATTACAGATTGAAATGGCGACTAACAAAGAACCTTGCTTAAATCTGATTGACCAGGTGCGTCACTCGCATTTTGCAGCTGCGTCCAAGATGGCAAAAACAGAAAATAATTGTAATAGCACATTCGCTAACGCTTCCACTTGCCTTACTTGGAAGCAGCCCTGCCCTTGCTAGGGACATATTTGTAATAGGCTAGTTTCATAGATGGCGTGCTTGTTTTGGCGAATTGTTCGTGTCTAAGTTCAATGATACCACCTTTCATCGATAAGATTACAATTTACTGAATTTATTAGTACTCCTACATCAATTATTTGCGGATAGGAGGATGAAGTGTAAAATTATGACTTTAAAATGTCCGTGATGGTTATAAGTGTTTGGAAAAAAGGGCATTTCACACTAATGTAAGTGAAACTTCAGTTATTGGAAGAATATGAAATGATTACCATTTTTATGTAAAAGATAGGCTCATAAGAGATGCCAAGAATCCACATCTGATAGGTCTATCTGAGGATATCATAGATCCTTTTGTCGGGAAAATAATAATGGGCTTATTTTATTATGACATAGTGATTAGGATTTAAGCTACTGGGTAATAATTCTCTGCTAATATCTCTGCTATTAAAGCAATCGAAGAAAAAAATTAAAATAGTTGAATATGGTTTTATATGCAGAAGTTGCTAGCGTTTTACACTATAATGACGGAGCTGTTTCCTTTAAGGGGTACCTCCAATTGTCTTCCCTGTGGTATATATAGAATGGCCACGGATGAATGACTGATTTTCGAGTTACAATTGGATATTTAGGAAATACTGTTTTGTTTTTGTTTGTTTTTAATTTGTTTTCGTTTTTAAAAGCATATAGACCTTACAGTTGGGCAGAAACCGTTCGAACATTTCTAACTTGAATATTTCTGGGTGAATTTATGAAGCGGAAGAAACGATTATCTACAAAACCTCGCTATTACTTGGAAATGATCCTGTACATTCTTCTGCGACAAATTCAATAAGCTCTTTTAATCAC
>LR736872.1:7080539-7264974 GCA_902654985.2 Oryctes borbonicus | reverse complement strand
GTGATTAAAAGAGCTTATTGAATTTGTCGCAGAAGAATGTACAGGATTATTTCCAAGTAATAGCGAGGTTTATTTCTAATTTATTGTAGATAATCGTTTCTTCCGCTTCATAAATTCACCCAGAAATATTCAAGTTAGAAATGTTCGAACGGTTTTCGAGTAAAAGTTCGTGAACCTGTTCTTTTCCACTGGCTGTCATCTCTCGGTGCTGTACACGGTAGAACGGTGAAAAAATACTTATTTATCGACGTACCGGGTAGAAAGTACGAAAAATCATGACGATACGTCTGTCAGAATTACCGCCGGAGGAAAAGAAGTCTCCGCGCACGCCGGGTCACCCATTAATAGTAAAGTAGAGGATACATTGTTGTACTGTTCCTCACTTAGGCTGGTCAGAAATCCTTGGAATGCTGTCCAAGTATTTATTAGCTTTTTTTTCCGGTGCCGCCTTTTTCGGAGGCAAAAAATGCATAGTTCCCCCTCCGAGGGGCTCCGTAGAATCTCTCTTCTGGCTCCCATCTGCCGGTCTGCTCGAAACGCATGCTTATTAAAAATATACAAATGGATCTACGCGATGTACTTATAATGTTTGTAACTACTTTTATTTCGCGTAAAGTAGACTGGAACTACGTATGTATGTATATACATTACACTTATTACAATCTTGTTTATAATGCCCATTTGTTGTTTAGTTTTTAAATGTGAGCATTCCTCACGTTTAAAAATAGTTGTTATGCAATAATTAGGCTCTAAAAGAATTCACGACATAAAAGGATGATCAAGGTTTACTAAATTGAATTCCAGGTATCTTAGGTAATTTATTGTTTAGAAACACTTAGGAGCTAAATAAGAAAATATGTATTCATTATGCACACGAAAGAGATTACATTGTTAGGAATGCTAAAGCAACATATATAGTTGTATCAATTAATTGTAGCAGATTGAAGGACATGCTATCCATTTATTTCCAGGATTTTTTTCAGCACACCGCCACAACATCTCTATTGGAGAATTTTTATAATTTTTTGCGTATGGTGGTGGTCCTATGGAGTGCGTATAAACTTTAAAGTTTGTCATAATCTCAGGACCCTTTTAGTATGTTATTAAGCGGTACAGTCAGAATGTATTCGTATGGATTATTTATTCCACAAAAGTATGTGGGACCTACGAATAATTCTCAAATTTGAAATTTTGTCTTTGTGACTTTGAATATTTAAGGATATTCAATTAACAAATATACATTGAATATAAGATAAAAACAAGCAAGACGTTTTGAAAACATTATAAAAATTATTATTGTGACATCCTATTAATATTCTCAAGATATTCCGCACATGTTTTTACACGAACACCTGCCACAATCCGTTAGTTGCAATGCAAGGGTACAAATATAAATAAAATTTGTACAGTATGTTTCAAACAATCGTGAGCGATGTCTCGCAAACGAGAACCTGCATACTTTCATACCTTCATAAACAATTACTTCCTTCAAACTCGCTTGGACATGAAGGCGGTGTTAGTTTGAGAAGGCACATCCCCCGAGAGGATTTTATTTTAAAGTGCCTGATTATGCAACTTCGACTTCAGTCGGTAATATTTTTAGCGCAACAGTGGTGGAACGCTATCAGTAGCTACCGGCATTTACTAGACGAACTTCATTTCCTTTTCTTTTGTTGAATTGTCTTTCATTTACATGTTTGTAAGTAGTATAAGAATTTTCAATACTAATAAACATTACTTTGCAAACATTTTTTGGTGGTGCATTTTTAGTTGGCGTAAGTGTAGTATGTCTCAACTTACAATTAGTTAAATCATAAATTTCTAATTTTCGTCTACTATGAAGAAGATTGGAACGTATTTCTGGAGCAGATTGGTATGGTCCCAAGGTTCCCAAGGAAAAATGTTCAAATGGTTTGTAGTTGTACCAAGTGGCATTTAATCAAGTTGTAGATGGAAGTTTTACCTTATTTTAATTATGACAGATTAGTCTGATCTGGTTCAGCAAAATGCCTTACAAGCTAGACATTTGTAAAGGATATGAAGGGGGAATATGTGCGTTAGTTTCCCCTAAATGTGGTCGACTAAGAATTTTGAGCCAGCTAAGGGAACAAGGACTGATTGAAGTTATTAAAGGCAGAGTTGGAGTTTGACAACGAAAATTAGTTCGAAGGATTCGTGTTTCAAAGACCACTGTTTTTTTTTCGACCAACTTCCTGACATTGAGTGGTATTTCCAAGACAAAGAGAAACACCAAAATATACCGCGGTTAGTTAGAACGAATTCCTAAATGTTGTTGTGCACTAAGTCGTATCCATTTTGTGAGTAAACTGATTGCTGTAGATGACAAGATATATTTTTTGCCCCATTCAGAAATGAAGGGAAGCTACGGTTATTATACCTCTCTAAACTGCTTCTGCCTTTAAATAAGCATCATGCCAATAATTGCATAACGTCTTGGCTTGATCTAGCTTCATGCCATTATGCTAGATGCTGGTATAACGAACAACATAAACTTTCAGTAATAATAGCAAGGGCTGTGGGGTATTAGGCAAACAATACTAAAGTATCGGCATACTCCGCCTCACGCAAGTTCAATTAAATGATTCTCATTTTCCATCGTATGACCGAGTAATGTTGTGAACGAGATGGTCTCTTATCATTATAGTACGAAACATAGAACGTATTTCGCCATACCCTAAAAAATCAAGCAGAACTGAGAATAACAACGGTGTTCGTTCTCTTTATTCATCCAATTGTTTTACTTTTCACGCAAACAGTTGAGTAAGCGTCTAAATTCCAGACCTTTCTTTCATCTCCGGTTTATCTTTCGAATAGCTAAGAAGGTTTCTCAATGTATATCGCGAACTGAAACATACGTTCATATCTTGACCTCTAAAAACTTTACTAATACCTCTCATGCTGTGAAAGGTTTCACAAATTTCTTCTGCGAGGATTAAAATCGTAGAAATTGTACAATTCTCTCAATGCACTTCAGGCTCGGCCAATCCAATATTTTTTGTCGATAGTGGTCAGAAAAGTGTACGATAATGGATTGGAAGCTACAAATAAAACCAACCAAAACCGCACATTTTTCAAAAAATTTGAAAAGGCGTCTATATCGTTGTCCAGGTGATTACCGGACAAATTAAAAGAAAATTAAGGGCCATTGAAGATAGTGTTCCAGCATTAATAATTTGAATATTAAGTATTTTTTATTCATATATTAAAAGGACAGGAGTTTTTTTTTTAAGCAAAGATTGTGTGTAGCAGAGACTATATTTATTGCCACATTTTAGACTAAGTGTTGTTGGATATTGAAAAATATTGTAATCTATTTTGGTTCTAACAAATTTTTACTCCGCTAGGTCTTGATTTTGGTTTCACTTGATTTCAATTTTTGCAAAATTCAAAGATCCCACTAGTTTTTTTTGTTGGAGAGATTTTTTAAATTTACTAGAATGTATCCTACATTTGTCTATTCCTTTAAATATTAAGGGAGGTCTATGAAGTAAACTGGGTTTGGCTTTGACTACTTGTTAAACGATGAACGATGAAACGTTATTCATATCTCTACTTAGGCCTTAATGTTGAAAATTAAATTTTGAACTGGAGTCTTAAATTTATAAACCAAGCAATGAAAGCGATTGAGAATCGAGATATGTTAAAAAAATGTTATTCTTGAAAGATGGCTGTAACTTGTTACAACGAGAAATTCTGTTATGCTATACAATGCATTATCTATCTCAAATTTTCAAAATTGACTCTGAAATATAATTATGATTAGCAGTATTCAAGGCCAGTTCTATGTTCTCTGACCGAAGGTCTGCTAATTGTTGCCTTCATTTCGAAATGAATACGGAATGCATAGTTGTCGAGAATTATGAAATGGGTTAAATATTATTTACACAGAAACCCATATAATCAGTGCATTTTAATATTCCATACTCATGAATATAAAGTATCGGTGCAATTCTCCTCTCGCTAGACAAACGCATAATATGCAAATGTCACATTCCGTAGAGATTTTTATCGCGCATAAAATGTAATGATAAATTGCGGCGCACGTCATAACGTATAACAATCAAATATCTGAACGGTTCTTTACAAAGTCTGTTATACCTATAGACTGTAGATGACCTAAACAATAAATACAAAACACCTTCGTTGATGGTCATCAAATTCCTTCGTGTAATGGAAGTGTTAATGTTTCTTTTTCAGTCTGTGCTTTTTAGTTCTATCTTTACAGTCGTCCTTCTAACGAGTGTGACCTCGCTGGAATGTTAAGTTTCAGCGCAAGATTCTCCGAGATTCTTTTATTAATTTATTTTAAGTAGGTATTATTACAAAAAGTGTGAACGATGTAAGTCTAAACTGCTATACGGAAATGTTCTCGAAAAAATAATTAACATTAAAGTTTATTAGCGATGGCTACGAAAATATAAGCCTAGGCATGTGTTAGATTTTTTATTCCTATGAAATTTTAACTTTCTCTGTTGGAATTGCTTAACTTTTGATTGTAAATAATATATGCGGGATTTCCTTTTTTCTTATCTGGAGAATATTGTGTATACGAGAATAATATAATAAACAACGCTGAATTCTTATAAAGCCATTCTACATCCTGCAAAGAATGCGGTCAGGGTTTTCCATTTCTTTCTTATATTTTTCTCCGTTCTTGTCTAACTATACATATGTATATCAAAGGTATGTTTTATTACCTCGATATTCCAAATTACTTTTGGTATTTTTAAACAGTCACGATTACTATTTTTACAACAATAAAGAACACGGTAATTAAAAGTAACTTAGCAACGAGATATGAGGAATATTATTTTGTCGCAAATAGGTCTTTGTACTCTCCAATAATGCCTTTTTGTATTTGAACATACTTAAATTTGGAATGTTCTCTATTTATTTAACTACACTCCCGCAAACAACACTCTAGTATCGGCAACCTCCGCACCACACAAGTTTAATTTATCATATAGTAATATAATAATTATTATATTACTTAATAAGCATTATTAAAATGCTCTGACTGCATTAGCGACTTTTCGCGTCCATGAGGGTATTTAATTTTTTTAATTAATTCCATGACCCTAATTTCGAAAATCAGCTGTTCTGAACTTGATTGATTGAATTTTCATTGATTTCATTCTCGATACCAAGGTCAAAAACTCAAAAACATTTTACATGTATCCTTTGCTGGCGAGGTTTTGGAGTTCAGCCGTTGTTTCTTTATGTTCAAATATTCAAGTGCACACTCATCAAAACTATTTTGTGCTGTCCGATTGAAACGGTTGAGATAATTCCTCATTTAACACGGTGATCTGATTTGCTGCTTCTGTGTAATGTAGAAGATTCATTTAGTTCCGTTAATGTATTACCTTCATTCTGTAGTTCGTTTGAAATTATATTTATATCAACTTCATTGTGTATTTGGTGACTATTTTCTTCAATTGGTTTGTTGTTTTCGGAAACTTGTGAGGCGGATTCATCCATTCTGCTTGTATATATGGTGGCAACTAGTGTTCTTCTTCTGAGCTTGCTTGGCGATTGCGTGTGAATGCTTCAAATGTATGATGAGCAGATGGCTTACCATTTATTTTTGCCGTCGTTAGCTGAAAAAAGAGTTTATGACAGCGACAATTATTTGTTTATAGGCAATAAAGACACAATCTTTGTAATACTTCATATTGAATTTTAATTCCAGATATTTGGCTCTCCTGTTCTTAATTTTTTTTTAGAGGAGAATCTATCATTGGACAAATTGTAAGTGAAGTGTGAGGTAATCTAGACTGCATTAACACCAAAGTACATGAAACCAGAGTTTGAAGGAACCGTCAAATATATCGAAGAAGTTCAACTATTTGTGGCAGTTACCGCACTTCTTAATTGTTTTAGTGCCATATTCAGATGCAGAGAGTTACTTTGTCACTATCGACGCCAGTGATTTTGGCAGAAATACCGATACAGTGATTTTCAAGAACTCGTAATTAGGCAAAATATTACTAAGAAACATATTAAATATTCCCCAGTCAACACCACTTCCAGATGAAAAGGAGTTCAGCCGTACTTTTCCCTATTATTTCTCTGCAGATGAAGCATTTCCTCTTCGTTCGGTTATAATAAGTCCATGTAATCAACGTGCCTTAAACAATAACCGTCGAATTTTTAATTATCGACTGTTTAAAGGAAGAAAGATAGTTAAATACGGTTTTGGAATGTCAGTGTCTAAGTTTCATGTATTCGAAAACCCAATCGCTTGTTCAGTTAATACCACTGACAGCATTGTTGAGGCTGCTTGTGTAATCCATAGTTCTATAAAAAGAACTGAACGTGTACTAATTCATACAGACATAGGCACAGCTATATCGTTTCATATAATGCCATTAAATCATGGAACGCCATCAAACGAAGCCATTGATATGATGGAATAATTATGTAATTATTATATTAAACTTTACGGTGGTATACTTTATCAATGTATTTAAAGATAAATACATAAATATATGAATTTCCTTAATTTTTTTTCCAATATCAGTCCGTTTCTGTTGCTATAATTATTAGCATTATAATTATATAGAGTAGCATTATTCTCTATCTCTTTTATAAAATTAACAAGAAATGATACATCGGTTTTCATAGTGTTAACGTGCAAGACGCAAAGATCGCATAAGTTGTAAGAAACGTGCGTTGACTCAATTTGCGCATGTCTATTTAAAGATGCAAGTTTGCACATTCATGGTACATACGTTTATTTGTTTCAGTATTAACTGCTTACTGTGCTTTTTCTAAATAAGCCATAGTCGAAGCATGTTATAGAATATTCAGTACTTATAATTACATTTTTAACTATAAAACACTAATCATTTATTTTCTTATTTCTAGATATCGACATCCAACGCAGAGATAGCTTCAGTGAGAGGTGAACTGGAAATTGTTCAGCGTGCGTTGAAGTTGCAAACGAAAAGATGTCGTCAGCTAGTAGCCGAATACACGCGGCGTCTTCAACAGAAAGAACAACAATACCAATGCGAAAGGAATCTCAGAAACGATCAACTAGCCAAAGTTCTTCGCGCCCTTTTGATCTTCGAGGCACGCCTTCGACAGGAACAGAAGTACATCAGCCATCAATTGAATGAAAAGGATTACATCATTAAGAAGCAACGAAATGACATTAGTAGATTAATGTCGAATCAGTATTGCAAGCATTGCAACCAATATTACAGCCCGATTTCGAATCTCGAGAGCTTGGATAGCAGTTCCGAATACGTGGTAACAGATTACCAAGATTACCAGAGCTCGAATTTTGAATCGTTGGACAGCAGTTCCGAAACTTACGCTACGATTTCTGAGAAGGAATATGATACCAAAAGTAAAACGCCCAGCTCCGATCAGTCGTATTCTGGAGAAGATAACAGCAGCAGTGACCGAGACGTAGGTAAATTCGCATACCAAAAAAATAAGTTCCATAAGGATTCTCTTGGAAGACGAGGCAGAAAATTTGGGCATAGGAAGAGTATTGGAACGTATTTTGAAGTTTTGAAAATGCGCAACAAAAGTCCAACGTCTAACGAAGATAATACAAGCAACGATTATGATAATTTAGATTCTTTGCCACCAGAAAGTATCACCGATAAGATTAGCGTTGTGTCTGAGAGAATTGAAAATATGTTCGCTGATGGTAACCAAAAAGAGAAGGATTCGATACATTCCAATTCTAGTAGCAATGGTACCGATTCTGATTGTAACAATACTGTTATACAGAATTGTAAGACAACAGAATTCACTTTAGTACCGATTAATTTTAACGAAGAAAACAATATTAACAATGCATCTCAGACAAAGAAAGAACCTACTTCTAAAATTTCCGAATCTATTCCAATATTTGAAGGTGACGGAGAAACTAACGACAAATGGTATGCGAGTGGTAGTGAACAAGAAGATGAAGAGCAACGCGATATTTATAGAAACAACCCAGTTTTGGAATGCATGAATCAAATACTTCTTCATAATATTAATGATGCTACCGTATCCCCACCGAAAACTCCAACGGTGGGTCGAAAGTTCCAGAAAAATAAACGAGTTAAATTCAGTGATGAAGAAGAGAACATTGCTAATGAAACTAACAATCTAAATGTAGAAACATTGACAAAAGAAAACGTGAATAAAGAGAATTTGGAGAGTAAGACGTCTACACAAAGTAATTACTACGAAACTCCGATTCAAAAACAACCAAATTTCTATGAGACTCCTCAGAGCATTTACAGTAACGATTATGAACAAATTTTAAGTAAATGTAACGAATCTTTTTCAAGTAACTCTCCAACAAAGCTAGATGCCATGCAAGAAAAGGAAGTTAATATGTTGCCAACTAAAAAACTGAGCGTAATTAAAAATATTGATTTCGAATCAAATCGTGGAGGACATTACTATGACATGGATGCAAAAGTTGAAAACGAAAGTGAGATAAAAGTGGTGCGAAAGAGCAAGATTTTACGAACGCCACCTGCTTTACCTCCTAAGCCAACAAATTTAGTGTCAAAATATAAGCTTCAGAATATGCAGAATAAAATGAACATTCCAACTGAACCAAGTATAGAATCAGAACCAGATTATTGCTCAATTTCAGAATTAAATTTGCCTACGAAAAACTCTCAAAAAATTAACGTCGTTGCTGAAATTAATCTTCCTAACATTTTGGATAGTGCGAAAGATTCTGAGAAGCATGTTATAGTACATAAGTCGCAAATGAGTGATGTAGATTCACATTACGATCCTGTCGTTGTAAATGAAGATATCGCGAATTTAGTCAGTAAAAATATCGAGAAGTTCAACTTGCAATTAAGTAAGCAGGTCCCTGTCAAAGTAGAGACAGTTGTATCTCCGACGAAACCCAAACCAAAACCCGATACAGAAATTCCGAAGTTACCACAAGTTTCCGAAATAATCATTCCTGAAGAAACCGAAGAAACTAACCAAGAAGAGGAGAGGATCAATCAGGACAATTATGTTAAGAATAATTCGCAAATTTTACTAAAATTAAAGAATGGTAGTAGGAACGATGCCATAAGAAGGCCGATTGTTATAGGAACATCCGTGTCGAGTCTTATTACTGGTTTTAATAACCACCAACTGCTTTCAGAAATTCACCAACAACAAACACCTGATAAACCTAAAACCAAAATGTTTCCGAGTTTTGAACAGGTGCAAAATTCCGACAAACACGGTAGTTTAAAGAGACAAGAAAAGCAAGCAGTTCCTCCCCCCAAACCTCTCGGTTTTGACAAATTCGATTTAAGTCAAAATTTCGAAGAGTTCAAATTGGAGGATTGTCAGATAGGTGAAGAATACGATATCGATAACAATAGCGATATGACAGAGAAATCTGGTAGCTGCTCAGAAATGGAAGAACATAAAATGCCTGACCTCTTAAAATCCCCAACGAAGTGCATGAATTCAACAAGAGTTGAATTAGTTCGTGCCACAAATAATATGACCGTACCTCAGTTAAGTGCGAAGACCATTCAGCAATTTCGTAAAAAGCTAGAATTACAAAAGCACGCGGATTCTGATGATACTGCTTACAAAAACACTGTTCAGGTTAAGTGCCAAAGTGAACCAACCTACGAACACTTTTTAGAATGCACTGGACTGAGTTCTAAATCCATTCTTACTCCTTCTAGGTTATTAAGTAATCACAAAAGCATGTTAAAGCCGAAAGATGTGAAATTACGGTCTAAGGTGAAGTCGAATATCTTCGAAAGATATGGAAGCACTATAAAATACTGGTCTGAACCATATATATGATTAATATTATATTTAATATCATTCTTTGTCATTGTTAAGTTTATAAGCGTTGTATTTAACGAGTTTTATTGTTTCCTTTTATCAACGTGTGTACATGAACATTTTTTAATTAATAAATAGAATTTTTTGTTGATAAGTATTTTTTATTAATGAAAAGTATGCGCGTTAGAATTTGAAATTATGTATATTCAGAAATGGGAGCCGACTTCGCACTTTTTTAAATTTTGCGAATGGTTTAGGTTAGTAGTTTAGTAGTTAGTAGTTATATGGGAGCAATAGAGACGTTTGCACATGATATCTACATGACAAACGGAGAATTTAACCTTTCTCGAGTCGAGCGGGGGCACATTCTGAATTTGTTACAGAAATTACCAAAAATATTTGTTTGCAACTTGCAGCTTTTAAGTACCTTCAGACGTTGATTTTGTTAACTGTTTCTTAACAAAAGTATTCCTCTAACTTTCCTCATATTAAAGAAAATATTTTTGTCGAGTCTGTGCTCACTTGTTGAGTTTACTACGGTTCGTACAAGAATTGCTCAGATTTACAATTACATTAGGGTTTTATTGTGAAGGAATTACATAAATGTTTTATATTAGGGGAATTACCTTTCTAATTTTGGTTTCAATATGTATCAAATTGGATTGTATTTTAAAAATTGTGCAAATTGCTTATAGAGTGCACCCCATATGACAATCTAAGTAATAAACGGTTGCCTGCTCCGGGGAAGGTTAAAAAGCGCACTTCCGTAATGTAGCCTCTGTCCAACATTTCATCTTTCACATATTTTATTTCAGTTTCGTTTTATGAATTTATGAATCTTAGTTAAATATTGTAATTAACACGGGGGCAATCCCGCCCCCCACGGGATTTCTGATAGGCCATGCAGCCCTAAATTATTATCTAATTAAGTCTGGGAAAAGCTGAAGAGCGTCTATGCCTAGAAGATCTGGGGACGGCAGAACACACAGGCAGTCGCCCTCGATAACGACATTTCAGGAAACTATGCCTGACATTTACTGAACTGAAGGATGAAGATCATCGAGTAATACTAAAGTTTATTAAGAGCATGACGCTATACCAATACTAATCCCGCTTCCTAAAGTTCCATGATTAATCGTGTGAAAATTAGAAATTAGTAATATATATCTTAAAATTTCTAGAACTGCCTGGTGTGAGAAATTAGAAGTTCAATATATTCCCATTTAGTGATGTCCGTGTGCTTTAAATGTCGTATCGTTTCCTTTTAGATGTCAAGTATTTTGAGTATATTGAGACTTTAATAACGCAGGCTTCCACCGCTAGAATCAGTTAAAACTAAACGTGTTCCGGATTCGGAGCGTGATATGGTTAAACGAAAACTCCATGTTTTGCCCACAATCATATTGGGCTTCTTCAGGAGAAGGAAAGGTGGTAGGCAACAGCGTTATCATACGCATGCGCACATTATTGTCCGTTTGCTACAAAGTAGTTTAGAGTTACTCTAATTTCTTTGATTTGCTACAACTCTGATGCATCATAGAAAAGTAGTGGGCATAGATTCGAAACTAAGAATTAGCAGTAAAGAAACTAGCGAGTCAAATGTAATACTTCCTCCTTGTATACATCGTAACAATCATAATCCGTCATGATTGTTGTGATTTCTGTCTCATCGAAAGTTCTAAATCTAACCTTAATGTGGTATTTATGTATACATGTCGTGTAGTGTGTTCTGTGCTAAATTATAATATAATAATAATAACAATAATTTAGAATAAATTATAAAACTTCTTGAGAAAATAGCGCCCTCTCTTGAGTCAACCTCAAAAAACCTTAAAAAGGGAACCCTTCTTTTCATACCTTTTGCAAACTTAGTACGCAATAGATAAGTTGGTATAATTTCATTTTGCAATTATTGCTATTACTAAGTACTGAGCCGAAGTTCAATTGACACTGACGAATAAATTCGACACTTTCCGTGCGCCTCACAAGCGTCGGTATGGGAATGGTCGTTCGGGCGTGTGATTCATAATATATGCGCAAGTGATCTTATCGCAGTAGTAACCCATCCAGTATGTGTTTGGCGGCCGGTTGGAATGCATGCGAGGGTAGCGAATTGCTGGATACGCGTTATACGTAATAAAATGTTGTCGATAACTGGATGAAGGATTTAATATACGGTGGCGCAAAAATAAGATGTTTAGTTTGCGATATAATCTTTAATGTGTTGGTCAAAAATACATTGTCAAGACCACGTGGGAAATGCAAAGCGCAGTAATAACAAAACAGGTGTATATCGGGAACGGTTTATACATGATTTATGTGTAACTATGATTGCATGTAATCTGCCGTTTACTGTGTTAAGCAACGAGTCATTTATTTCATTTTGGAAGAAATACGCCAATCCTACAATACCGAGCCAGACAACGTTACGAAGGTGTGTAAACATTTAGAAAATAAAATTAAAGCCAAACTGAAAAATAAAACTGTGGTTATGTGTGCACGAAACAACTGACTTAAAAACGTTCTGTACTTAATGTGATGGCAAGGAATCAGTGGAAATTGTGAAAGATGTAAAAGACGCAAAAAATGAAAGTGTTTTAAACAAGGATTTAGATTTTGACACTGTAATACATATTTGTGAAGGTATGTTTACAGCGGCGTTAAGTTGTTTCAAAAATTATTTTAATTATGCAAATATAACATTACTAGATGTAGAACGCTCGTTTTCTCAATATAAGCTTATTTTTTTCTTACGGCGGATACTTTATGCAAAAATTACTGTGTACACCTGATGTTGAAAATACACAACCGAGTTTCTCCAGTTTGTCAATTCACGGAAGACGCTTAAAATGGTAAGTGCTTTTTATCTCTGTCGCATAACTCCAACTTACACACGCAACTCAACTCGGAAATCACTGATTTCATGTATTATAGATTTTATTTATACATACAACGCTGCTATAATATGTACTATTCTTATTTTTCGTGTGTTTATGCATATTGCTTGAATAGCAGAAAACCAAATGCACACTCATTCTTCTAGATAGAGCAAATCTCTCTACTTCTATACTTACATCGATAACAAGGTACTCTCGCGTTCCTACTGCATGGCATAGTCTAATATGTAAAGCATAAATTTGCGTATATATTACGAATCACACACCGGAACGATCGTTTTCATACCGACACCCGTGAAGCGCACGGAAAGTGGCGAACTATACTTATTATTTTACTTTGTAGCACGGTAAGAGCCTTACAAACGTTTGTTATCTTGAAATAGATACATATATTCTCCAGTAAAGTTGAAGCCGGTGCTTCCTCGATTTATTCTTCAAATCTATCAAATCGATAATTAAAATACCTAATACGAGCTTAAAAATATCGTTACATTGTTTAAAATAAGTCCTCCTATTTTGGCGTTACTTGAAACGTTGAAAATAATTTTACTATAAAAAAATATTCATAAATAAATATAATGATAAATAACTTAATTCAGAGACATCTAGATTAATGAGGAGGAACCTAGTGATACTAGCGCTGTAGGTTCTCGCGGAGACCACCCTGCTACTTACATTAGAAGTCTATCGCCAATTTTTAAAGTAGGTTATACAAAACTTAAAACGAGCCCTGTAGTAATGATATAACTGTACTACCTAAATAGAGAGGGCACACTTAAATAATATATTACTAGATATTATCCTTGGGATTTTTAAAATAAACTTTCTATGATGAAATTGTTTTGATTGCATTGCAGTACACGTTTTGTAGATATTTTTTTAAGGAAAATAAAAAAAAAAGAATTCGAATAATTTTTAAGCATACGTACCCTAACTTCTATTTTAACTGTGTGATATCAGACATTGATTGTAATATCTTTAAACGTTAAATTTGTAGAAAAGGGATAAGGAGAGATAAAATACGCCGTAGGGGATTTAAACATTCAATATGAAAAAAAAGCTTACAGCTTGCACCGTCGTCTATGGGGCAAATGCTAAGCTAAGATAATTACTTCTGTGGCAGGCTTCTGTAAATCATCATTTTTTATACATCTGATTTCGTTTTTCAAGTTATTTATAATAATTAAACTGTTTAAAAAGCTACTCATCTCTTAATATTAACTTTACAATAGTTGCTGACGCAAATGACATACTTTCATGTACATTTACGGCTCCATATTTAAATTTGTTGTAATTTCCCATATCCACACCACTTGCATTTGTGAACAATATCCAATTGCAAACCTGATGCCTTGTTTGTTAGAAAATTGGCTATTTCGCGAAAATAACTTGAATGCAATAATTCATGTTATATTGGCGGGAAAGAGGTTTCCTAACACCACCTTAACATTACCTACACCCGTATATGTATTCTGTTTGATATAAATTAAAACTCTATGCATTCTGTGAAAAAGTAGATTTCTATAGTGGTATTGTTTAAGCCAATCAGGTTATTGTTTTAGCATTTGGCCAACAGATGGCTCGTGAAGTCTGTAACAAAGATTTTATTTTGTATTATAGTTGCTAGGAAGTTCCGCTTAGATTTAATAAAAGAATTTACTGTGTGGCAAATAATGTGTTAGACTTCTTTTAACCAATAAAGAAAGATACAGGGCAAACAAAATCTATATTCAACTATTTTGCAATAAATACTCTACGGATAATGAATGAACCAGTGACCCAATGATCGTCATTCGTATCCTCGAAACGGCCGTCTTGGATTAATTAATTAAACTTGTGTTATCGATACTTTTGTATTGTTGACCATACTCTATGGAACTCGAAATATTGTACATCCTATGCACCTGTAATAGTTCCCAATTGATCGTTTCGCCGCAGATTAAAAAAATAAGAAACGAAAGTGAAATTATTTCACGGATTGAGAAGGGTGGGGGGCATAGCTTCTACCTGTTCTCCTCTGGCTACGATGTCTAATCCTCGAGTAATACAGTAAGTAGGATAATATATTGTTCAAGCCAGATATTGAAAAGCCACTTAAATATCAAGATTATGTCTAAACTCTTGTTGGTGTACCGAAAATAATTATTGTTAAAAGGTTTTTGTAATAGTAATAAGGTATCTAAGGGAGATGTTTAGTATTCAGATATCGCGCCAGTATTACAATAAGTTTAGTGGTAGTTGCGTATGCGCACTAGAACTAGCAGTTAACAACCATGTAATATATAGAGGAACAATAGTTTTTTCAATTGTTTACGTACTTCAATAATTACTTGGTTATTTTAGAATCAACCATTTTATAATTTCTTGCTAAAAAAACTGCTCCGAAGTGTACCGTGAAAGATAAGAGTAAGGATAAGTGATGTTAGAAGAATATTAGCTTGCTGTCTGTATTTGAATGTTCTTTAACCTTTCACTAAGGAAGCCACTCAGCATATGCATATGATGACGCGAGCGAATATATTCATCTAGAGTAGCGGGATAATGGACACTTTAGGATGAATAATATTTAAAATTTGATGCCTCATTCGTTATTTGGTCTGTTTTATTTTTTTGGAAGGTAAATAATTTTGGGAATATGCTGTGCCTAATGAAGTGTTTTGAAGAGAAAGGTATTTAAGTTTTGAAAGACATAATTAAAAACAGAGCGTCTCATTCACAATTTTTATTTGTATTGAGTAAAATACATCTTCCAACTTTTTATATTAGTTATAGAATTTATACATACATCCCTTAAAGTCGCCAGTTTATTTTTATACAAGACGTTCTATATATAAAAAATACAGTAACTATTGTTAGATTGGAAATAAAGTTTTTGTATACGTATATTTATAAACATTAAACTAATTACATGGCTAAATATATTACAAAATCTTTGGTTATACTAGCCATATTGAATAATAAAAATTATAACAAAAGATACACACAACAAAATAAAAAGATTGCTTAAAAATAAAAGAATAAGAACAGTAAAACAGAATGAAAATAAAATCTATACAAAAAGTGTTAAATATTAATAGAGGAATATAAAGATTATATAAAAATAAAATTGTTTGTCCAGGCTGAATATGTGGGGACCCTCTGGACATATATATTTTATTATTTTCTTTTAGTACAACTTTGATTAAAAATAAATGAAGAGACAAAGTAAACATTAAATATATTTACAAATAGCTATACACAGAGATTCGTAAATATTACTCTTAATTTAATAAAATTTATTATAATATATATTTTTATAATTATTTATATAGTTGTATATATATACTTTTTTGTTATTTATCTTGAAAAAAATTCTCACATACCTTTGAGATTCTTATATAATAAATGCTACTTTTAACATTAGCAGTACTAAGTAAATAGTATTTACTCTTTTTTATCTTCTTTTTTATATCAAATGGCTACGTTATTGTCAACAAACCTTATGTTTAATAGCTCACATATTTGGAAATTATATATTAGGTACACAATTTTGGAATGGTTTTATATAATTCTATTATTACACTTAAAAAAAGAGAAGAAATTATTTTTCGCCATTAAAATGTAGACCTTAGTAGTATATAAATGATGAGCACTTCATCATTATGTGCCTTTACAGCTTTTTCGTAATACCGTGGCTAATTAAACGTTAGAAATGAAAACATTCATGTTCTTATCGCAGTTACCCTTTTAGTTTTAGTTTTCGTGAAACACTATATCATTCCTTAAAGTAACAGCAATAAATCGCACGAATTCAAAAAATACTGCCGTATAACATCTATTTGATTGTTAACAATAGTATTGTTAAATTAATAAAAAATAAAAAACAAATTTATGTAATTAATGATGTATGAAGTTTGAAGAAGCAAAAACCGATACATTTTTATCGCTATTATTTAATTTAATAGAAATGTTAAGATAGTAAGATAATTAACCATAATCAGTATTGTATAAAAATATAACAAAAAAAACATAAATCTTTATCAAAATATCAACAAAAAAGGAAGCTATAAAAATTTTGCACATAACGATGATATTCACAAAAATATATAAGTAATAAGTCAATCTAGATTAAGATGTCCGGTGCTTTCAAAGTACAGAGAAGTAGAAAATTGGTAACTAATCCACCGTAGTAACTTACTTATGATTTCCTCTTTTTATATAATATATTATTATTTAATTAAATGCTTATAAAAGGTAATTTTAATAACGACTTGCACCATTTGTTCATTGTATTGTTGAGAGTCTATCAGCACTATGTATTGTCAAATAACACCTTGAATGCAGTGGCTTACGCCTACTTAATTCATACTTAATTCTTATTTATTATTGTACTTGTTCGTTAACTAAAGGCAATTTCCATTATAACGAACTAGGTTTTCTTTTCTTCGGTAAGAATAAATCGATGTATTGAAACCAAGCATAATTACGTATGCTCAATATGGCACTTAAATAAAGCATTTTTTTATCTTACATATCTACAATCTATATAGTATGTGTTTATTAGGAAAAGAAAAATATATATAACCTTTTTTAAAACATTAATCACAAATTAGGAAATTAAATTTTTAAATCGAGTTTAAAATATTGTGATCATCTACTACTATAGCTGACGATTTCATTGTACGAGTTTTTTAATGAATGTTTTCCTTGTTGATTTTGAATAGAAACTATAACGGTAAATGATCACATAAATTGCACAGGTGACTAAAAATATGTATGACGTAATTGCTGTTGTGCCCTAGCCTGTTTTTTTTTTTTTTAATAATATTTCGGCATGCTCTCCCGTGCACCACTGCAACTGTGTTTTCCGGAAGACAGTTGATTCCGATGGCACTAAACTAGGCCTGTATACAATAATTGAGTATTTTACTATACAGGTACCGGACTAAATATATACAATATACTTACGCGAATCTAAATAAATTTTACCAAAAGAACAACAATAAAAAAATATAAAATTTTTAAAATAAAAAACTAATTCTTTTGTCTTTGTTTCGTTTCTGCATCTAGTCGAATATCTTCGAAAACTTGTATCGTTGCATCGTATTTATTTTGTTACACCTACCTAATATGAGTTTTTTAAAATAATATCAAAGGATTCCAACGTCATAAATATTTTTTACTTCATTTTTATCAATTTTTAGTACCACTTAATTACGCATCCTATATTTACATTTGCTTGTTACAATATCCTGTGTCGAAAAAATGGCAAGAATTACTGGTAGTGTTTGTGATTTGCTGCAAATATGAAAATCTTAATTATTCTCTGTAGGGCTTGCAATATGAGTAACGGTGGTTCATATGCTGACTGTAGGAACCGGAGTGTGAAAAACGTTTCAGACATTTCGAACATTGAAATGGCTTTTCCCCACTGTGAAGACGTTTATGTTCTGTGAGATGATGTTTATGTTTAAATGCTTTAGGACACTCGTCACATTTGTGTGGACGTTGACCTAGAAATAACTACGTATTAATCACAACATTTACAAGCGTGTAAAGAAGTTTAGTTTACCTGAGTGTTCGTATTTGTGACGAGCTAGAGAGCTCTGCTTGGAAAAAGATTTATCACATTGGTCGCAGCTAAATTGGCCTTCTACGTCCTGCTCTTGGTTTCCCAACATCGGACTACCTAAGCTTTTCATCACAAGTTGAGACACTTTGCTTCGTTTACTTCCACCGCTAGCTTCATCATCTTGTAATCCTTCCTGGACATCCCCATTCTCTGACCACGTTCTCTTATCGGAACTTGGACTTAGGTTGGTTATTCTACCACTAATCAATTGACCCAAGCTTGGTAAATCAGTGTTACCGAGCTGCATCAATCTTTCCATGGGAACTAATCCCATACCGGGCAATTGCGCTAGCTTATGCGTCGGTTGAGCTAATATTTGAGCTAATCGACTTCCATTATTAAAATCTATTGGCGACGGTGTACGTCTTGGTTCAGACGAGCAATTGGAACCCTGATAATGGCTTTGGTATTGCATCTGTTGGAAGGGCGTCGGACTTCTTGAAGACTTATGACTTAAATTAACGGCGTCATCGCCCGAATCAGAATGTTGCACCGATGTAGGACGACGCGGCGAGCTGGAAGGTGAAGAGTCGTGCGATGGTGGTTCTTTTTTAGTTGATAAATCTAAGGGTTGTTCAGAAATATACTGAGGTGGAGACGGGTAAGCCTTATGGATGAGGTATTGAGGATTTGAAGGCATTTGAGGAAATCTGATCGGAATTGACGGTGTGCTGTATGGTATTTGGATCAATCTTCCTTCACGTCTGTCTCTTGCTCGCGTGTTCTGGAACCAAACTTGAACTACTCTAACGGGAAATCCGATTTTCTCCGCTATTCTTATCAGATCTTCACGTTTCGGCCTGGGATTTATACTGTAATTATCTTTAAGGACCTTTAATTGTTCGTCCGATATTAACGAACGGACTCTGACTTTCCTTCCGTCATCTGAAAACTGATCCGTGGTTGTAACGTTTTCGCTGTCTATTTCATAATCTTCATTCTTCTCTGGATTTTTCTCATACTCCATGTCTTCATCTGTCCCACTCACGCTTCCGGTTGGAACATCACTTTCTGATTTTGTTGTTAGTGCATCTTCCAGTTTAGCAGCAAGACCTTCACTTTTAACATCATTTTCGCACTCATGTTCCTCTAGATGGTTTTGAGAAATACAGATCTTTTTACAGTTACTGCAAGTAAATTCGTTCCTATTCGGCGAATGAGCTGAGATTACACTATTGCAATCGCTAGTATCTGAGGAGAACTTCTGCATGTTTGCTTGGAGTAATTGTTTGGTGACAGAGGCATTAACTGTTTCCAAAATCCGTTTCACTGCTTCTAAATCGCCACCGTTCGAAGGTATTTCGAGTTTCTCTTCTGTTTCCTCTTTATGTTGATCTTCGTCCATTATTAAATCTCCGCAACTTGAAGAGTTCGATCTATTAAGTTTATTTTCTTCGGGCGATTGTGGATTTATTTCCTCGCAACTTTGGCCTTTTTTGATACTCTCAGTGTTCGCTTCGAGATTTTCTAGAGGAGGTGGTCTATGGGGTGATGCTTGTAGTTGTTCGAACAGTTGCCCCAGTGTGGGCATAGAATACGGTGTGATGGTGTGACCTGCAGCGTTTAGCATTCCAGGTGGGGTTATATAAAACGGACGCATGGTCGGATTCGACGCTAGCGAGCTTTGAAAAAGGGCAGCAGCTGCTGCTTCGCTATATTTGGGTAGTATCGGAAAGTAACTATTCTGATTCGGGCTGGTTGCTAAATTATTATTGAGAGGATTCGAAGGCGGTCGCTTTGGACCTCTGGTTTGAGATGGATTTTTGTCGAGAAGCGAACTGGTAGTTGGTGCTCTCGTTCTTCCTAGCTTTAAGTTCATTACTAAGCACTTTTTGGATGTCATATGACTAGAATATGAACCGGAATGGGAGAATCTTTTGCCACAATTACCGCATTCGAACGGTTTTTCACCACTATGTATTCTAATGTGTTCCTGTAATAAAAGCAAACCAAATTAGAAATGTTTTTGGAACGTTTATTTACTATATTAAGTTTTATTCATATCAATGACATATGCACATGAAATATGTAGGTACATATATGATTCACAAGACTTTCTTTTTTTTAGTTCATTAATAACGGGGAACTAGGAATTAACGCCTTAAATTGATAATTAAGGCATTGTGTGGGCTGAAATCCCTATGACTCAACTTCTAGATGAAATCAACCCCTTCCGTAAATGTAGTGACATCATATTCTAAATAGGTTTTTACAAAAGAAAAGAAAACAGCAGTATTTATAAATTTGGTCATTTTACAATTGAATTAGTCTTATGAGAGGCACTTACAGTTTCAGTGGTAATATTCGGAAGGAACTTACTTTTAAGTGATGCTTAAATTTAAACGCCTTATCACATTCTGTGCATTTGAATTTTCGTAGTACAGCGCTTTCATCATGACTGATCATATGTCTTTGCAGGCGGTAGACATTGGCAAACGTCTTGTTGCATACCTTGCACGACTGAAAAAGAAACAAAACATTTAATACAATACTCTTTTAAGGGGACAAAGATGAAAGTTTAATAGTTTAAATTTGATATAACTAGGACGGTTATAGTTTTGGACCATTAATTCTAGGTATCATGGAATATTTCAGATATAATTAGCAAATGCTGTCCAGAAAAAAATATAAAAACTGTGTGTATATTCTAGTAACACTGTTCGTAAATAAGAAATTTAGCAGACAATGGGTACATAGTTTACTGACAAGGACAGCATTTATTAATTTCGCTTTTACTACTGTTACACTGTTGGAGTTATTCCAAAAAACAAACAGAAAGCTAACGTGATATTTATTGCCGCTTCGTGAATCTGTGTATATTAGAATTTATTTGCCAAAATTTTATTAACAAATTTGTCTTATTGCATATGATCTGGAAGCATTTCGCCAAGATTAATAGTATTTTTCTAGTGAAGGATTCAAATTCATAAAATGAAATCCCCAAATATGAATGAAGGTGTGTACAGGCGATTCAAAAATTAAAATTGCGTACCGCATTCCTCGCAGAAATATTTAAATTAAGGTATCCTTTTAAAACACAAAACAAAAGAGCTGGGATGATTCAGTTACAAGGATTGCGTCATCCTGTAAATCTGAGCATGTTTCTCGCTGTCTTTTATATTTTCAAAAATCCACAGTGACCCAATACCATATTGGGCCGCATTTTCACTTTAAGATTCACTTACTGAGAACCAGTGTGCAAACGGTCCCAAACGAATTTCCCGGATAACTTAATTTGGAGAAACATACAGGAATTCAAGAACGTCCCTAACGAAATGTTGTAAGATGTGAATGGTCGTAGAATTTGTGAGCCTCTGAAATCCATCGTTAAGAGGAGCAACAAGTGCATAAAACAAAAAGAACATGTATTTGAATACCTGCGATAATCAAATTTATTTTCACAATAGTAAATGATTTTTAAATAACTTGCCATGTACAATATAGTTTCTTTGTCGCAAGACTAACTTGGTTTACTCTGCAAATCGAACTAGGTCATCTGCTACTTGATCTTTAGTTTGGTTCAAAGAAATATCATCAATTAAAACGTATGCGATTGGTCAAACAAAGTTACACACCAATTTGCATTGACTGCCTTGTAATTTGCTTTGCTGTGTTTGTGTACCTTACAAAGGAATGTCGGTAAGTTATACTTACAGATTTAAATGAAACTGTGGGTTTATTGACCAATTTAGTGTAAGAAGAAAATGAGGTGTCTAATGTAAAAAGTACCTTAAACACAATATAACTCTTCGCCATTTGTGTTAATACTTCTGTAGTATTTGGTAAGTATTAAAAAATACTTCAATCATCAGCAATTGCAACAGCAAAAGTAGCTGATTGAGCGAATTGGGGTCCCATCCACCATATTAAAAAAGTTGGAACATCGCCGGACTAGGGTATAGAGCTACAAGGAGATTATCTTGATAAATAAATTTACTAAATGAAAGACAGGGGCGGTGGGAAGCTTAAAAATTCAATTGCATTCATAAACAAAATTATTCAATTTTATATTGCGTAATTATTGCGAAAAAAATATCCCGCGTCTTTATTTTAATTATATTCTTTGTACCTCCTACTTACAAGGTACAATAGGTGGAAATTAAATATTTGGATCGCAGCCCTGGTTGCTAGGGCAACGGTACGACACCTGACCAAGTCACCAAATCACAGTCTAGCTGATGTATATGCATTTGGGACGCACAGTTCCTGCATCCAGTCTTATTTTAGCTACGAGGGGACTGTCTTCGCAAAGTGGTAGTAACAGGCTATCATTTAATACTACAAAGAATTTTTTAATACTTTCCGAAGCTTCAGGGATATTAATGCAATCAACGAGCAGTTCTATTGCGTACCTCACACTCCTAAAAACTCCACGTACAAAAATTGGTTTACAAAACCACTAAAGATTTATTTAAATTAGTGAACATTAGTGGTGGAGCAACATAATAACAATAAAGCTTGGTGAATATTTAACCTTTTGTGTGCCGTTTATGTAACTTTAGTGATAAACAACAGAACTTCGTGTTGTGGCAAGAACTAAAAAACATTAAATTATTATGTAATAAAATCATAATTAGTTTATTTTTTCTCAAGATCTAATGATGCAGTTTTTCCGGCGTCCTAATTTTTTTCACTTCGTCCTTCGGATCCCACCAATCTGTCACGTTGGAGAAATGTGTATTCAGAATAAAAAACGGGTGACACAATTACTGAAGGCAATTCTACGGTGTACCCCTTCCTCAACTGTAATCGCCTAAACATAGATGACAAAAACTGGTTTCCCCAGAAGATAATTCCCGGTTACCGTATAATACAGATATTATAATATGGGAACAGGTGCATTAAGAGTTTCCGAGTTCCGAGCTTACATGTTAATCCGTGACAGTTTCGAGAATCGTGCGCGATTTTTTTTGGCGACGTCGCAAGAAGTGTGCGACGAATTTGGCGTTACATCAGAGGATGGCGAATAAGAGAACTATATGATAAAACAGTACGTAATTAGGAAAGAAAAAAGACGAAAGGAAACTTCGTGGGATGTGGATCGAATTGCGTAAGAATGCGTGCAGTAGCAAATGGAAGGAGAAAAGTATCCGTCATAAAAAGCTATTTCGTTTTGGTCCATCGCCGGCACCAACGGGAGGAACTACCATTTCACACGCTATCTTACATGGAACACATGTGCGACGCGTTTTTATGTTAATGTAATATATTTATTTGTTGCTTTTTTGCCGTAGTAACTATTGGCAGGGACGTATTGCATTATGAAATTGTTAGCCAAGATGTAGTCAACGCTTGATTTAAGCAAGGAACAACATGTAGTAATAACAATTACACATTCATTAGGAAACAAAGGAATATAGAAATCAAAATTAATCTCCATAATTATTTCATTGGTTTCAAAGCATCACAGATAAAATAGCGAAATTATAGTTCCACTGCTGTTCGTTAGGTGGAGATAGTGGGCCGACAATGAATTTAAATTACGGTGACTTATCGGGGTTCGAAAAATAATAGAGGGTAGCATTGTGATGGGAAAAAATGCCATAATAATATACATCTGCTTTCCCATGATAAATAACTTAGCAGCAATATTTCCATACAAAGTAGCAATATTTCCATACGTAGGTGCAGGGTGCAGGTGTGGGGGATTGTTAAAATAGTAAAGGGAATATCTTTTAGACCGAAACTGAATTATACATCAATAAAACTTTCAAAGTACAAAATATTTAGATCTGTAAATTAGATAGGTATGTATTTATTTCTTGTTTACACCTTTTGGTTGTATTTATTAATGCTGCTTCAGATCTGGTTCCTACATCAGAGTTCTTGGAATTATAAATTAAGTGGGAAATTTACAGAGTTAAACTGCTTTGAAATTCTCTCATGTAATACATTAGATGTGGGTATTTCCATAATTTCAACATTAAAATTAACTACAATTTAAATATAAAAATAAATATGTTGTTTCTTATAAGCGTAGGTAACAAATATAAATTATAGAAAGTGTATACATGAAAGTAATGAGCATTATTTTTAGTTGTTAACGGATAACATTAATGGTACGTTATAGTAGGAGATTGCGAAATTGTTTCAATATTTTGATTTAAAGTTACAGAATAATAAGTGGCAAACTATCAGATTATATCGATGAGCCTATCGATATATGATTAGAAACGTAAATGATCTTAATGGTTAAATATTCAATAGAAAGCATGTCTTTAAAATAGTCTATTCTAAATGAAATTGCAATAATTGTATAATAGAACATTGGAATATACTGGATAGATTGCTGAAAGTTATTTAAAGCATACAGCACCTTACGAAGAGAAAAATCTATAAATGGATTTTGGAAAAATCTTGTTCCTCAAGTAACAACAATTGCAACAATTTCTCTCATAAACATCTCATGAACTATAGGCGAAAGGAATCTTGAAGAAAGCTTGAGAAAAATAGAAAGATTTAAAAAGCTGCAGAGTGTTTTACATAAAAGACTAAATTGTACACGGAATCGGTTAATTTCATACATAATACAAGTTTTTTTTTTAAATTGATTATTCAATTGATGTTGAACACTGGATATCTGACATGGCCTACATGCCTGAGTAGCGATTTAAACTTTATCCAATAGTGTATTTCTTCAAGTTTGAGCGGCACATCGAAAAAGTGCATTAAGTAGATTCTACAAGATGCCCATCGAAACGATTACCAAGTTTGATTCACGTTATTTCCACAAACATTTTTTCAAATGGAACATCTCTGACATTTTTTTATACACATTTTCCAATATTTAAAGTGCGTTACTCTTTACTAAATCAAATATGAAACTGTGCACACAATTTTTGTTTAGGTAGGCAGGTAGGTACAATTCAAGCATCTACTATAAGTTTTCATCATACAGTACGGCAAGTTAGCAAGTGCGTGTAAATAATAAATAGTGGAAATAAGTAGATAAGTGCATCCCTCATGAAGTGTTCAATAGGAGTGTGGATGAAACGTCGCCGAAAGCTACGACAACGACGCGGTCCAAAAGCCAAGAAAACAGCATACTGAAAATTATTTTAAAAATCACACAATTTAGGTAAACAGAAATGTTTATTCAAAAAAATGTTGGATGAATTTCTTAACTTAAAGCGTAGTAACTTGGGCATTACGTAAAATATTACTCTCGAAATGTTCAACAAAATTTGTACCCAGGAAAACAGTGGTCCAGTAGATGTTAAAATTCTCTGTATAAAATAGATAGGGGAAACGATTAAATTTTTGCAGCGACTAGATGCACTCGTGTTTTTTTCGTCTCATGAGAACGGATTCATGTTGCCTACCGGTTTCCCTGAAAATCGAAGGGAAAAATTTAATTGTTTTCCCTATCTTGCCCAACGTTGATAATAATATATAGGCTGTTCCATTTAAAAAACCAAACTTGTATCGTGCTCAGTGAGAAGAGAGTACCCCGTATACTTAGATATTATTTCAAGTTGTGCAGAATTTGTTTCTGAATATTTTTAATTGAAAACTTTTTCTCCGAATTGCTTGAAGAATGAAGTAAAATTATTCACCTGTATTTTACGCCGTTATTGCTTGCGATATAATTTAAACACTTGTTTTAAACTTATCCGACACCTCAGCGGATATACAATATAAACAAGAAAAAGGTATACAGCACTCGGCATTACGACCGTCATCGCTTTCTGTCATCGGCTATCACATCTCACTATGGGTACGGTGTGGTGTTCGCGGCCACTCACTTCTCTCCATCCATTAAAACACTTACCGATAAGCGCAATGAACCGAAATAGAACGCCCGCTTTATTTTTGATTTATACGAATTTAAAAAATTTACACGTGTTTAAATATTTACAACAACGGCTCACACGGCTTGAATCGATCGTGAAACTTATCGGACATATTGAGGGGGATTGAAAGAAATAACGTTTCAAAGTTTTATTTTCAATCGTGGAAGTATAAATAAATGACTCATTATGAGTTTCAGGTGATATTTGAAATATTTATATTATCTAGAACTGTGGCTAAAATGCTGATTCTTCACAGAGAAAATAGGTGTTGCAATTGAAATTTAAGAAGTAAGTATGAGAGGCGAGTCTTTTGGTAAAAATCCCAAATCTTCAATCCAATTAATATGAATAACAATGTTTGTCACTATTAAAGACATAACATTTATTTGAACTAAAAATCATATTCAATCGATCTAGAACTTGATTGAAAACTTGAGAACTTGGGCTATTTCAAATTTTTTTTTCTAAAAGCTACATAATATTTTTTGATTTTCAAAAATTGCACATTTTTTATCTTAAATTAAATTGTGAAATGCTAGATGATAATAAACTGTCGATTGTTCAAACATATAAACGTCATATTTAATGAATCATCTAAATCGTAAACAAATATTATCAGTTGTTTAACATGAATCAAAAAACTAACTCAAATTGCGTTACAATAAAATCCAGTGAAATTAATATGACATTGCATATAAGATTATCGTTTGGCTTATCTCCCTCTATTTTATTTCTTCAAATTTTACCTCATTTTTCTTTTTTCATTCATTCGTCAAGTACGAATTCGAAATATTCTAATTATTACAGAAAAAAAAAATGTAACTGAATGTTTATTAGATTTTCAATTTTCAGAAATTTACTTGATACGTACAACGCTTTTTTGAATGAATTCTGTATTTTAAGTAATTTACAAAACTAGTAACTAACTGAAAATGTACGGAGGAAAATTGAGATATAATTCGAAAAAATAAAGTGTTGGTAAATAAAGGTAGGGGGATTAGAGGCCATTACAATAGCAGAATGTTATATACACACATCAGCAAATTTACGGGAACGGATGTACGTTTTTTGTTTGCGCGCTTATGTCCAGCTAACTACGAATGCCAAACTACAATTTTGTGTTAATTTTGCACAATTTTTATCGAGTTACGCAATGTTAAAATTATTGTTAATGTGTGCAGCAGTGCCCTTGAAACGCGTTTTTTCTATACATTAAAGTATGTTCAGTTATTATTGATAATTTTTTTATTTTTGTTTTTGTTTTGCGTCTCTGGTTGATTTAGCACCAAGTGATATCGTTAGGGCTGTAGTAATGACTCATTATACATGTTCGAGGCAAACTGGAGAATACATCAGAAGATCAGGGTAGAAAACACTCAACAACGGCTGTATATGATCGATTTATTGCGTTGCAAACACTTCAAAATATAGGCGTCAGGCAGCAATTCAAACAAGAAACGAACTGTAAGGGATGTGTGGAACTACAACAAGTGGGCGTAGAGTTAGAAGAAAACTCAAACACGTTGGTTTGTTATGAGACAAACAATGGGTGAAACCTTAAGAAACATCATCGAGTAGCCTTCGTCCATGAACATCAAAACTCGAATGGTGCTTACTGAAGACAAATTTTAATTTCACTCTTTCAGTGGAGGTTCAATTACGGTAGGCACATATTTAAGAGGCATGTACAAAGTGATGGTGAGTTAAACGCAGAAAAGTATGTAAGGGATATTTTGTAAGATCATGTGGTGCCTTTCGTCCCACTTTTCCTTTTTAGGAGATTCCATTCAAATTTGTTAGAAAAAAAATGAGTTAATAAATTCCGGTTTATCATTGTTCCTTTAAATTTTTCGGCGATTTTACAATCTTTCAGTTCTAATCGATTTTACTATAATTTTTTGCTTAAGCTGCGCGAGTATATGTATTATTAATTAATTAAACTGTCCACGAATTAACCATAGAAATTTACTATTATTAAGCAACTTGCAAAATGAAGAAGAAATTGATAATGTTGAAAAAATAAAAAAAGTTCACGGCCGTCTAACAATTAGTGGTTCCTAATTGATCTGGCTGTGTCATGTCATACGAAAGGTAACCTAATTTCATTGATGTGCGTTAAAGTTTCCTCAATTTGTTCGCTACAATAAAGACAAAATGAATATCTGCTCGTGTTTATCGACGTTTTCCCGGAGTATGTGTGTCTACATTAATAAATATTGTTGATTCTAGGATATTCATTAACCTATTAAAAAAATTCCTGGACAACTTATCTAGTGTATTTTCGTCTGTGCACATCGATCATAAATTGGCAATTTCAAAAGCATACCAAACACTATTTATGACTCGGTATGTTCACGAAACAAGTCAATTTTGAATTTTATAGGTATCGAAGATTTTTTTATTAGCCGTCTGTTATAGGTTACAGTCTAAATAATTTTTTCAATAGTGAACATTCTTCTAAACTGTGTTAAAATACCAATAAAATATCGGCCATAAAAACAATATATTTATGAGCGAACACTATACACGTAAGTGTATTCGGAGGTAATATTGATCCACCTAACTATTATTATATAGATTTGACGTTCGAGTATTAATAGATTCATAAATATTCATCTTTCCAAGTAGATTTATTTGTACGGACATCGGGTACTTTTCACACATGCGTGACAAATTCCCGTTCGCTTGCTTCCAGCCACATAAAATGCCTCTTTCAAATTTGTTCCTTTATTATTCGTGCATGATGTGCCGTTTATTGCACACCGAATAACGCAGATATAGTATGGGTGGTGAATTTTTACGACAGAGCCTTAAACATGTAGTTTTGGTGTCATTCTGTTTTTACCGAGAAGTGCACAGGGCGTTTCCGAAAACGCCCGTCAGGTAAAAAAAGGTATGGACCACCTCCTATTTTAGGTACACTGCATGTTGTGCGGAGTAGACATTTTACTTTCAATAGAAGTCCACGAAAATTGTCATAGATCACGGCGAAATGTAATGTCATTTTCTAAATTACGCGCATATGCTGAGTAGTACTAGAAAAATATGTTTTCAATTTTTCTCTTTGAAATCCTAGATGTAAAGTTTTAAATATAATTAATAATCGTCGTTAAGTATCTTTTTTTTAAAGAAATATAATTCTATACGTTCTAGAAATAGAACAAACGATCGAAATATTGGGGAAAGAACGTGAGCAAAAGCAGCTGGACCTCTTTTGAGAGAAACACATTACTCATCTGAAGTCATTGTTACACAAACATCTTAGTTGACCCGTAGCCCGTATGACCTCTTAATTCGTGTCAAACGCGTTGCATCGCACATAATTCTAATTAAAAGATATACAAGGCTCTCACATCTACTTAAACACCTCCTTCATGGATCGTCATTGTAAATAAACTCCGAATTAATATTTAACGCCATGTGATACGTATAGATCGCAATTGAAATAAGAACTTACCACTTGTGCGTTCGGCGAATGTAGAAGTTCGTGTTTTTCCAATTGGTCTTTACTGGGAAAGGAGGTGGCGCATTGGGAGCAGGCGAAGGGACCCCCCGTGCCTACTACGCTGGGCGTCGGGGAAATTGGGGCACCTGGTAGCGTGGGCAAAACCGTGTTGTTTTCTGGCGTCGAGCCCAAATCTGGATGACAGGCGCCCATGTGTTCTTTCAACGATTGGAACGTTTGATAGCCTTTTTGACATTGCGGGCATTTTATGAAGTAGTCCTGCGAACTGCTAAGATCGTCACCTTCTTTACCGCCCCCTAAACCGTTTACTATCGAAGGAACTGAAACAGAAGTAGAGCATTAATTATTATATATATCAGTTACAATAAAAATATTTTTTTATTTTGCATACGAAAGTTGTAAGTACCTACTTTTTCGTACGCAAACGCGTGGCGAAATGAATTTCATTACAATGCGCAACATTTTATTTAATGTTGATATTCGTGATTGATGAGACATGACAACCAGGCATCAACTAGGTTAGACATTTTTTAATGAACGTTAAAAAATTTGAATTACACAAACGTACTTAAAACAAATTAGTTTCTATAAACAATATTATAAAAACATAATTTGTGTTAATTAGCTTTATTTATTTTAACGTGACTTTGATTAATATGATTATTGCAATTATTGTATACCGTTGCGGAGACGACAACTTCTTTGCTTTTCTTTGTATTTGAAAATTTGCGATTAAAATGTTTCCAGATACATTATTCCGTATACAGCAAGTATAAAAATGGTGTTTTTTTTTTCTACATTTCATGCGATTTACTAAGTAATAAATTTCCAAGCTAAGGTGGAGTGTAATTTGTATGATTACATTCAATATCGCCATTTTCTTACATGTACCTTTAAATACAAATAAAATATAATTGCAATGACAGATTTTTGAATTTACACAATGTCAGTGTGATACATTTTCATCGAATCTAAGTGTTGGCCAATGTGGCCAACTTTTATATAACACAAGCTTAAATGTCTCCAATAGCTGTCAAAAAATACAATAAAATATTTTTTAATAATAAAAAAAAAACAAATTAGAAAAAAAAAGTTAAGGATAAGTAAAGCATTTATATAAAAAATGTTACACTTTACCTTTAGATATCTTGTCTTCGTAGTTCTAAATTTTTCGACCATTTTGTAGTGATAAATTCTATGGCCTGAAAATGTGTTTTTTTACACGAAACCGATCGCTTTGAATATGTTTAATAGAGAATTGCGAGACAATGGACAACTTGTTTTACTTATCCTCAGCCATGAACTCACACAGAGTCTACATAGATGATAGATTAAAAGTAGTATTTTCTCAAGGCATTTTGCAGCACTTTTCCTTCGCCTCGTTTTTCAAATTTCAGACGAGTGCGACATGATGACATCTTATGGAATTTATTTTTTACGTTCCCTAGAATCAAAGATGGGCTGCGTGATCAACGATTTCATTCGCCGGAGAAGAAATAGTCGATGCCTTTAAATCATTATTAATGCTACAACTTTACAGTAAAATAAAACTTGGGGTGGTGTTCCTCTCAAAGCGTAGTACACAGATAAAAATTTCTCGGAGTAAAAGGGGACGGTGTTAGATTTCTCAGTTTAGTTAAATCGTCGCCCATTTTATGTTAAAATAACACCGTTGTGATAAAAGTAACTAATTGGCAAGTAGTAGTATCCTAATCGATGAAAAGTTTCATTTTAGCTTATCTTTATGGAGTTAAAATGCTTTTAACATTGCAAAGGATAAAACTTTATATCTACAACGCTGAATATTTTATACTCTGTGTAGTCGGCGGTAATCTGTTATTTCTTTGTTAGAAATTCACCTAGACAGAGGTATAATAACACCATTCTGTAGTTAATTGTATACCGTTGTATATTTGGTGGCTTTTTTTCTGAGCACAGCTGCCCGATAAGAATCTAACAGTGAGGAAGGGTGTAGGATTATAATAATATAAATTAGATGCACTGTGCATCTAATGGGGTAAGGTTGCTGAGCAAGCGTTATTTATCAGAATAGAAAGAAACGAAAAAACTTTTCATCAAAAGGGCGAATTTTTTCATCGAAATGGAACATATGTAATACCGAATTGTTCCTATTCAACTCCGCTTACCACGCGACGGTGTTGAAGCAACATGGTAAAATTTTTAACTCCGTCGATTCCAACTACTTGTGCAAATGGAGGCGAGGGAACAACCAGATGGTGTTGAACGGTGTTAGATCTGATACCGTATTTTTATCTGTGTAGCTCTCTCGATGTAGTTAAAAGGTGAGTCGTACATCTTTTTTCCGCATGTTTTTTTTTTATCTCGAAGATTTAAGTTACCTTAACTTAAATCTGAATTCTCGGGTTAGCTGTGACAACTTCGTTATGTAATTTCTCTGATTTGTGGAAATACAATGTAAGTCCCGCGATCCTTGTTCGCTCCCTTGAGCGTATACAAAACGCCTAACATTAGTGTGCTGTATTGCATATAGGGAACGATACCGTGTGTCTGGGATAATAATATATATTTCAAAACGAGTAAATAAAAAACAAATTAATAAATCTTGTAATTAGTCCCTAATTTTTCATTCTTTTCTCACTAAATAAGAAAAAAGAATTTAATTATAATCCAAATGCGAGACTTCCCAAGAATGTTGAGAATTAACTTTTTAACGTTTTCGATAAATGGATTGAGTAGATAGGCGAAAATCTTATTTATCTTTCGACGCAATATCTGTGGAGCGACAGTTTAAAAAGGTTTTTAGATAATATAATTTTGTCCAATATGAATGTCTATACTGAACGAAAACGGTATGTAATTATAATAAAATAGTAAGTAATGTAACCAAAACTGGTCAAACGAACGAGCTTACCGTTTTAATAAATGGCCGTTTATTATATCGATGAACACTTACTTTCGTATACTCATTACACACAACAAACGGATGTATTGTTATAAATAATATAATTATTAATGTCTAGTGAAAAATCTCCAAAGTTAAGTTAATAAACAGGTGTCTATTATATTGATAAACAGGTTTCAATTTGATAAACGCAGTTCATTGTTGTAATAAATTTGTTAAGGTTACTTTAATGTGGTTACTGAGGCGTGCAGACTAACTAACGAGAGAAAATAAGTTCTTCAAACATAAAAATATGAATTTTCGTCAAACACTTAACGAAAGAGGTACGTAATAAAGAAAGATACGTTAATGTAACAATCTTGTATCTAAATATATTGATGAACATACTTTCGTTGATATAATAAACGGATTTATTGATATAGAGCATTAATTTATTAATGTATAATCAAAAATCCCGAGTTTGTTTCGCTTCTCACAAAGTAAGTTAATATACCGATATTTATTATATTGATAAACGGGTTTCAATTTGATAAACGTAGGTCATTTTTTGTAATACATCTATTAGTTAATATAATCATTTTTGCTTTGTTGTCATTGACTTCGCTTTGTTGCTTTAGCAAAGCGAAATTAATGAATATGAATTCATTTGTTCAATGTATCATGCGATAAAACAAAGGATAAAGTAGCTAAGCATAATTATCGGTGGAGCTATAAAATATTGAAATAATTCATATTATAAATCGAAATATTCTAAATTGGCATCAATCCTTCTTAAAAGAATGGTTTTCCTTATCAACCCTCTTTCTTTGTAATATACAGCAGACAGCATAATCATAATACAAATAACTCTCTCTATCTATAACGTCACTTTGACAACAGACTTTTTTCGGCAAAACTTATCCAGAAATTCACCATTAAAAGTGCTATGTCCATTTAGAAACTGTTAAAAGTAGCCGAAAAGTACTTTGAAGAAGATGAGAAGGAAAAATAAAGGAAAAAAGAAAGGAAGAGCAATTGGAGGAAAATTACAACAAGAGGACTTAGGAATATTCGCCAAAAAAGGAAGAAATGGGATTTAGAAGACAATTTCAAAGAGAAACGCTCAAATACAATACACTGTAATTAATTCAAAATAAATTTGAAGCTAGGGCATTGAAAAAATAAAATAAAAACTGCATATAAATTACTTAAAAATAATAATTAGACTAAGAATATGGACAAAAATTTAGAACAAGTTTTCAGAAACATACAACACAGCTTGTAATTGGATATATTTTTTAAAATTAATTTGACGTATTAATACATTTTTTTGAATAATTGGCCCAAAATTGCTTAACATTTTTAAATCACTTCGTTCAAAAATATACAGCCCATTTTTTGTTTTCTATAATAAGTTACTGACTTGACTGAACCTGCTTGAGTTTGCCGGTAATCACGCGCTTACTATTCGTCAGAGTGCCGGTGCATAGTTGGCTATCGACTTCCAATCGATCCCTCGATCATCATTGACCCCCTTTATAATTTTATCGACCATGTTGATTATACTAAAACTCGAAATGTACTTTCAGAGTCTCTTTCCAAGGTGACCTAGTAATAGTTTATTAAATGCAAGTAAATATTGCGGAATTTTCCAATGTAGCAACGATTATACCTGCCTATTCGAAATTAAATTATTAATACGCATACTCTCTTCAGATCAAGAGTGGAAACGAAACAAAGAAATCCCGCCACTACATGGCTTTGGAACCATTCCAAAACGCCAGTGAATTCCTGATGACTATACAAGCGGTGTTTTTGTTCTGGTTAGGTGATGATTTCCACGATGATTGGCCTAGCGTACGCGGCTCGTTATCCAATGAGTCAATGCTTCGATAAGATAATAGCCTTATCTGTACGGACGGACGCACGCACACATAACGTCTTACTCCTCGACGACACGAACAACAATATTAACGTATAACTCGATAAACAAAAGCTGTACGTCAACAAAGATAACATGTACACCTTTAAAATAAAACAGACAATGCATTATTAATGGCGGCGGTAGCAGAACATTTACTTGAAACAGCTATAGGGGCACAAAAAGGTAAGATGAATGGAGATACAGGTGAGTCTCCGCCAATCGAGTGAATGAACTGCTTCTGGCACCTCCTACCTCACCTGGGCCAATCAAATCGGCAGGTGCAAATAGGCAGGTGCACGTGGAACGTTTTATTGATAGAGAAGGTAGAAAGGGAAGTATCAAGTGAGATAGTCACTTAGTGAATTTATTGCAAGTAGGGTAAATTGATGCTAAGAGAAATTCAACCTTTTGGGCGAGTGTTTTGCAAAACTGCTTCCTTTTAGGTCTAGTGAAGGGGTGACAGAAAATGAGCTTGATTCCTTATCTTTTGTAATTTCGCCTCATAGAATTTTTAAAAAAGATTCATATGAAAATCTGTTAGAGAGAGAAGGCATAATAGAACAGAATATTTGTGTAAAGCTGTAGATTTTTCGAAGTATGAATGATTGTTGGAAGGCTTCACTTACACAAATAGATGGATTTATAAACACGTGAAGCTGTTTATTGATCTATAAAATTGCACAGATTCATCTTTTAAATTAACAAATAGTAGTAGTTCATTTTGTAATATTTGGCGTCTACAAAATAATTTGAAGTAAATATTGCTCTTAAAATAACATAAAACAGATAAAAATAATAATTACCTTAAATTTCATCGCAGATTTTATATGTTGATGACTTGCCAGGTAAGAATAATTCTATACAGAGCGGCCAAAAAGTCTAAAGACGGCTAAATATCTCAAGAATCAATAAGTGAATATTCTTAAAATTTGGTTAGAAGAATTACAGAGATACAATGATTGTAATTTTCTTGACCTTGTACCTTCGTTCATTTTTGAGATCCCAGTTTTATGATTGTTGAGGTTTCTTTTGAATTGAATAGTGTAACACATGCTTGTGTTCATGTTTGGTAAAAATGTGATAAAACGATCTAAAAACATCCGATTGAAATAAATCAAGTTACCAAACAAATGGAAAGAAATTGGTTCCAATGAAACTGAGAGAACTGAAATTTTGATGCTGGCGCAACTTTAACGAAATTTATCTTCGATAAAAAGTAAACGCGTTACATTACTAAATTCCAAAAAGATGTTCTTTCCAAAAATTGTAAAATTGACCTCTTCCATAATGAATAAAATAAGGCCAATTTGATTTTCTCAAAAACAAATGAAGGTACATGGTCTCTGTACCAAATTTCAAGGATTTTCGCTTACTAATTTGGTTACTAAGTATTGTTATTATCAAATTAAATTCACTGTTTCCAGTGAATGTATGTGCCTTAACTCTTATCTTCTTTTTCGTACAATTTTGCACTTGAAATTTCACCATAAACAACTCTAACTTATCCATGCATATTTCAATGTTTTGAACTCTTATTTCATAATGTAATAACATTGCAGCTTTCCAAGGAGACAGTCAGTCCAAAGTAAATAAATTGTACCGTCGGATAAATTATCCACAGAATTATTATTAAAAACTTACCGTAAAGCATTGTACCCATGTAGGTTTTATGAATATTTAAGGCAGAAATTACAGATCTCGGCAAATTTATATAAATATATTCGAATTACTTTTGCATATAGAACAGTAAATCATATCTCAAAAGCGATCCTGGAAGTTATAAAACATAAATATTAGGCTGGTTGGATAAATCTTATATACTTTACTGCCTTACTACCTGATTACGAAAAGGTAGGTAAGAAACTAAATTTATAATTTACAATTTGTATACACCTAGGGAGCTTTTTTTCAATTCTTACCTCATAAACACACTCTGATGTGTGCCACATTTCAGCAGCGTAATGGTGGCGCTCCCCTGAACTATAATTAATTAAATATATGACTTCATACACTAAACACGCCGTAAATAACTAATTGCTTCCATAGATAGATTTTAATACGTTGTACCAACAACACACAATATGTGTATGTATGTGCAAGTATACGCGAGTTCGTGATGGGTTCAGAATGTTTATACAGACAATAATAATATAGCCGGCACGCAAATCGACCTTACCATTTAACCCCAACATATGAACTTTCCTGACACAGACCAATTGACTCGAAGAACGCGCTCTTGTTCGTCTCCTCGCTTGACGTCGACGTGGAAGAAAAGGAGCAGCAGAGGGTGGAGGGCATGGGAACACGTGTAGAACCCGCGTCTGTAGCGACTTTCTAAGAAAACCCGACCCACGCGAGACCGGTTCGGACACAATAATTATTATCAGTTTAGCCTATACCAGCCTGTATGCCTTCATAACCGTGACGTTCATAAGATAAATTGGAGCGATACGTGGACGCAGATACCGCTTGATGCGGTTATCGCGAAAGATTCTGAGGTTGATGGCGATAAGGATGATGTAAGAATTTCGGGAATTTCTTTTGATCAGGTAGCGATAATTCCCATATAATTGTGTAGATCAATTGTCCAATAACAAACGATATTCGTATTAGAATTAGATCTGCTTACACATCATGTTATTCAAAAAATACACGAGATAGGTGATTGAATTCATTGTACTACCATTTTAATTTAAACATTAATTTAAATTACGAACATCAAGTGTATTATATTCGTATGGGTTTTAATCTAACTTTGATCAGTGTTACTAAGGATTCATAGATTATATACTTTCAAATTAGTACGACACCAACGTGTTTACTGAGATAAAATTTCTAAAAATATACTCCAGTTAAACATGCGATGTTACACTTAGAAGACAATTGTTTACCTTTACATAACTTCGCGCTAATTATTGCGCCAATAAATATTTTTACGTGAGCACTTTCTTGTGTTAACTGTAAATTTAGCAGATCTGGTTTGGCGAGGAAATATCTTATTGGATCAAACAGGTAGAAATGTGAAAACTGTTATATTAGAGGATTACACTTTCGGCTAAAATTTACTGATTAAAATCAGCATATTTATCTATAACCGGCGCGGCAAAAATCGCCTTAATTAAATAGCACGATTTTTGCTGATTGGACCGCTAAGAAAATATATAAGCAAATAAATTCGGTTTATGTAAAACTCTGTGTATTTACAAATTGCTTTGATTGCTAATTTAGTGAAATAATCAAAAAAAAAAAATTTCCCATACACGCATAGCGTGTACAATCTAAAATTCAAAGCGATATTAGTAAGGGGAATAACCATAAACATTAAATGAATACAAATTTAAACGCATATTTTAGTAACAAATGTTTAAGAAGCAGGATTCCCACTAACATGTAGAAGATGGAAAAAAATATATTAATCGCCAATTTCCATAACACAAGAAATAAACTGATAAGAATTCATAACAAGCAACAAATGGTTAGCGATAGTACTACAAAATTTTGGCGGTAAAATTGTTAGACATTTAAAATGGTGAAGCACTCTATTACTTACATGCGAAATTGATGCGTATTGATGTAAATATTCATTAAAATAGCGTTGTTCAAGTGTTTCTTTTACTTGATGTTTGTTTGGTAAACTGATATGGATCACAATTGAGATGATAAGTATGACAGTTTCGAATTTCTTTTTGGAATTGTTATCAGATTGATAATTTTGATTTTTCAGATGTTTTTAATTCACCGTCTTAATTATTGTTATATATATTTTTTTGAATCGTTGTTATATTCGTCGCCGCTTGGTACTTTCAACAAAACCGTCGAACATTGATCAACAAACTATAACTACTCACATTGGCAGGTGTTCCATACGTTGGCGAGACTCCAAAGCCTATAAGAGTAGCTATCGTAGCACCCAAACATGCTCTCACTGCGTGCAACCATGGCCCACTGACATGCCACCGACTGAATAACTAGTCACGCGCGGACAAGGCTGTGTTACACTGACGCTTTTCAGCATCCCTCCTCCCTTTGAAGAGCGAGTTCGCTGTCGGATGAGACGATCGGCATCCCCCCACCATAATCGACGGCGCGCGCCGTCCCTCGCCGTGTCTTTTTACCTACCTACGACGACGCCGCGCGCTATAGAGAGTAGCCCGAGAGAGCGTCCCGACATACACCGCCCCCAAAACAGATTCTACCGCCGAACCGGTCCGTTCGGAGTATATCGAATTGACGCGTGCTGTTGTTGCGGTCCAATTGAGATTTGAATCACGCAAAAGGTTTCGCCAGATGAGCTTGATATAGGGAGAAAGATGTTCTACTGTTACTACTACTACTATACGGTGATTCTCTTCCGTATATTATACTGCACGGTTTGCTCTCTCTTTACTGCCTTAGCTTATACAATCCATAAGGATAACTTAATAAACTTAAAATTTCTCTCGTCATGCACTTTCTTCCTTCTTTCTAACAGTGCTGTTTTTTACTATCACGTATTTTCTCAATTCATCACGTTTCACTTGTTTATTTATACTTGCATTTCCCCGATTGCATATGTTTTTATACGTATTTGTACATAAGAAAATTAAAAATAAGAATAGGGGTATTTAACATCTTTTAGATTTGAAAAATTCTCGCAACCGCAAAATAGATTAAAATTGGAAATGTAATGGAGCAGCATTGTGTGTTTCTACTTGACTATGATTTACTTTCTACAATAACGGGGGAAACCCAAAGGCGTTGTAGTATAAACTGTCACAAATATACGTATGCCAAACTTTTGAACGCATCCAGAATAGAGCGATGCGAATTATTTAAAGTTGGTCACGCAAGTTGCGAATTTTTGCAATTGTTTTTTGTGGTAATTTACCATTATTTCTTTATCGAGTATAATGTGGAGTAATTGGCACAGATAATTGTATTAGCTTTGTTCGCAGAGTAAATCTAAAACTAATCAGAACAGTCAAAATCAATCAAGTAGGTTAGTAGTTAGTTGTGGATTCCTTTGCATCCATCAAATTACGTTTGACAAACTTGTAATTGCTCTGCGAGTAAGGCTCTTAGTTGTACTGAACAACTTAAAATATACCTCTTTTGAGGTATATTTTAAGATAGGTGCAAAAACACCTATCTAAACAATCCAGTAATAATCGGGCAGCATTTTGAGCTTGATCTTTTCATAACTTCTTTTTTACTTCCATGCAGCAGCTTCTAGTTCAATTAAAGCGACAGATTTTACATTAAATCTGTACGTTTGCCGTGAGGTTATTGCAAGAACCAGGTAGGTCTAGTTTTGGCGAAGAATCAATTGATTGCGTTTTTAATTAACTAACACAGTTACTATAATCACTATTGGCTTTAGTTATATCTATTGGATTATGATTCATTGATTATTTGTTTTTTTTTTTAATTACTCAGATTCAATTAGCTGTAAATTACAATATACAACGGGGTTGTAAAGCCTGAAAAACAGACATATCATCTACCAAAAACTTCAGTAAAGTGCGGAAATAACGATTAATAGAACAGGCAAAAATAAGGGAAAACACTGAGATTAAAGAAAGAAAATATGAAAAATGCAGGATATAATAACAATAAATAGAAATAATAATCTACGCATTTAGAATTGAAATTTGTCTGTTTGATGACAATTGTCGTTGCCTAGCAAGAGGATCTTTAGATTAACTTTGCCGACAGTTTGGGCGTTTCTCTGGTCAACTTTGCAAAACAAAAAAAAACAATTGTTAAAATCTTGTTTTTTCCATTGCCTTTTGGCAACGATAAGTTGACGTCACTTTCGCAACTGAACTGGTGATAACACCACAAAATTAGTTCGCAAAAAATAGAAATTCACCTGTTGCTTCTAAAAACGCTAACTTCTGGCATTCAAAAGTTATAACCTTTGGGATTACATTGTATTTGTAAAAACTAATTACATCTTCATGTGATGTTGTCCCTAAAAATTAAAAATTGTAAACAAATCAAACCCCCCATTTTTTCTTTTTTCTACTTACAAATATTGAACGCAACATTTGTTTATGGAAAATATAAGGAAAATAGTTATAAACCCGGGATATGTAATTCACTATTCATGTTGGGCTAAGGCTGGTTTCTTATAAAAAAAATGAATGTTATTACCATATTAAGATCCAATGCCTAGAAATATGTAAAATACCCTAAAAGTTGTGCATTTCATAAGTTCACTGTTGACCATTGTTATAAAAAAAAATTGCACACCGATTTGATTAATTTTGTTTAGGGGACACCCCAACGGAAGTAAATTTGAAATCTTATTTCATCTGAAATTACTTCAACTGAATGGAAATTAGTGAAATATGTTACTGCCTAGAAGAAAGTTATGAAGTTTTCTTCAATGAAGATTCTGTAGTTATAAAATACTGAAAAAGATGCACAATAAGGTAATGGTTGTCACCAGCTATTAAGTTATTTGTAGATTTGTGATGGTTAGAAAGTAGATGATAATTTAAAGCACATACTATAATTTTGTTTGAAGTAGCTTATCTATAGAAGGGGCCACCAACCATATAATCGAAAGGTTTGTATATTTAACACTGTTAGTATTCCAAATATATGTTTGAGATATCCTCTTCAAGGTTCTGCGTATAGTTACTGCTTAGTTACACATATAGCTATAAGTCATTTCTTTTAGTTAAAGCCCAATTCATTATCTCTACGTTTAAAATTAATTTTTAATAATTTTTATTTTTTAATGCCCAATATCTCTCTATTCTTTCTAAACGTTTTATAGCATACGTTGATAGTCGATATCATATTTACACTATAAAACCAGAAACTACATAATTAGCAAATGCTGCAATATTTACATTATCAGTATCTATGTGTCGGTTTTAATTAATCTCTTCACAGATAGAGCGTTTTCCTGTTTAATTCTCATACCTATTAACATAAATAACCGAACCTGTATCAAAAACATTCTGTACGATATTGTAATTACCAAAGAGCAGGAAACAGGTATTATCTTTACGAGATATGCAAGTTAAAATGGTACAATGGAATCGTTTAATGTGTATTGTTATTGTCGTTGTGGATAAGTTTTAATATTTCTGTTATGTATTTGTAATTTTCTTAAGTATAATAGAAAATTCTTTTGAGGAATCGTGCCGAGAATTTTAGTTTGGTAGAATCATAATCCTCTTTTTCGTTTCAAACAAAGAATTGCTATTTTTAACACTGATGGACGCATTTCATAATTTCTAAACTTCGAAATCGTCAGACATACATATGTATTTACTCGGTTCTAAAATTATTTTTCTTTATCTGTTCTATCTATAGGTACTGGTAATTTATTGACTGTGCTTCAAATTAAGCGGTTAAAGAAATATTTAATTAATGTTATTTACACCTTTTGGAAAAGTATTTTAGCCTTATCTTTACGCACACGGAAAAGGTATAGCGAGTTAATTGATCAGCTCGTCGGAAGATGACGCTAGTAGTGAATTCTATGCTCGAAATGTTTTATATTCAACTTATTCACTGAAATAGTTGATAGGTAATGTACTTTTATTAAATTTTAATCGTTATGTAGCTCCGAAATATCAATATTTTCCCTTATCTCAAGTAAGTATACAAATGATAATAAAGGTGGGTTGTTTGAGGCTTTCAAACACGATATATCTGTTATCTCACATAAATGTGATAATGTTTTATAAACAATTTCATTCAAAGGTCTTTCTTTTCAACAAAATAAGTCTAGGAAGTATGGGTGATTCGAGTAGAACGATTAGAAAGGAAATTAAACTGAGATAACCCTATAAAACCGGTTAAAATCTAATTTTGCTGTTTAGCAATGATTAATGTTTATGAACTACTTAGGTTTGCAGGAAAATATTATTACAAGAACAGATTTAAGAACGCAGATCTCAAATGCTAATGGTAATGAAACTGGTATGCCAAGGAGATTTATACAAATATAAACATATTTAACATCTGCACCGTGCTTTTTTTTTGCTCAAATATTTATTTGCTTACTAACGCTAACTGCTAAGTTTAGACACTAATTCAATTAAATTAGTGAAAAAATTAATAACATGGGCAAATTTTTAAAGTTGTGGTTAATGTTCCTCAATACGTCCTATATTATCAATAATATTAGTAGACACTTTGCTACAGAGCGAAACCTAAAATGGAATCTCTCATGTTGAATTTAACGTACCGTAATAGTACTTTTTGACAGTTTTTCCGATATATTACCACAAAAAACTGTCAAAAAAGTACTATTACGGCACGTTAAACTTAACGGGAGAGATACATCATAACCCCCGATATCTCTATACATCACGGTTCTGTAGTATGTATGAACAATCCAGTATATTTAATAAAACTACATCACCTCGTCAAGGTTATCATTAAACTTCCTTCAAAGATAAATACGTTTCGTGTCTTTTTCCTGAAAAAGGACACCGTCTTATGTACGTATATAGCGCTGCATGTGACCTACTGGTTTTATCTTTCCAAGTGGGGTCTTATCAGTACGAAGTTAATTAATGTCAAACTTTTTATATTTACGACTTTTGACTTTTACGGTTTTACTCTGTGTATGTTACAGAGAATCGACGGTTCAATAACATTCTAGTTAAATAATAATGCGTAAATTGTACCGATAACAGTGAAAAAACAACGCAGGAGCGAGAGAGTCAATTGTCAAGGTATTATTAATCATCCGATAAGAGTGATATAGAGGGGAATGAGTTTAATACCTTTGTTTCAGTAAATTATTTTATGTGCAACCGAAGAATTGAATCATTTATTTCTTCTTTATTAAATCAATCCGGTTTAAAAACACTTGAATATGGATGCAGATTATTTGCATTTAAATTTCTCAAGCTTAATATTAATAAAAGGTGTTGTCTATAATGATAAATAGTGATAGAAAGGACTGTGGCGTAGTATGGCTAACAACACAAAAGTATCGGCAATCTCTACATCACACAAGCTTAATTAATTAATCCGGGACAGCCGTTTCGAGGATAATCCTCGCATCCTCGAAACGGCTGTCCACACATTCTTAACCGGTGACCGAATGATGTGTTGCCTATACATAATATAACAATGACGATCGAATTAGTTTGTCCTTAATTAAGTCCTGAAGCGAAGAAATTCTAGTGTTCCGTGTAACTAAAATCCGTTGTTAAATAACTTCATGACAACAACAAAGGGAGTTCTTTGTTGGGGTACACTATTTTTTACATAGTAAAATTAGCAGAGACGGTGCCACCATAAGGCCGCGTGCCCTTCCTGATGTATCCTTCAAGAATTCAACTCAGTTTATAAATAACATTATTAAAATCTATATTATCTATTTATAAATACAGTTTTAATATCTCACGACTCTCTTCTTATTCGGTTGTCAATATTATTAAATGAAGTATGTGTATCTAATCCAGTAAGGTTAAATATATTGGCCCAGTTGATATCACAGCCGTCGTTACCATGATAGGTATACTCCCCAGCGGGGCGGCGCATCACCATCGGGCGTTATCAGATACTTATAAAGTATCGAAGCATTTGTTCAGCGTAGTTCTGCACACTAATGAAAAGTTTATGTTCCGCCGTGTCCAAAATGACAATACTCTTTGAGCAATTGAATTTTTGAACAAAATTTAATTTGGTATCTCTGCAAGTACAAACTCTGTAAAAGTTATTAAAAGTAACCAATAATTTATACAAGCAAGCGCTAAATTCAAAAACGAACTAGAAGATTAACTTTTTCTCTACGGAACATAAATTATGTTTACAAATCTAAATTATTCTTGAAACAATAGGTCTCGGATGTCTTTTAGCGTTCTATAATACTGCGTTTAGATCATCAGATTTCAATTAGACACATTAACAGTAAATATCTTAGTGCACATTACATTTATTATTATCAAGGATCATTGTAAGGTAAATGTAAGTTTATATAATAATATTTATAATGGTAATAAAGTCACCAACCGTCACTGGAAATTAGGCTTTCTTTCGTAAACCTGTCAATAACTTGTTAAGAAGTTATAGCCTTCAATTTAGAAATCAATTAGCAACCGCTTATTGATATAAAATACATTATCAAGGAAGTGCTATTATACTTTTGTAATATATTCTTTGAATTCATCCTATTAATTTTTCCAACTTAACACACATTTCTCTATTTCTGTATTGCTGTATTTATCGTTTTTTTCAAAATATGGTTCATTTCACATAATTTTTTTAAAAATAAATGCGATGCTTTGATTGTTAGTTAAATTTGAATTTCTAAATACGTTTTCCGAAAAAAATATGTGTTGTTAAAGGTATCTATCTGGCCTCTTGTTTACTCGTTGTCACAGGAATGCCAATCCAACGACTTGATCCTTTTGTGCTTAGCCTAACGATGATCGTTTCGATGTTGTAGATGACCGACTGCTGGATTCCATATAATATGTGTTTGACCTTTGCATGTTTTTCACAAAAAGGTATTTTTATAAGTAAATTATTGAAAATAACTTCTAAGTTTAATTGTTCCCCATAAAGTAATATTAATGGATTCTTTTTTTAAGAAACAAAAAATTAATAGTATAAATTATCAACATGGCAGAATTCCAATAATTAAAAAAATGATTTGAATTCTGCAAATATTACTTTCAACTTTGAGAAATATTGGAATTAAACTAATAAAGATTAATGAGTTAAGATGTCAATACATGCACTTCATCCCAATATCCCACTACTGTATATTAGAGACCTTTAAACAATGGGTTGATAATTCCAATAAATAATATACTTCTACCTTGCGTTTACGATGAAAGTAATGAATTCGTTTAAATTGTAGCAACCTGTTTTTTAAGAAAATGCTGGAACACTGCGATTGAAAAGATAACCCCCTGTAAGCGTCTAATGTACAGGTTTATTGTAAACAGCTTGTGAGATATTCCAAAAATTAAAAGAAAAATCCCAGTAACCATATATTAAAACCGCTTTAACATTTAAATACTTAAATTCAATAAGCGTTTATCTAAAAACAGCAGAAGTTTTTATTATGATTGCCTTCGGAGATCGATTTATATGTATTCAAGCAGAAGTTGTGCGTCGGAAATATTATAAAGTGGATGGGCGATTTGTTTTAAGAAGTACTTTGGCTTATTGTCTAGCTCAAGTCAAGTTATTGTTGTTTCTACAAAAAAATTAATTTAATTTATTTCTTTCATCGTGAACGCCGTAAACAAAAACAAACGAAATTTTAGGAATGGCTACAGAAATGTAATTAAAAGCTACCAACCTTTTTGTTTGAATCTTACATACAAAGCTTTTATATTATCATTTATCATTTATTAGTTTAAATAACTTTAATCAATTTAATCGATGGTTAAGGTGTTAATCTTATGCGTTGCTTCGTTTTTAATCCTTCGGAAAAGTAGCGATCCAACAAAAAGATTTTTAACCACACGATATTGCGTTCAAAGAAATCCTAAAATCAATTTCAAACCTAATCTCAATCTTATGATTGCGCCAGGTGTGCATAAAACGCAACATTTTAATATAGCATGAGTGCGATCTTTAGACGAAGATAGAATACACCGGCTTTGTATTATGCAAAATTTACAACCACCAAGCACGACCTGTACGAGTCAACTTTACGGATATGAAAACCGCGCGGAGAAGAATGAAGCTGTAACAATAGAAATACAAGAATTATCATATACAGGCACAAGTGCTGGCCAAATGTTGTAGGTACGGCACTCGAAGTTTACGATCGCCGGCCAATTCACGACAACGACGTCGAGGACGCACAACTGTACCTTACTGTATATATCTACACGCACCCCCTATTAACTGCAGGTTCGGATGTATACAACACGAGCAGGGAGGACCTGTGCCCTAAAACCCCATTCTGAACACGTCCCAGAGGTGTCTTGATTATTGCAGTTGTGCCATTCACACCATCTGTCGCACAGAGATCTTTTTTTCTTCCTAATACGCACTCTGGACCGCCGCTTACCTGATTGTTCGGTATGTATGAATGAATGAATGCACGTTCCACGTTCGTTATTACAAATGTAAATTCAAATAAACTGACGGTCATGGTAGCGTTTGGTAGGTATTTGATTAATAACTTCTTTTGTTGTGCTTATTGCTTTTGTTCTAATTTTATGTAGCCTAAAAATAATATTTAATGCATGCAAAAGGGGAAATTACGTACTTTGCAAGAGGGAGATGTATATAATATGAAGTAGTGATTGCCGACCTAGTTATAATTGCTATTAATTCAGCTATCCACCCAATAGATCCGTATTTTACAAGTATAGTATTTGAAAATCTATAAATTTCTAACTTTCAATAGCTTTGAGCTTAACATCAATTGTTTCCTTGGTAGGTATTTCAATATAGTAAAATTTAAACCAGTTTTAGTGTGGATTTTAAAGAGAGTATTGTAACGCGTTGTTTCCTCTCTGGACCAGATATATCGGCTTTTGATAATCTTAGTGTTCATGAAATGCGGAAAATTATTTTATTAACAAGCTTGATCTGTATTTGTAAATATAATAAAAAATAAAATAATCATCAGTTGCTTTCTTTATTTTCTATAAAATATTCTTGTTTTCAATAACAACAGAACTTCTATATTAGCAGCTTTCTGGTTTAAAGGAAACATAAAATCAATTTCTCGCTTGCCTTCCAGTGAATCAACTTGTCTGCTTGCTAAGAGGATAAACACGTATTTGTGGCAATTTCCAGACTTAATATATAATGGTAAAGAAATCAGGTGTTTAGTTTGCGATAACAGTTTTAAGATAATGTTGGAAACTATGTAAAGAAAAACAATTAGTGAGCTTGTTCGTGATTGGGAAGGTCGCTAAATCCAGATTCTTTAAAGGAATAAAAAAACCGACGGGCTTGGTTGACGAGCACAATTTTTGAAAAAATTAACTCGAAAAATTCTACTGCTTGTATATAACTGCATTGCACACTTCCAAATGGAAAATCTGCAACATATTCACCTGGAATTTTTGCCTTCGAATGGTATCTTCGATTTGGCAGCCGATGGACAAACACAATAAACCACAATTAGCCTTCTAAATGCTGTGAAGAAGGCGAGGTCACTTGCCGAAGGAAACGTTGTAAGAAATTGTTTTTAGCATGCAAGGTGGGAACAATCAGATGTCGATGATGATGAACTTTGAGATTCAGGCAGACGAAACCAACGATGTGCTCACAGGCCATTTATAAATTTTCAGATAAATGTTGTCATTGCGTCTCTTTAATAAATAGATAATGAAAATCGCGAAGAAATGATGGATCCACTGAAAAATTGTGCCGAAAATGAGGAAGCAGAAACGAACTAAACTTCAGATATGTATACGCTGTTATATTTGGCATGATAACAAATTCTGATTGTCGGAAAGAAATTCAAAGCGTATATTACAAAAATGATTCTGATTTCAAATAATATTTTTAAAATTAAAATTATCACCGATTAAGCGGGCCATAACAGTAATTGTAATAAAGATAACAAGGTTATAACGTTTTTAAACCGAATTAACAGTCTCCGAAATTCTTCATCCTGAATTTATTTATCTATGACGAAGCGTTTACCAAGCGAACACAAATTCCTAGCAATTGAAGACCAACAGATCGATTGTTTATTGTCTTTTCCAAAAATTTCTTCCGTTTATTGAAAGGTGTTTGCATTGAGCGCATGAGGACATCGACAATACAAACAATAAACACCCGATTGAGTTCCAAGAACGCTTTGTTCGTGGATTGTTCTACTGTTAACCTATTCAAACATTTGCGTGAACTATAAATCGCTTATTTATTTTTATTTGTACGTTTTACCGACGTGTACACAGAGACATGCGGCCGCACACATTACCGACGTCTTCTGTTTTTGTTCAACGTGCAGATATTTAAGTTGTTCCAATACGATCGCCCACTAACGCAGATAGCTCACTAATTTATAGCTACTAAACAGACCGCTTCATCAAGCGTCTGAATATGTACAACTGCATTCATCGTAAATGGAAGACAAAGATATGAGGGCATAGTGAATTGAACCATTTCGTGTTAAAGTTTGGTAACCTTCGTAAAGGGTTTCTTATGTATATTGACTTACATGGACTTAGTGACAACATATTAGCATCGTATAAATACATACTCATCTGTTGAGATGTAGGCAGGTGTCCGAAGTAATACCGAGCCGAAATTGTTCTGGCCTGGCGCGAATACTTTTGGTTAGACCAATGCAATGCCGCTGTGGTGGAATTATTAGTATTTATGAAATTTATTTGCGCCTGATCGATTATAAACCGTTTTTCTTAACTTCAGTTCATAGTAACAGAAATGGATATATTTTAAACTTTACTGTTTGGACTGTAACCCACTCGCGATGAAGACTATTGTACACGAATTTAAACTCCTTGTGCTACCGCTTTCGTTCAGAATCTACATAGCTATCTCTGTTTGAGTTGATGATAAATTTGTTTTAAATAGAAGATAAAGAGTAAATGAAGTACATACTTTTGAAGGGAAAGTTTACCAGGTATAGATTATGAATAATGTCTTTAAGAGTATGGTCGTCTACATATTTTATCACTATATGGAAACACGTATGAGGGATATCTCTTATTTTTTACAAAAACAATGAAAGAAAAAAAACTGGTATAGAATGTATTATTGTCTTTCAAAAATTTCCCCGTTAAGGTAAATATATACACTTTTGCATGCGTTCAAATCAATCTTCGAAGCATTTCTCCACCCTGAAAATATTTCCAAAATATAGTCTTTGAAGGATTCAGCAGCCGCTTGAGGTGATAAAAATCGCCGTCCACGCATTCTCTGTTTGACTTTCGGGAACAGAAAGAATACGATAAATTAGGTGGTTTCGAGCAATCAGGCAATAATTTCGTTTTTCTCCTTCAAATAATCAATTGTACGACGTACTGTGTGAGAGATGAGAACAACTTTTGTTATGCTGAAATCGTAAAAAATCTCCTAACCAAACCTTTTACGTGAAGTTTTTATTTTTTTAAACGTTCACTATAAACTATAAACTCGGCCAATTTCCGTGCTACCACTAATTCAGCAATAACAAAATATATAAGAAGAGTGATGTCAAATATCAATAGCGCTATTTAGTAGTCGCTTATAAAAACTGAAGACGCTACCCTCGTATAGGACATATTACAAATCTCCAGTATGCACAGGTATCATAGTAAATTATTAAGCAGCATGTATATTGCCGATAGTCGGTTGGTGGTAGAGATCGCTAGTGAGCGGTATCCGAAATTTGCGCGCGACTTATATGGGTCATTCAATTTGCATGAATCACGTATACGTACCAGCTAACAACAGCATTTATCCGCCGGGCGATAAAACTCCAGCTACGGGGCTTCAATTGCTACCGTATTTCAACACTAGTGACATTTTTATACTGTCCTCGTTCCGAAAGGATGTCATATTAACACCTAATTTCGAATTTTAAGTTCCGAAAGCCGTCGGCTCTCATAAACCACTTTGACGGTGGCTTTTATTTTGACATTACGATCCGTTTTGAGTCGAGGTTTTTTTCGGTTTTCGCGCATGGTGCCTATCGGTCGTGTTTCGGTATGCTTAGCCTGCAATTACTTAACGCGTCATGCATATAAATTATTTTTATGCCGCGGGACGTGTTTTTAACGTGTGCCTCTGTTGGAATGCTGTAGCGATTACATGTGTTCGATGCCAATAATCTTCTAAATAAGCAACTAAAAGTATAACTCATGTAGTGGTATACAGATTGTCCCAATCTTCTGGAATTATAACATTCAGCCTGTTGTATAAACGTTAGGAAGCCAAAATTGCTTGATCACATAAGAGATACCATAGAGTATCTTTAAAAATATTTCGGTATATACGAGGGGGTACCTAAAAGAAACCGAACTGATGTGGTGGGCGGAGTTTTTGTAGTTCCGGGTTTTGCCGCTAGGAGCGTATAGAGGTACCATTCCTAAGTCAGTAAGCCAACCGTCGTCACTAAAGAAGGTTCCGTTCGGCTTGTGTCAATTTTCTAATGACAGTTGCTTTATGTGCTCGTCGTTTTTACAATGGCTGATTCTCGTGAACGGCGCGCGGCTTCTTTCTCGGAATAACTGGCACAGATGGTATGGGGAAAACTCAAGTGTTTAGGTGGTTTTCCTGGTTCAAAAGAGGTGAAATATCAATTGATGGCAAACCTCACTCTGGTTGTCCTTTCACGGCCCAGACCGAAAAAAAGGGTGAAAAAGTTCTCTAAATCATCCTGGAAGATCGACGACGGCCCATTGAAGATGTTGTGGGTCAACAAGGTCGCGTGGAAGCATGCTGTGGTTTGAAATAAGAGTATCTGTTCGGCGCTCTTTTCTCCCCTGTGGCCTACAACCATAGGTCTATATTCAACTATAAATTACTTGGCCTGTTTATTTTCTCTTGAGATTAATTTTCTTTGCTTTAACTATCGTATATGCAATGTCTACAGAAGGCTTCGTTTTTTTTTTTTATTTTCGGACGACTTTACACTAACTAGCTCGTCTGCTTTGACATTCCGTCGATGGTCAGATGGTACCTAAACCAGGGTCACCTCAGCTCGACTATCTAGTTGTTTTAGCGCATTCATGTAATCCCACACCTGTTTCGGCTTGTGATATTGTATCGTTTTGAGGTAGATCTGCTTATTGTTGGTCTAATTCGATTGATTCCGGCGTTGATTCAGGTCTATCTCTTTGAGGCATTGATATATCTCTATGGTGTACTATACATATATACAATTTTATAGAGATAGCGCAAAAAAATCGTATTCGTATGTGTGCATCCTGTGTGTATTTGTGGTTATGTATGAATATATATATGTGTTGTAAATTTATATGTATATGTAAACATTTCTCTTTACATTGACATTCAATTTTGGGAGCGGTTTTTTTATTTACTACGAAGAAAACCTGTCCAACAATTCCAGATGGCTGGTTTTCGTTGTAATGGTTAACAGTCAGCTACAAACAAAGCAGCGAAAAGAAATCTCAAGATTGATGCAAAAATATTCCAGACCAAAGACAGATCAAGTAATTTCTGATTGAACGGGAGCCAAAATTTATAACACACCTATAGTCACAGAAAAGCCATTAAAACAATAGAAGGCTTGCTAAAAATACACCAGAAAGTATATGAACAATTTATTCGTAACAAAGAAAATTTAGGCTTTGTCAGGCAAAAGAAGAGACTGCTCTCGACATATAAGATCTGCAGGAATGCGGCACTCAGAAATAGGTTCAGCTCGAAACTTACGCAGAAGGATCGCTCACAAATTTTGTTAGATCTAGTGAAAAAGGCAAACCTAATGTAGACGATTTAGCTACTATAGATCTGAATAGATCGTGCTGAAACCAGCTGCTGATCTGATCGAATTTAATCTAGTGGACAGCCTTTGCTACGGGAAGAGGATCTGTTGTTCAGATTGCAACTGAGAGACATAGCAATTCCCTTTCAGGGGTGAAAGTTGTGGTTTGGTGTAAAACAGCAAAAAGTTCCGTTCTTCCGAAAAAGATTTTCTTCGAATCTGCCATAATAGTTATGATATTTACCAGGCTAAGACCTCAATATTTGTAATGTCGGAAAATATGGTTGCATATAAAAGTATTCTTTGGTTATCGCGTTACAAATCAGTACAATCTGTGCAGGGGAAGCGAGAATCATTTGCTTCATACTTTGTTAATTTTGCAATTACGAAGCAGGGAATTTAAATGTTAAATATGCAATAACGAAATTGCCAAGAAGCTCACTAAGGCTTTTTGAAGAAATTAACAGAAAAAAAAATGCGCGATTTCCATTATTATTAATGAAGCCTACCGAAGATTATATCCTCTACTTGACTGTATTTACCTCTACATGAAAACGATTGCACACAGCGGTAGTTATCCGCAAAATAGCAGTATACACATAACAGTAATAATTCTACGATCAATCATTTGATATTAAAAACAACAAACACATCACCGTCGCCGTAACGAAGCTGTATACATCATTTGCGAAGTGCAGGAGCGTTTCGGTTCCCTGATGACCTAACCGGCGCGGCGGCAGTAAGATATCAATTTTGAGCGACATGTTGCCGACGAAATGTCAGGCCCAGGTTTCGGTAATATGGGCAGTTACGTTGTTGGGTTTTGCGACGGTATAGTAAAGATCGGGGTGACTTTACCACCGTAACTTGCGTACAGTAAACTATGAGTGTATCTGGATGTTAAGCAAATTATACGAATAGTATGCGATATGCCTGGCCTACTTACAGAATGAATCCGCGAATTAATAACACATCATCAATTTTACATCTTGTATGTTTCTAACTGTTACTATTAGAAAAAGGTAGGAACAATTTCGCACTGCGGCACTGCAACACCGAAACACTTCATTATTATCTTTACCACAACATTTCGATAGACATGTTATCATCTTTAGTAAAGGGTAGAATTTCAGGATCCTAAAATCAGCGGCGGTGAACGCTGACGTAAACGGAAGGGTGCGGACAGCGATTCGATTCCTTGCATAAAATGTACATTGAACAGTGCAACGAAAACACACGAAGAAGTCGAATCGTTCTGCGCGCCCTCCTGCTTATGTCTTTTCTTATTCTTACTCTTCTTTAAAATCACAGTTATATAAGTGGTTGTGGCGGTAGTAAATCCTAATACTCGAGTTTACTAAAGTTTAAAGTCCTTACTTCGACGTAATTTTCTATTATATAATAATGCGTAGGTATGTCACTCACAGAAACGTGTAATTGCTTGTCGCTTGCTCTTACACCTGACTTTCTCGATAATTTGGTGGAGTTAGAAGTGTATTATGCGTCACTTAGCATTTCGTAACTTTCGCATTTTTTTAAATTTTGGCAAATACAAGCGAAGTAAATGTTCGCAATTTATCTTACGAAAGATAATTTGTGAAACATGATATACAAAAATCATGTTATAAAGTTTAACGAGCTAAAGAGGAAAAATAAATGCAGTCGAAGAAATTAGCGAATAAGGTTGGTAAAGTCGCGTACATGAAATCTCAGAGGATGGTTCAACTCAATATGAAGCTTGCTACCATTACGTAGCCATGTGTACCTTTTATTGTGAAGGTTAGTCATGGAAAATGTTTAATACCTAAAATTGGCTATTTATATGGAAATAACCTATATTGTTAGCATAGATTTTATTTGGTTGACAATGTTTAGGTAGATTAGTATTAATGTACATGGGTACGTTCTGCAAGACAATTTGTTAATTTATAGAACTTACTCAGGTGTCGCGCGGACTGTAATCTATTGGTAAAATTAGTACAGCATTTCAAATGCTAGTTCTGAAAAGAAATTGTGTTTTTAGACATACGGTCCGAACTATAAGGAGTTAATTTAAACGACTCTCAAAGAGCACTTAACTATACTGTATTGATCATTGATTTTCTTTATAATATAATTGTGCTCTGGGAAAGTATTTCAAATTAAAAATAGTAGAAAGCAGTTAACTGTGAGTTGTTATTAACAATTCCTTATTATGAATTTCACAGGAAAACTGAGAGAACCTGCAGAGGAGAGCAGGAATCCTCAAAGGACTTTGATAAAACTTGCTTTCCTTACCAGTTATTACTTTAGTTTACTGTACACACACGCACATATACAAAACACTACCCCTATTCCTCACCACCATCTTGGAGTATTATTAGATATTCAATGCTGCCCGCATGATCTCGTCAACCCCATGTGCCATTTCTATGTGCTCCCTATACGTTCAATTTAAAGTGAGTCTCTATGTGTGTGTAAAGTTTTGTCTACCTGGTGGTGTTTCGATCAACATCTCAATTATGTAGTTCGGCGTGCTTGTACGTTTCACCGAATATTATTAGGAGTCGTTCCCTTACGGTCTGCGGTTTTAATTGTTCTTAATTGACGAAAATAAAGTATAATTGGCTGTCCCGCATCAAGTATGTTCCGTACGAACGTATGTATGCGCGCCTTCCATCGACCGTTAAAATGCTACGAAACAATCCATTATAATTGAATTTTCGCATAACTTATGCCTTGATATTGGCATGGATTTTAGGGTGGAATCAAATTTGCCCATTTTACTATGTTAAGTTTATGGTACTCATTTGATAGGCAAGGTATGACAATAGTTATCCGCCCTTATTCCTGGAACACTTCATTAGTCTACTAAGGGGTCTACTAATTGTAAGTTATAGCTTAGTAAATCCCATTTTTTATTTAAAAAGCAATTTTGCATACTAGAGCATGTAGTGTGGCTTTAATATGCCACATTTATTGTTCTAAATCGCAATCGTATCCACAAAAGATTATTTAATTCTCGATAATTAATTGGAGAAATAAAAAATCTGAGTCTCAGCTCTAAATTCATCGTTTGAAGTTTGAAGCTGGCGAAGAAAATTCTAACAGCAGCAAACTTCATTTCAAACGTGAATATCTCTTATTGGGCTATAGGCTGATCACTGTTGGGACTCTTGTGAATTACATAAATTTCAATTTATAATGACAGATAAATATAAAAAATGCATTTAAATAACAACCCCCGTTTTCAACCGCTTGTGATGGAACATACTTTATTCCAATGTAAAATTGTTTTTACTTTTTAAAAAAGCATGAAATCATTCATTTTTCAGTAAAAAGCAACAGAATTAAAAAGGTAGGCTTTTTGTTATGTTGTTTGTATTGCAGAGACCCGTTTTCCAACAAATGTGTTGTGTTTTTTACTATTTTGAATGCATATAATTACACAGAACGATTTGTGAATACTTTCATGATAAATTTCTAAAGAATTTCTGAATGTGGAAGGAAGTCTTATATTAAAATGATAAACTCGTTCATTGGACCAATGTTGATAAAAAATTGTTACATAAATGTACCTTTCTTTATTGTATTTACGTTTATTACTTTTTCGTTCAGTGTGAGAAAGAAATTCACTACAGAAGCATTTATCTTTAAGGTTTGAAGAACTTCGACCTTACTTTTTCTCATTAGTTGGTTTGCAATTTGATCGTCAGGTATACCCTTATGCCGTAGCAGCTACACTAAGGTAACCTTGTTGTGTTTAGATAGAGCCATTAGGTTTTGCAGGCACTCCCATGCTAGTTTGGAGGCTGTATGATAAGGTGCTAGTGTATTTAAGACTGCGTGACTATTGAATGCAAATTGGTTACTCTTGAGGTTGTCAACGCAGACTCTTCCACTCACAGGCTTGTATAGCAAGCCTGCTTGAAATACCGTGGTGTTACCGCTCAAATGATGCACGCAGTTTGCAGTTTTTCTTATAAATATCAACGCCAGAACTAGCATTCGTTTGTGACCCATTTGTATACCAGAATTGGGTTTTCGATTTTCTTCCTTTTCCGGATTTAAGATCATTTTGTAAAAAATAAAGAAGATTGTTATGTTGCTATCAAGGGTTGGTTAATGTTATTTCTATTCTGGTACTTCGATCTACTTTAGGTTCTCCAATCGCCAGAATTTTTTGTTGAATTTGTATGTTTCCATTTTAGGCCCTCCCTTGATATGAATATTCAGTGGAATGTGTTCTAAATAATAGGAACACATTATGTAATATTTCTTAAGTGAATTAATAATTAGAAATCTACTTATATAATTAATGAGAATACAAAACCGATCTGCGTCGCTAATATCGCATAAAAGATAGGTACTGCTGGTTTAATTTGAAATCTGCGGTTGACGAAATTTCGAGAAAAGAAATCTCAAAGTCAATATTTTCATAGGTTTTTCGTTTGAAATAACAAAGTTCGGAAGAGCATTATAAAATTGTAAATATCTCTAGAAAATTCATCTCCACCCATAATATTATTCACCAAAACGATGAACAAAAACAATTAACATATAACATTTTATGTAATTATTGATACGATAAAAATGTTCGCCTAACTTATTTTGTTGTTTTCTTTAATTTTTTATGTAAATAACAGGGAAACCAAAATGCACTAAATTGCAATAATTGTGAGATATATGACGGGACAACATCATGGTAAAATCGACGTCCCCGGGTGTCGTCATCGTCGCGATCGGCGACCGACATTTTTCAAAAGCACTTTAATCGAGACGGAACTATCGAAACCTGTTGCGATTCTTCTAGCCGCTTGTCAGGAGCATTATTTGCCCGCTTTTTTCGTAGGTATATGAGCGATGTTATGGCTCGTTCGCGGACCGTATTTACGACGTGATGGGTAGAGTAAATGTGTATGTTTACTAGGCGAGCGCTGTCGAATTTATCAAAACGAATCGCGATGATGGTGTAAACGATGCTGCTGGTTGAAATTCTCTGAGCGGTATTTATGTGACGATGTGAAGTAATTGGTAATTTTGTATTTCAGTAACGGTAAAAAATGAAAAAATATATCGAATATTAGGCGAACATTAAAGGCAGTAAATACTATCTTATTTCAATAGATTTCGAATAACTAGTAGGACAGTTTGAAGTAGGGTCTTGTTTCGTTACAATCATGTTCCTTCAGAATTTTTATAAATGTGTTGTTTATGTTTGTGGTTTTGGTGTCATTTGTCAGCATAGCAATTGTTACTTTTAATAAGGATCTTGATGTTGTAGTTAGCAACACCATGATCTTTTATCGGCTGGGGGTTATATGCGGTTTCCGGTTGCCGGAGACGTTAACAGCAAGTTTTCTATAAATTATTAAAATTAAAAAAAAATTAAGATTTGTGCAATACATGAAATCAAAAATTAGCGCAGCTGAATCTGTGAAAACTATATAGGCTGATCCTAATTTGGGTTGTAAGTAACAAGGAACATACTCAACATAGAAAATTTGGAAATATAGCTTTTCTGTGGTTTTAATAGCAATTTTTGCAAAAACACAACGGGATGAAGGCAATCACATGGTTTTCGTCGAATTTTGTTCGATTTTGAGGTTAGATTTAAAGCAGTTGATTTTATATGATTCTCTTGAGTGAATTATGCATACTATACTCAAAGAAAAATCAATACGTTTGGGCAATAATATACATTTTATAATTACAACGTTCTTCAACTTGCAAATATATAGATATAAGATATTGATTTTTAAAAGGGCGTTTCAGGAAAGTCTTCGGAAATTTTTGTCCTATTGGATGACTCAAAATCTTAATTGTAAAGAGTTTTTTCACTAGAATAAGCAAAATATTCATGAATTTGCTATGTTCCGGAAGAGTGGCTATTATGGCTTTTTATACAACTGGATTTACAAAATCCAAGTTGAAAAATAGATAATATTATTACTTATGAGCTCCATGCGAACTTTCACAGCCTACTTCCATAACGTACTAATTCAAAGATACTAAAATGCCCTATAAATGGGGCCTTTTTTAATATCCTTCTTTTTGGAAAGGAATTACACAAGAGTTTTGGTGTCGTATTTGTGTCAGTTGCTAAGTACAAAAATTGACTTTATTGGTGACTCTCAGGGTAGGAGTAAGAAAGAAGTAAACACACGCGAAGATTGTGAAGGAAATCTAAACATGTGCGAATATATTAAATTAAAAACTAAAAACTAAAAAGATGCAGCACTTATATCTGATAGGAATAAAGGAGCAGCTTATTTCCCATTAACAGAGGATGTGAAAATTAAACAAACAAGTATCCCCGTCTATTACGCGGCAATAACGTAGAATTTTTCCCACTGTTTTGAACGAAAAAGTGAAAACAAAACCGAAAAAAATAAACATACAAAAGGCACACAAGCAAGCGGGCAGGCAGTCAGTCGGCAGTAGGTTGTGTAGAACGAACGCTCACACAAAGCCTTATTGTGCGAACAGGAAACGACAGGAGGCGGCAGAGTGGAGTGTGTCTAAAAATAAAATTCAACACGGGATTAATTACTTGTTTAATGCGACGGACGCGAGCGGAATCGAGATGGCGATATTATGTGTTCCGTTAATTAAAATACACACCTTTAACTATCTAAATAACAAACACTCTCTCACACAACGTAACGTACGTAATATAAGGGCGCGCTTCACAGAGAACGGGAGAAATTGAGTTACGTACGAACCAGCGTAGTACACCGTCGAGTTACTAGATGTCTCCAGTGTGTACATAAATCACTTGGGGCGCCCCTCGACACGGGAAAGCGGGACGACGCACCTCGGGACATTTTAAAGTTAATTTAAGACGCACAATAGGTTACAATGGCACTCAGAATGAGCTAGTTAAAATACATACAGATTCACACACACACACACATATACATAAGTTCAGATATTATAATACGACAAGGACGAGTTGGCGACGAAACGAAAACACCTTTCCTCCTTTCGCGCATAGTTTCGCTTAACAAGGGAAGATTATAATAATTGTTTCTTGGGCGACGACTAACAAAGGAAATGTAAATTAAGACGTTGAGAATTTCGACGTCGGAGACTTGCTTACTTGTGTATCGCTGCCGTTGCGAGAGAGAACCATGGAAGTTTGGAAAACAATGCTAGGATGCGGTGACGGTGGAATCAACTTCTTGTTTATTTTAACATGGCGATAACCAGTAATAACCCGGATGAGTAAGAGCTTAACTGGCTATGTTTTCCAATGTTCTTCAAATGACGCCCAAAATTGCTGCTTAAGATTCAGGGTTTTTTCAAAACCGTTACAATTTCCTGTGGTGTACAGGATGCTTCGCATAGAATGTTTAGGCATCAGATGAAGGTATTGCGAAATATGTCTTCAGGAAGAAAGGAAAACCGGCCGGTTTCTTTCAATGAAAAGATTGAAACCGGTACAGCGGGTTTTCAATTGCTACAATTGTGGTTTCTTTTTTGATCACTAGAATTTCTAAATATAGATCGCGTCCCAAAAAAAATTGTCAGTAAATGTTTTCGGACACGCATCTAGCTCCATTGGAAGATGTTATTGCTAATATCTATGTGAGTTCATTTGTTAATACACTGAGAAAAAACGCCCAATTAAACTGTGCTTGCTACTTTATCTTTATGGTAGCTAAGAAGGTTTATCTGATATTTGTTGGAGAACCTACAGTGGCGCACTGTAGGCATTTGATGTTATTTCGTTATAGTAAGCTATTTGAAACTAATCGATTTCTGTGATCTGATGTGAAATTTTTTCTTCCTAATTGCACATTATACAATACGTGCGAACATTTTCCGACTCATTCGTGCTTGCTCTCCATCGTCCCTGTTTTCGGTTTTGTGTTATTTAACGAAGGTATTGTAGACTCTACATCTCTTTCGTTGTGCATCATAATTGCGGCCGAATTATCTTGCTCACATATCAAAGATATGTATAGATGATGCAAAAATTATTGCATCTATGGAACTTGAGATTATTGCTGCGCCTTTGGAGGTAAGTAACAACGCACAAGCAGTTATAAATTCTGACAAGTACGCCGCCTTGCACTCTAGGAATTTGGCCTAGGGGTGGTTCCAGCAAAATGGGGCTATTAGTCACATATCAAACACCGCATTACAAGCTGTAGGAGAATGATTCCCGCATAAATTGATATCAAAAAGTGGCGACATTAACTGGTTACCGGGAAGGCGGGACTTGGGTCCAAACGACTTCTCTTGTGGGGCTATATCAAGAGTCGTGTATATAATAATGCCTCAGCAAATTTGGTTTACCTTAAAAATTGTCTCTATGAAGAGATTGAAGCCATTACTCCTGATTTATGTTCAAGCGTATTCAAATCTAAGGTGCCAGCGGTAAAATGGGCAATATTTAGATGGTACAAATTTTTCTTACATTAATTTCCAATAAATATAGTTTTATGTTCTAAATGAAGTTAAAAATAATCCTTGTTTTCATTATTATTTATTAGGAATAAGCAAAACTATTGTCAGAGTGATAGCTTTTCTTTCGATAAAAATTATGTTTATGTCGAAAATAGTATTGTAGATTACTACAAAAACTGCTACAAACATTGTTAATGATTTGTTGTTGCTTTTTTTCTACGCGTGCACTTTTGAATTTATACTGAAATATTATCTAGTTGCTGTGACTAAGTAGGTAGGTACCGTACTTAAATTATTTGCCTTCTTGAACTAAACAGTTTGGTTAGGTTAGCTATACCTACCACTAATACATAGATATAATAAATCGCCACAAGCAAATAGTTGATGTGCTCTTAGTTGACTAGTTTATTTATTTTAGTAGAATAGTTTATTTGTGGTAACTGAATTGTACTTGTGGTAAATAAATAGTTCATCCGTTGTCAGTTTTTACTTGCAGTTATTGCATATTTAATTAGGGCTACTAAACATTTTTGCAGAAAAATTTAAAAAAATTAAAACTGTAGCAAGAGTCATAGACGAAGAGTATTGTTACCAACTTGAGACCTATGGTAAAGTTATGCATGTATTATATTATACATTATCATTCTTCTCACAGCAGCGATACAACATGTGGTACTTCAGAAGAAGCTCTTTGCAACTGAGAGCGAAACGTCGGCAGACTCTTGTAATTACGATGCGGATTTGAACCCAGAAATCTAAATTCCTTAAAAGCAACGACCGCGGAAGTTTACAACAACACCTATTATACTATACGTTTAAGAACCATTTGTAACTAAAAATGATCTCATGAGACCGAAGAAGAAAGGTAGGAAGAAAGGAAACATATGATCAAATTCGATCATGTTCAAGCTAAACTTATACAAATGCAGCAAGTGGATCGCAATAGTTTCAATAGTTTTGTACAGACATATATGGATACTCGAAATTAAGGGACAGAGAAATTGTCTTTATGAGTATTTTATTAAATATTATTGTCATTGCTCATATAAATGTATTTGTTTAAAGAAGCGAAAAGGCAAAAATTCTGTACAAAATTGAGGAGCTTTCATTACAATAAATATGTTAGATTATTCGTTTACGTTATAGTAAATTACACATTTATTAATCGCTAATTATTATTCATATTCCTCAATTCAATTTATCGAACTTTATGGTGCGATGTAGATATTATCATCATGTTTGTTCTTACATTTATTTCCACGATGCCTGGTGAGGAACTTACCTGTAACAAAAGAGAAATATAATTACAAATGTGCATCATCAAAACCATAATATAACTATATCGTGCTTAGAATGTGTACTCAGCTGTACTATTCCAGAAAGTAGCTTGCGAAATGCTTTTTCTCGTGAAAACTAGTTCTGATTTGTCGAGCAACAACATTAGTGGATATAAATAAAAAATAACTACAGGCAAATGGCAAGTTATTTACGGTAAGTAAATATTTTGATTATTAAAACCGTGGGGACGTGAAAAGTATACTTCCGTATTTAAATATAGGTTCGTTATTATTTACTCTTCTTTGATTATTTACTGCAACATCGTGAGTTATAGAAAACGAGAAAACAATTCCTGAGCTCACACTATAAATTATTATGAACAAGAGAGAACCTTCGCATTTGTGTTTATATTTTAAAAAGTATACTGAGCTATCGAGCAAATTAGCAACTATTTTATACATTTAAACAAAAGCATTTGGTCCTCCCTCTTCGCAAGAAAAATCGAAGCAGACAACCAGCGGCGTTGTTCTTCAAGTAACACATGACATAAACTTATCACTCCTTTCTACAATCAGTATGCCCGTAGAAACGAGTTGAGCCTCACAAAATTAGCTGAGACTAAAAAGACTCGTGTTTATTCGTCTCATGAGAATGGGTTCGTGTTGCCTACTGGTTTCCCAGAAAGTCGACAAAATAAGAGTCTGTCTAGTCTCTGCTATTTTTTAAACCGCACGGATAATGTACTCGTTTCTGTAGGCTTAATAATCAGCACTACAAGAAGAGGTATGTACTAGTGTATGCCCTATTTAATAAGTTGGAAAAGTGAAGAATAAAATAAATATGCAAGTTTCAGTAATGCCTCGGAATTGCATTTATTCCTTTTTTATACAGATCCGGCGGATAAACTACGCGACAGCCATAACCGGTGAATGGAGTAAAGATGCTCCGTTGTGTGGAACAAAAGATGAGGAATGGACGGTGCAATGAGGTGTTCCTTGACTAGAGTTTATAAGTAAAATTATGTTATAATTTGTATTTGTTCTATATTCAGTCAACAAACTTCTTATAGCAACATCTTCAGATCCTATACTTGTGTTTTCAGTACATGTTTCAATCGTATATTGCGGATCATTTTTAAGCCTAATGATTCGATTAAAAATGAATGCAATTCAAAATATCTAGTTTAAGTACGTAAAGCAAGCACGCCTCTTAAAATTTGATCTATATTCTCAAGAAAACGGCTTGACTTAGGTATATTAAACATAACAATAACTTACCATTATTTAGCCCGTATTATAAAAATATGTAACAATATACAAGGCGTTCTATTTAAATATTCACAACTTTGGTGCGTAACTTTCTTTTGAGTCACCCATCATCAAACCAATTGTAAAATTTGCTCCCAATGGCCCTATATAGCCCTTAATACGAATACTTTAACAATATTTGGTCAGTAATGTAAGGTCAATAACGTTACTAATGATAATATCAACTGCAAATACTCAATTTATTTGAGATAAATAATGTTGTCTGCTTATTATGAAAAGTAAATTTATTTATTTCGTGTTCTTACTCTTAGAAAAACGAATTTACTTTTATTAAATAACCTAATCATCTGCCATATATACGGCTGTATTTTTTACTTGCCGGTACTATATTTCTATTTATCGCTAGTGAACAATTTTCTCAGCATTCGTTTAAAAACAGCAAAAAATATAACAAATGAATTCATTGCTTACCACTAATTGCATGGTTATATAAATGTAAATATTGACGCACCACGAAAATTTCGGAAAATTTGCTTGACTGTACGGGTAAAAATTAACAATTATGACAATAATAATTTGGGAAAAATCAGATTGAAAAAATTTACAATGGAATAATCTATCTACATGGGAATACGTATCCCGCAGAAATACGATTGTCCAAGGAAAACCAGATCTTCTTTGTTCCTTCGTTGCATTTTTATGCAATAAATCCGCATTGTATAAACAAAATGGTTACAATGTTTATATAAAATCACGCATAAACGTTATCTAAAATTGTAATATATTACGTGAGGATTTTCTACAATTTTACCGCAAAGATTGCAACATGATCCTCTAGAGGAAATACCAAGCGGATGCAGCCCGATTTAAGACTATGTATGAATGTAACAGGGCTATTATCTTTGTTATTCATTAGTCTATTATCACATTATAGAACCTAATGTAGTTCATCAGAAAACCTCAAACAATGTCTAAAACCATGTATGTTTAAAATAGACATATGTGTGTAAGGTACAAGAAAAATATTTATATTTCATTTCATGCTTATGAGGGTATCGATGTAAGTGTATGTGGAGTACAAAGTATGCAAACATTTTGTTCGATTACTATACTCAGAAAGTTTTTGTGTTAAGTGGAACTGTAAAATAATCCATTATTTTACCTTCCTATTTTTCGGTATTTACCGTCATCAACGATTAATTATATGATTTCAGAATATTTGCGATTCTCAAACTACACAATAATATTATTCCCCGACGTAAATATGTGTATAAATGATAAGTGGAAAGTACTGCTATTATAACTGACGTGTATTTAATATACATATTTGTTTAAAGAGAAATTAGCTTTGAAACGGTTTTATTCTACTAAGGTATACATTTCATGTTACTAAACAAGATGGCATTAATAACCTATTTTGGTTAAAAAAACTAAGAATGTTAGTTTCTTAATCCTACATCTTTCACATCTGTATCAATGTGTCATATTTAGAAATGCTGTTTGTTATTATGTGCGTATACGAGGTAACGGTTACCGGCGGAGAATATTTTTTGAAGAGGACTTATTAGTTACTTATAATGACATCAATTCGGTTGCTATTCAAGTTCTATCGGCAACCGATACATACGTTCTTTTAGTTAGCCTTTAAGAGTAACAGCTGATATGTCTTATTGTTTGCTTAAAATGGCTATCGGGTGACATTGAAAAAACTACAACACAGAGTGCCACGCCATGGAGGACAATAAAATAATAAAGGAAGGTCCTATACGCTAATGTCAGTAAGCCTTGTGTTTTCAAGATATAGGTTCTTAAAAACTAAAAAAATATATATATTTTTTTTTAATTTCTTCCGATTGTAGAGATTGAACCAAAATTAGTGTATTTTAGTTTCGAATATTATTAAAATATTATCATACTGTCAAATTAATATTGTAATAATTTATTCAAGTTCGTAGTGTTCCTGATTACGTTTCTGTTTGATTCTGTTGTTTGTCGCTTTCTAAAATTGTTATTAAAAATGATCAAATTCTTCCGAAACTCAATGTATTGTTAGAATATTTACTGACATGCATAGGCATGTAGGAGAAAATGGTTTTTGAATGAATACGTTCTCATTTGCGCTGAACTACAAGTTACGAGACCTTGCTGCGTCTCTCGATATCAATCCTGTTTTTAAACAGTATTCCACGGTGTTTTCAAAAACGAGTGCTATGTACGACGAAAAGCTAGAGTAATTAATCGTCCTTGTAGCTGAATATGTAGTACTTTACGGCTTATAGAACAAAAACTACAGTAACATTTCTATCAGTTGATTCCACTTTGCTGGCATCATTCTAAAATATTTATATAACCTCATTTTATCCTCTTTCGAAGAGAGTATAGAATTCTCCTTTTTGTAATCTTGATCTAAATATCTCTCTAAATAAATCTACAAGTGAAGTTCACAGCCAAATTAATTCTGTGTAGATAGACCGGAAACCACGATTAATTGAGTAGACAAAAATTTGTGGGTTTATTTTTGTGGGAGTTGAGATATAATATCTACCAATTTCAATGCATTTCATCCCTTAACTTGCAACAAAATCCATGCGTGAGATAAGATATTCTTCGGAAATAGGCTCCTTATATGTTTTCGTTTATTTTTCATTAAAAAGAATTTTTGAGTAGCCTTTTTTGTATATACAATTGATATGTTAACAAGAATAGAAGAATAGTATTTCGCCAATAGTTGGAGACGACTTATTATTGAAGCTTTAGAGAGTCATGAGTACACTTCGTATCACTAAAAATGCTTAATATGCTGAGCTGTAACTATATATTCAAGAGTTTTTATAATAGTGGCAGTTTCTGTGGGCAAGTTTTGTTAAAGATTCCTAGAGATTTAATAAGACCATGTTTCCTATGCACATATCACTAAACACCTCGAGAGAGATTAGCACCATATGACTAAAAGAATAGAATCAAAAAATTACTGTGATGTAGAAAATTTATCTTGCCCGATAAACCAATGTACGCTTTAAATAAATAATATACATGTCAGCGGCTATGACACTGAACGAGAAAGGTACGTAAATGCAATAAAAAAGTATGTTGATGTACCATTTTCTTATCAACATTGGTCCAAGATGCGAGTTCATCAATTAATATATGACCGTTTACTGGATTTATTGATATAAAGAATACATTTGTTAATGTCTAATGACAAATCCCTAAAGTTTGTTTGGCTTCTCACAAAGTAAGTTAATAAATGGATATTGATTAAATTGGTGAACAGGTTTCAATTGATAAGCGTAGTTCACTGTTGTAATAAATTTATTAGTCAATATAAGAATTCCTGTTGTTGCTTTAACAAGACGAAGTCAGTGAACAGGACTTTATTCAAATATTCTATTGTATCGCCTTTATTGTACTACTTTTTATAGATAATGTGACGCGGTTCATGCTTGCAATTTTGCTACAATTGATAAATAAAATAAATTAGTAAATTCAAAAGTAAAGGTATGGTTCACTCTGCCTTCAAAACCTACCACTTAATTAAGCGGTGGAGATCCCCGCGTTCCCAAAATTCACATTCTATTATTATCTGGCGTGTATATAAAGTTAAATTTATATGTAGATTAACAAACACGAATGTATAGGATTGAAAAACGGCAAGTCAAATAGTGTAACCGCTACCGTAATCTCCCCCAGGTGACGCTGTGCGCAATTTAGCTCATTACGTAGGTAAATTAAACCTGAACCGGTCGCAGGTCAGATCACCTGGGGAGACCGATGCTTCAGGGCTATTACGTTGGATACAATTACGGTCGACTAACCGGAATGAAAGTAAATGCAGCCAATTCCGATTGATGTCGACATTATGGAAGTAAATTACAGTAGTGTTTAACTTTATGCGGTTCATTTGTAGAATGTTGATGCGTTTTCATTGTAGAAATAAGTTATTGATTTAGCGGAATAAGGTCGGTATTCATACACAGCTGGATTGAAAAACAAAAAAAATAATTGTTGAATTCCGTACAGATTTAGTTCAATTATTCGAACATTTATTATGAAAATACATTGGAACTGAAATAGGGTGTACTGGAAAGCTGTATTAACGAAAGTTTATCACATCCTACAATGCTTCATGGTACGCTAGCGAGTATGTAGAAGACAAAATTTTATTACAATGACCACTTTCGGCCGATCAAAAAATAAAAATCCGTCAGGCGGAGTTCGTGTGCCACATTTTTGCTTTCTAGATTTACCACAATGAAATTGCCGTAAATTTGTAAATGGTGTATTGTACAACGTGCAACGAAGCATTGCTAAATTGATTATGATTCCGAATATTAAATTATTTGCGATTATTATTCGATAATTTACAGTAACCGCGACAACCGACCAATTAGCAACAGGCTCCGCCTACCACCCATATAAAAGAGTGCTGCTCCCCTCGTATGCCCGCAGTTGATTTTCGCCACCGGCATGGTTCACATGCTGAGATACCGTGATCAACTATTTTCCACTCAGTTAGTTTCGCATCTGGCGAGGTTTACACGTCGAGTTGCTGTGCTAATTGTGTCCAATCACTTTTTCCTCTCCTGAAGAAGCTCAACATGATTATGGGCGAAACGTCCAGTTTTCGATAAACCAGGACGTGATCCAAACCAGGAACACGTAGTTAAAAAAATGGTATTATGGGTGTATCTGTCAAACATGATTTTAAGATGTAGTCAGCCTCTAGCAACGTTCGTAATTTTCTAAGGTATTTACTGGACGGAAATAATTTGCTAGGGAGTAGAATAAATTTTATTGCTTCTTGTAAAATGACATCTCTATTTCAATAATGACGCATTGAGACAATTTTTGGAACGCTCTGGGAAGTAATATCTTTAATATTGTAGCAATTAATTTTTAAATTTTATATTGCTACGCCTTCTAATCGATACTTTTATTATTATTATTATTCGATTGCTTTTTTTGAATGGAAAAACATAAAGAAGAAGTTGGATGCATGTTATAGAGAGCACCGTTGATGACTATTATTAAATAATGGTGGTTTAACGAATATCCGTCTTTGATGAGGAAGTGCCAGGGCGTCCTATTCAGGTGACTATGGACAAGATGATCAATAAAGTTCATGATATCGTGTTAGCGAATCGCCAAGTGAAGATTAGAGAGATTGCACTAAATTGAAGTGTGCAAAACATCCTCCACCCAAAATTGAATATAAGAGGGACTTTGGCGAGATGAGTGCCACCTGTGCTGACGGTTGATCCAAAACGGAATCGCGTGACAACTTCAAAGACATGTTCAAGTGAATTTATGCGACGTTATGATGTTGTTATGTGGTTGTAGATCATTATACACCAGAAACCAACGGTCGACCGGACTGATTCGACGCTGAATTAAAGAGAAAAAGGCCCCGCCTAGCGAAGAAAAAACTACCATCACTATAATATCCCGGTCCACTCATTGGCATTTGTGAAATGAAGAGGAAATTGCCGAAACAAAGCTCTATTCTGTAGAGTTCGACAAATCTTATTATTTAGATGGCTTAAAAGAGTTGGAACAGTGCAGCTATAGAACTATAAGGAGATTATGCCGAGAAATAAACTTACTAAATGTAAAACAATTGCGTTGTCTTTCTTAACGCAGATTTTTGCCATACCATTCATATAGTAGTAGTAGTATTTATTTCATCACGAATCGTAACATGTCAAAGAAAAAAGAAATAAATGATTTTAAACAATAAAAGAACAAACACACAAAATATATAAATAACAATAAGTGCTATAAATTTCGCAGAAAAGTAGGGAACAAGACATAAATATGCAAATGTTTGTAATGCGGATAGCAATTATTGATTAAAATCATAAACGATGGTGTTGTGTAACTCAGTCAGTACGAGTGTCGTAGCTGTGAGAGTCCGAGTTTTTTAAAAACTGCACCCTGTTTTGATGGATGTATTTAACACAGCCTAAAATGTATACACTAATTGTTATTACTTTTTTATTAGCAAAATATTACGGTAGCTGCTTTGAGACCGTAACCCCCACAAAGTTAAAAATTCGTTGTAGTTCACTAGATACACCCCAAATCAATATACTGTGAAAGTTTGCATAATTTGCTAGCTTACCTACTTCGTGCCTTACTAGTTCTCTTACTCTTCGAATCGTGAATACTGCTGTGCTGAGTTTTTTTAGACACATGTTCGGACCAACCAAGTCCTTCATCTATTGTGACCCTCCAGAAGTTCACCGTTTGGTTTCGTGTAGCTGCCATAAAGGTAAGTATCTCAGTTTTGTTTTGATTTATTTTGAACTTATTTGCATCACACCAGGTTTTCACTGCTAGAACAGAATTTTTTTTAATGCGATTGGCACGACAACTAGTATCACTTCTAATAATAGAAGAAGTATCATCAGCACACAAGCACACTTTGCTGAAGCTTCATTCTATGGAATGGATGATTATATAGATTGTGAGGAGCACCAATATTGATCCTTCTGTGAGCCCATAATTTACTGGTTGCATGTCCGATACACAATTTTTCCATCTCACTGCCAGTTTTCTTTCTTCAAAGTAAGATGCCAAGGATTTACTTGCGGTACTTTTCACTCCATAATGATCTAGTTTGGCTAGTAGAAGTTGAGATCATATATTTCAGGGTATATAATCATTTCCTCAAATTCTCGACAATCGTCCGCTAATAATATTTCATCTATGGACTTCTATGGAGATTGCAGATTTCCTAGCCCCGGATCCATGTTGCGCAGGTGTAAATATTTTCTGCGTTTGAAAAAAGGAAGCTAATCGTCCGTATATTATACATTCCATAACATTGGATAACGCTGGTAATACTGACACTGGTCGTAGATTTGTGCAACAGGCAATTATCATGGATGACTGTGTGTTGTAATTAAATTCAATTCAGTATCATATGATCATTATTGTAATATGTGTTAATACATACACGTTTTTAAGTGTTGTTTTAATAAGTAGGCAACTTCAAACAATGTTAGCAACCCCCTGAAGCGGAAGCACTTGTCGGTGTCACGACACGCCGCGCTGTACAGAAAAAGAAGACGGAGAAGAGAAACAACGGCGCAAACAGTTGCGGTCGTATCGAGGTAATGAAGGGGAATATAAGAGCAGATTAAGAATACAATTAGTTACGCACAAATTACTAATTCCGAAAAGACAATGTTGGGCGAACCATGCCGTACCCTTCCTCTCCCTACCCTATAAATAGGACTCTGGATATAATAATTATGCACAATTTTAATGACCCGACGACGTTTCGCCGTTCGCTTTTACGGCTGGCGAAAGACAGAGACGATGAGCGGCGAATGTTCATTTGAATGAATATGGTGCAATAATTCCAATTAAAAATCGCCCAGCGTCGTCGAAACAATGGCGCCGCCAGACTTTCGCCTGCCAGCAAATTGATAATTGATGTTGTGTTTATAATAGCGAATGCGCAGCGCTATACAGAGGATTGAGGAATTAAGGAGGAAAGAAATCGAGACGATACCTCCTCCCTTCTTACGCAAGGCAACGCTGTACTTTTATAGTAAGCCAGCAATCGTCATTGAAGGAAGAAAGGCGAACAGGGAAAGGGTTCCTAATTACAAAATAAAGAGATAACAGCTTCGGATAAAGTTTACTCGGTATAATTTGAAGTGGTGAGGCGTTAGATTTAGACGAATTTTTATTTTATAAATATTTTCATTTTAATCATTTATTCTAGTTACTTTTTAGAAGTTTGTTGTACAGAGTTCGGAGGAAAGTGCGCACCACTTTTTTTTATTTCCTTAGTTTTAAAGTAATTGTGTTTATAGTTTTTTTGTGCGTCATTTGAAGCCAACAAATGTTCCAAAATATTTGTCGCGTCGTATTCGCATCAATACCTAAATGTTTAAAAATTTCAAATTTCCAAAAAATGTAATCGTTTGGCCAAATATGAACAGATGTCACCTACATCTTTTTTTATAACATTTTAATTAAGTTTTAACCTAGATTTGCTACAAATCTAGGTGTAGAGTTAAAGCTCAATTAACTTTAATTGAGTAAAAGCAACCATTTTTTTTTTCATATAAGCACAAATATTGTGTTTAGGTTTTCGACAGGTAAAGATTTGTCGACAATATAGCATTGTAGTTAACTGGTAAGGCCTTGTTGTTGCATTTAGAAATGAACGGATTAGTGGATTGTCTACTGGTAGTGATTATCACCGTATCAGACCGATAGTCCAAAACTATTATTACAATGTATTTAACACCTATGACAACGACTAAACTACTATGGAATGTACTTCCCAGTAAAGCTGCGATAGTTCGTGTTGAATGGGAATGAGAGGAAGAAGTAAGAATTAGCAATTGCAATATATTTTGTACAATAATTTACTTAGATATTCTAGTAACAGAATTTGAAAAAATTGTCAAGAGTTGTTTGCCCTGAACTTATTTTTCTTAAATTCTTAAATATGGAAACGAAAGGAACTCTCATTGAGATTTGATGACTCGTAACCCCGAAGTTTCGAGACCTGAAGTACTATCCAGACTCTATTGTACTTAACAGAGCATTGGTCTGCAAACCTGTTTGACATTTTTTCGCACATAATTTTTTCACGATGTTTTTTATTGTATATGCTGTTATACTTTAAACCATTAAATTATTCAATAGGTCATTAGTGGTGGTAGTAATATCTTATAGAGCTGGCAACAATAATCTCTGATTCATTGGACATAAGTGATGTTACACTTTTTAGCGGTTGTAATTTGTGATCAAAAGAGTTAAAACGGTGGAACACTATACTGGCGGAAGAAAAGTTGATGTTGATTGAGCAACCAGGTGCTCTACCAAATCAATTTCCTTTCTTAATGGCATTGGTTTTCAACTTCCTATGTTACAAGGTGATCGATAATATTCTTTAACATATTCAAATAAACATTTTTCCAGGATTTTCGGGTGTTTTGGTCCACATGAACATTTAAATAAAAAGTGTACCTACCACTGAAGCAAATGCTTTTTTTCTAATTTCAAATCTCTTAATTGTTGACGCATTGTTTTATATTCAATCCAGATCTTTCAGAGAAGCTCGCTACTTTTTCGAATAAAACAAATGGTGCATACTACGCTTCTAGTTCTTTTCTGCCATTATTTTTTCTTACGTCTCCATTGAATTTCATTTGTTGTCATTCTTCCTACTTTTTGCGATATTTTATACTATTTATGTTCTTAAAAGATCTATTTTCCTTGCAAGCAGTGCTACTTAAGGAAATATTTCAGTATTGTTTATTTTTGCTATGTATTTAAATTTTCATATCTCAATTTTGCAAAATATACGTGTTTGTTGGAGTTTCAAATGTATTGCACTACATTTAAATACGTATATTTATTTAAAGTAAGAAATTATTTGGTGCTTGAAAATTGAATTCAATTTTAGATAAACGAATACCTTCAACTGGTTTCCCGAAACATATACACAAAACAAAGAGAAAGAAAGTCAAACGAGTAGAAAATCTTCCAGAATGCGGAGTACATTTAGGTCAACGTTTAATTTACTTACGCGACGTATTTTTCAAACCCGAAATCGTCGCCGTTGTTAATACGGGAAAGTTGATTTTTATTGGGGTGATGTTTCCTTTTGAAAACGACTGAGATCCTTATCAGACCGTTTCTCCGGCGGTGACATCCGTTGCTTGTCCCCGCTTGTCACCACTTCGTAGTATTATTCCATCTCATCTTCCTTCATCCCTACCCTCCGTTTGTATATGCGTAATTCTTAAATCCAATTCTTCGTATTTTTTATATGCCCCCAACATATACATATATCTCAAGCCCAAAAAAAAGGGAGTTCTCACAACACAGCGATACACAGTTTCCTCTTTATTATGAAAGTCTTAAAAGAAAACGACCTAGCGGATGCTTGGCGATCTTGTCTCGGTGGAAAACAGAGGCCCAGAGATTCAGAGTATCTTGTAATGCGGGCGAACAGGGTTGGGTAGGTTTTCGGAATGATCTTGGTGGTATATATCAGAAGAAGCGCAAGTTGAAGATAGAGAAGATTGTCAGTTGCAAATAGGAGACAATTTTGCATTTGCAAAAGGTCAATAATAGGGGAAAGTGATGTGGCAGGAAAAAAATGGTACTGGAGAGTAATGCGAACGTGAAGTACTTTGTATCTAAGATTACCTCCTTAGTCTTCTTTATTTCTCTTGGGAAAGGGAAAATTTCTAATACAATTACAAAGCGACATATTTTTTGTTAAGATACAGTCACTTATTATATATGAAACGTATGTTATATACGACAACTGATTTTTTTTAAGCATATTTACATACACACGTTGACAATTAAGTATCCAACTGCAAATTATTGATCCAGAAGAACTTGCAACGAAAATTCTTAGAGCGTCAGCTTAGTACTCTAGGCAGTCGTCGTATTTCTAGTATTCAAGCGCATCACAAAGATAACTCTACATATACATACGTAGTTACTGGGCTATTAACAAACTATTACCCAATGCCTCCCTAAATATTACTTCAAACTAACTTGACATTCAGAAAATACTATTTTGCTGCGAATAGACGCACCATCCGATATTAATTTAATTACGAAGATGTTTGAAAAAAAGTTCTGTTTCAAGTGCCACTTCACAAAAAGGTGTTTTGGAATCTTGTTTTGTCGAAGCAAATTAAATGTCAGCGAAGGCCAATTATTGATGATAATTATGCTTCTGAGCGATATATTCTCTGGTTTAATGGAGCTAGGTGTCATTACGCTAAATTAACAGAGGATGAACTTGAAGAATTAAAAAAAAAGTGTGTACCAAAGGTTGAAAATCCACCCAATGTACCGCGGTTCAACCTAATTGACCGCTTTTGGGACTACCAGAAGCTAAGAATTTATACCGACAACAGATCACCATATGTATAAAAATTTACCATCGATATCGCTGTCTATTCAACAATTTTCGGAATAAAATAAGCAGAGTTGCTGAAGGTGGACTTTATTAAGTGTACTTAATAAGATATGTCAACAAAAATGTTCTGTACATTATCGTTAATGAAATTACTCAGAAAAATGATGTTAATTTTAAGTTTGCGTACCTTAACTTTGTCATTGCATAATCGTGTCTGTCAGCCGCACAGATGGTATAGTACAGCTGTATATTAGATAATTAACAATTTACCTCAAGCAATAGGTAAATATACAACTTTGCGGAAAGTAATAGGAAAATAGCATTAATTTATTTATTATCAATGCTAGAAGTCGCATAAAAGAGTATCGTAGTGTACGTAACGGTATAACTTTGTTAAACGGCTAGCTTTCATTCCGGCAGAGCCGAGCTGATAGCATTAAAGATTCGGGGATTACCGCTTTTATTTATGTGTGTTATTTTTCAGAAAATGTTTATTTTTATTATTATGTTTGTACTAACGCCTCTCCTTGATTTATAATGTTCCCGAGACGTCCTGTTTTCGGGAACCAACGTCCGAAGTGAATATTGTCATACATAAAGATAAGGAAGAGAGAGAGTAACTAATAAATTGAGATAAGGAAGTCTACGCACCACCGTCAGGGCCCCCTACTTTCACATAAAACTAAAAAAAGAAGATAAAGATAAGGGTTTTATATAATACATAATTCGGTTGGTCCATATAGAAGAAAAGAATTAGAGAGGGAAACGATATAATGCTATTGAATTATTTAATTTGACCTTAGATGGCATCTTCACACACACCTTCCTAATTACATTCGTGTGATTATCAATTCTTGTAAATCCGCGAGATGAGTTATACCACATTTCAAGTAGCATTTATAAGTATTTAATTTAATGTTGGTCTATGCTTTGATTATCTCAATTTTGAAGCGGATTTGAACAAGGTTTATTATGCAGTTAAAGAAGTTAAATGTCTTATATGCATACAGAATAATGCTAAGAGTAAGTAGACTGATATCTGTAGATCCTTTTCTTATTTTTCAACAGCAATTGCTTATCATACTTTGTTAATATTTATATTTTGAGGGCAAAATGCGAATTTTGAAGAAGAAGAATGGACTAGAAGGTTTTAAATTAAACTGGATCTCTATTTTGATCTTGAAAAGGGCAAAGTAAGGCGTAAGTTAGCAGTTGGAGGAAAACTATGCCGAAAAATCTCCAAAAATAAACTGAAGTATTCTTCTCAACTTCGTTAATTATTCCAAAGAAAATATCCTACCTTTCAGCAATGGGTTGAATTATTGAGCACTTAGATACTAGGAAATACTGAAGGTCAACTCTTCCGTGTGTGAAATAGCGATATAGAGATGCCGAGGTTTATAACGTGAAAGTACTTATAGCTGGTCCGAGGATGACCAATTAGCTCGAAACCAGTTGCAAGTTGATATCATATTGATTAAAGTTTGTGAGATTTAAGACCTTCATTTACACCTCGCTTAATTCAAATCCCTCACATGAATTAATTACTGTAAGCATTAGCGCAAGAACGTGAGATGGTAATAGTTTATAACATTTGATATTATTATACATCCACTTGTTGAGCAAATGCGTCAGACACATCAACACCTTGAAAACGGAATGTATTAATTGGATCGATAATAATATCAAACAGAAAGTGAAATACAATGAAAAATATCAGGAACATATCAAGTTTGTTAACACTACAAATCGGGATACATTTCAAGATGGTCGTGTAGGCTTTAAGAGCAAGCTTTTGATGACTTTTAAAAAATATTCGAGGATTTGCTTCAAGTAGGCGGGTGGATTTTTAAATTAATTACGCAAGAATGCGTTGGCTCTCAGTGATAGATACTTGTTGGAATGGTTTGGAACACTAAGCTAATGTGGTGTAGACAAAATCGTCTATTACTGGGGACAATTTAGACACTTGTAAATAGTACACATAAATGTATATCGATGCAAACACAAGAAAAATGATTATCTCTAAATGTCGCTCTAAATGTCTTCATATTTTTTTAAGTTGCAAATAAGCAACAAGGTAACACTATCCATTTTCCTTTTTAGTTTCGGTATCAACTAATATGCTGTGTTTAGTTTTTTCAATTAGAGTTATGGTTTCAAATATGGCTTACAGTCCACCAGTAAAAATTTTTTGCCCTTGTTTATTGGCCGATATCACACATCCTACATTTTGGGAACGGAAACAATACGAGCTGACGTTGAAAAAATTCCTTCTCAAAGTTAGGTGCTGTGCGTTCGAGTCCCCAAATTTTCTGAGTGGGTTTGGTACACTACTGAATCACCATTCGCAGTTGGGGGACTTTATGACGAGGAGGTCATAGTAACAAAGCCACGGAACACTTTGTACACACAATTTACACAAAAAGGCTTCTGCGGTTATGGCAAACTTCAAAAGGTTATACACCCCGTTGGGCCGTTACTACAAAAAAAAAGTATAAGTTTATGTTATATGTAAGGGACTCAATAAACAGTGCACACATATTCTTATGGAATGCTATCTGGTCTGCTTACATTTCTTATTTGTAGTGATGTTATTATTATGTTTTGCAACTCTTACTTTTTATATTGGATATTGTGCATATCTTGGATAGTGCTCCGTCAAAATGTTTGTTGATTTTGTCTAGAGTAACACACAGAAAGTAACTAGCCAATTTATTCAAAATTTCTTTCATATCAGTTAATTACCTATAGCGAAAATCGTGCTAATAGGAAGTGTTGTGGCGTCTTAGCTGATTAATTGAGTCTATTTGGATTTGTACGTTAAACATTATGACTCATAATTTAGGATTAATACGCATATAAATCTTAATCTATAGATATTACTGACTTCATACTATATTTCTGTATCCATAGTAATTCATAGTAGGGCAGAGTCATTTCAAAGAAATAGAATGGTACACGTCAACTACGATTCTCCCCTTGCTCCATCTACTTTGATAAAATTACGCGGTCTCGTAAAGTGTAAACGGACTGTGTACAAAACTAATCATTTTAAGGGATTTTTCTAGCGCCGCAAAATCAAGGCATCTACTGAGGAGGGTTCGCTGGTTATGGTGGTACCCCAACCGGAGCTCCTCCACTACTCCCATATATGTATGTATATATCATAAATGGAATTTATTACGTCCAATAGGTTTGATTTATTGCCTTGAAACTCACACAGTGGTACGTTGAGTGCCGACCCCGTTGTGTAATTGAAGTTGAGAGTCCGGTATGAATAGATTTTTACGTTTTATGTGGGAGAAAAATCAGTGAAAGTGGAAATTTTACATTGGAAAATCGATAATAGAATTACGAAACTATGTCAAATGGTTGCCAACATATTATAAAGAATTTGAAGAGGTTCCAGCTTTTAATTGCGCGTTTCTGTTAGATTCTTGAGTTGACAATCATCGCTGTCCACGCATTTTTTGGCATTCGGGAACAAAAACAAGTTGTCAGGTGAATAGGGGCAATAAGACTTTAATTCATGGCTTTTCTCCTTCAAATAATTAATTGAAATGCTGTGAGAGTTGGTATTGTCACAATAAGTGATGATGCGGCATTGTCGATTGTATTTCTTAATTTCACCGAAGACTTCTAGCAAAAAAATTGTTGAAAACCATTCAGCTTTACTCGTACTTCGATACTCCAAGGTAGTCCTTGCGACAATGAAAGAAACAAGCAATTATTTTCTTGGTGCTTTGTGAACATGGATTCGGTTCTTCTGCCAACACCAAAACCGTTGGTTTCTAATTCGTACGAATATATAAAAATTTCCTCATTCGTTACGATGTTGTATATGGATTTTCAAGTTCCTCGGGCGAATTTTTTGAGCATTTTCTTACATTAATTAACATGGGCGTATTTGTGTTTGGGCCAAATTATGCGAAATCCATCGGGAATAAATCTTCTTCATACCAAAATGTTCCTGCAAAATCGATATGGTTAACAACGCCTTTATCTCACAGTAACCCAAATGTCCATTCTCTTCAATCATGTTGCGCACAACATCAACGTTTTTTGAGACGACAACCAATTTTGGTCGACCTCCACGAAATTCATTATTGAGAGAAGGACGATCACGACAAAATTCTGCAAACCAATTGTAAACACTTTGTTCTGATGGTACGTCATTATCCAAAGTTTAACGAAGTGATTTGAAGCATTCTTGTTGTGCTAAGCCTTAACTAAAATTGTAAAGATCATCCAACGAAAATTTTCACGTGGAATTTTTATTTTGGGCCGAAATTGCTTTTTTTAAACGCTCACTGTAAATAAACTCGGCCGATTTCTGTGTCGTCACTTCAACGATAACATGGTCGTTTGTAGAAACTTAAGATACTACCCTCGTAAATTTCAATTGTTAATTTGTTAATTGTTGATGACCTCGGGATTTATATCAATTGTGGTCTCCACTTGAGGAATCATTCTGATTATCATGTGCAATAAAGTTTTAGAGTATTTGACGCAAATTTCTTAGCCACCTGTAGTATTTTTAATTACATTTCATTTGTTTGGTGCCTTGGGTTAGCTTCCATTATTTATAGAATTGGAACTGTTCACAGATAAAGTTCGCTACAGGTTTCATCAATAATGACAGCAAGGACTGTGGAGTAGTATGGTAAACAACATATGTGACCGAATGCGGTCACCGGTTGATGATGAGGACCATTCGTGTCTTCGAAACGGCCGTCCCGGACTAATTATTATATTACTATATAATAAATTAAACTTGTGTGGTGCGGAGGTTGCCGATACTTATGTATTGTTTAGGTTTCATCAATTCAAAAGTGAATGAATAATACAAGGCTTCGATTAATAAATGTAATTCCCAACTTACATTTTTCCAGAGTGAAAATTTGGATCTCCACTGTAGGACAGCTTTACACAGAACGTGGATCTCATTTTTTAAAAAATTGAACAGAGAAAAGAAAATCTAAATTCCTAAATTTAGCCCTAATAGTTCGAGTTTCTACAACTGTAGATTTCATACATGTAATTCGAGTCAGCTTGCCGCATACAGAATTATCGTGATACAGAGCTTTTTCCAGAATTTCTCGCAGTACTAACCACAATAAGCACAATCTTAGCATTTAAGTACACATAGAGAAAATCAACAGAACGTTTGATCAAACTACTTTCTTATTGCTAAAAGTTAAAATAAACGATTGGTTTACAAGTAGATACAGAATTGTTACTTTTATTACTAATTAACTTAACTTTTCAATGGTTTAAGGTAACCTAATGAGATTCCATTGTGTCTGTTAAAAAAATATTTTGATACGTTTACAATGTTGTCCATTTAATCTTGAAATTATGAACAAAAAGCCGAACTAATGCGAAAAGTATTTTTAGTAACCTATCTCAGCACAAATTATCAACTTATTAATAGAGAAGTTCCTTTTAGGAAATTGTTGATTCATGATGTATTCATTGGTTGGCGACTTAATTGATTAAATTGAGTGCCAGTAGGGGAGAGACGGGCAAAGGTAGCAGGTTAACCAAATTTTATTACTGCAATAGAGGTAATCTGTGTCTTCTCCATCATCATATTATCATCATCAAATAACATTCTTCTTGGGTTTGTTGTCAAGCGCTGGACAGCTTGGTGGTGTTCTTGCTTGTTTCTTCCATATGTTATGGCAACACCTTATGGCCTTTGTAATTACTCGTGACCATTTTAGCTGCAAGACTGCCGCAGAAACCCGCACAATATTAAAGAAAGCATTTGGGAATAACGCTTTTGTGTTAACCTTATGATTGGTTGAGACGTCTCAAAAGTGGCCATCAGTGGATGATGACGAACGTTCTAAACGATTAAGCGATGTTGATGCGATTATTCTACAAAGAGTTCCTACCTTCCCGTCAGAGGATTAATGCAAGGTTTTATCATGATGCTCTAAGAGAGCTAGGGGATGGTTGGAGAAGGAAACGTGCAGAAAAGTGGCACAGGGGCGACAGGGTTCTCCGCCATGTTAACGCGTGGTCACATACTGCTTGCATCATGCATGTTTTGACAAATAACATGGCCGTTGTGTGCGCCTGACTTGGCCTTCCTCTTTGCAAAGGTTAAAATGAGGATGAAAGCGCGAAAAACTGGCGCGATAAAGAAGATTAAAGTTGAATCGTGGACGGTGTTGAACACATGAGCAAAATTAAATTTCCAGATTGCATTTCTCTCCTGGCAGAGGCATTGGGATCGGTGTTTGTACTTTGTACTTTGGAGGTGGCGAAGGTCAACGAAATCTTGGTATTCTTCAAGTTTATATATCGCAATATTTAGGAAACATTTAACACCACCTTCGAATGTCGATAATATTCGTAGTACATCAGACTTAACAATATTTGTGATATAAGCCAAAATCTTATTATTTATTACTACGTCGCGTAGAGAATTGTATATCTAATGAAATACGCTCTTTCCAGTCTTAATTCTAGGCACTTTTAATAAAATATCCTTTCTTTGCTCTGCATATTCAAAAAATTATTTAAATTACCTGTTCAAAATAAAACTAGTCGAAAATTGGTTTAACTAATACAAAAGACTTACTGTATTTTGGGGCAAAACCAAACAAATCAACTTTTAATATTATTCTGGTTCTCTTCTTGTTTTCCATGCAACGATTAAACAAAATAAAAAAAAAATAATACCGTACCATAGTAATCATACCTTCGAAGTATATCACCTCACATAAAACACCTGACCGAACATGACATGGTACGCTTAAAGCGACCAGTGAATGATGACCGCGTATACAATATCTGGCCAAATGATTTACTGGCCTTGTGGACCCTAGAACCGTTAGATAAGCACCGAGATCAAGACGGCCGTGACCCGAAATGGGCGGGTTGAGCTGAAAAAATAGCTACATTTTTTAACAGAAGGGTAGATAAAAATCCCCCACAGGATCGACTTTGTAAATTTATTATTTTATGAAGTTCTTGTTGGTTAATTTCCTATAGGTGGGTATTTCCTTGCATGAATATCGTCCGGATAATGCACTGAACAGTAATATTCTATCCAATACGAATGCAAGCTTTGATTCCTCATACTATACGAGGCACTTCACTGGATCTTATTAATTAGACGCAAATACATTTCAAGCACGATGTAAACAACAGCAAATTAACCGACATCTTATACAGGGTGTTAAAGAAAGTCACAAATCTTAAGAGGGGGTAGTAGGACCTAACATACATATGTAGAAAAGCCTTACTGAATATGGATCCGCAAGTGCATATTTTTTGAGTTACAGAGGATTATTCGTTCCTCTTTGTAGCATTTGCGTTTTTTTTCTGTTAATTCTTCTTGAAAAAAATTAGAATATATAATTCGGTTTTTTGTTGTTTGTTCACAAATTACATTGTTAGTACATAATAAAGAAGTGTAAATGCAAAATTTAAGAAACCGTCTGATTAAGACTTTTTTTGTATATTTTGGGCTATACAAGCCCGCCTCAAAGATTGTTACACTCTTTTCAACACCTTGTATATGTGTTGTGCTTTCTATGTAGATCGGTAATTGTTTTGTATGCCAAAGAAATATCATGATGGTACGTGGCATCTGAAATTCCTTGAAAGCAGCCTGTTAGAATAGTTTTTCTAAATTGTTACCTTAATATATTTTATAATATTACATATAATATTTTTTGGTCGGGTAGTTCTTTGTTTTAGGGGTGTTGGGTTTAAGTAAAATGGTTGAAAAGATGTATCGCACTCCTTACGATACTAACTCTAACAATTTAAGTCTGGTTCACATTTATTTTGAAGTTGTTTATTTAATGAAACTAAGAATTAGATCCAAAAACAGATTTACTTGTTAAGTGGAGTACTAAAATTACAAAACGAAAATTCATGCGATTCGAGTTCTAGAAACTGGTAAATTGAAATTGGTCGAGCTCCTGGAATTAATCCGTTTCAAGCTTCAAGCAATGTATGATACCAGATTTAGCTTAACTTACCAACTTGTTATTTGATATGTTATTTTTTAGCAAGAAAATAGGAAGATGCAAATTAAATAAGTGTATACTTTCAAATAGAATCTCCTATGCACAATGTTGTAAAGGAGGTGCATTGTTCAAATTTGTCCCCCGTTTAAATTTCGTAAGGCGAAAAGCACCGTACCAAAATTCGGGAACATTTTCATTAAGAGTCGAAAGGTGGAAATGGGTCGGTTGCATTATTGCCGGATGTACTTGTATACGACATTTGCCAACTTAATTTAGAGCGTTGCAGTAACATACCTTGCCCGTTGTCCACCGTTAAAATGGAATTCCTCAATTCGCCTGTGCTGCAATTCTCTCGGTGCCTCCGGCTATTCAGCTTTAGAATTTCTAAAAGATATTTCCGCATGAATGTATTGTATGAAGGTATTATATTTGTTCCGTACGTATGGGATCCTACTAGCCAAAAACTTAAAAGGATTCCTTGTAATTTATTTCTCTGATCATTGCTAATGTGAAAATGTCACTGAAAATGCTTCACCTTTTAATACTAAAAGTATTTCGATAAAGCTTAAATATTCAAACTAATAGAATTGTTGGCTTTTTTATAATACAATTGTTGATCTGAATAACGCTTTCAACGTATTTGATTGCTGAATAGTTAGCATTAAAATAATGCATTTACTGCGAAGAATTGGTAATTTTCATCGGTTAATCGAATTTGAAAAAAGGGAATTGCTAAACTCAAAGGAGCTGAAATATTTGCGAAAGATACGGCAAGGAAAGGAAAGACAATCGGGACGTACCTACAGTGCTTTGTTAATGTTAGTACTTTGTTACTAAGAAGTACAGAACCTGAAGACTTTTTACTTTTAAGGAAAGATTTGCCAGCATCGGAATTGTAGAAGATGCATGGAATGTTGCTGTAAATAGACTAATTTTTGTACTACTGCAGAATTAAGTCATTCGATCTGATGTCTTACCGAACGCATTTAGCATATTGCAGTTAAACATCGTCCTCAACATTTTCTATGGTACAAGGGTTAACGTAAATGGGATTAGGAATGGAATCCTGTAATTTATAGTGGCAGATCTAGGTTTTACTTAAGCGCACATGATGGACGCCAACAAGTCAAACAATCATAGAGATTTATAGAAATCTTGTTACGAGCCAGTCTGGAGCTTTTGATGTGGAGTACTATTTCCAATGGAAGTCAATCACAAGGACTTGTTGCGCAAATTATGTCCATATCATTTTCCTACAAGTTAACTTTCTTCGTTAAAATCTAAGGTTTCTAGAAGAATGCACTGTGTAATTCCTTTTATGGCCTCAATGATTTTTCAGCCAATCACCTAGTAGTATGTCTAGACGTCTTCATTAGTGTAACTGATTTACACATTATTAATTATTATGGAATTCCCAAAAGTCATAAAAAGAATATCCTCTAAAGGCCCATCCGTTGAGGCATTCAAAGTCCTGACTACAATATGTCAAAATTCTTAGCAAATATCATTAGTAAAATTTTAGGAACCAATGAATATCACGTAAAAGTCTCTTGGAACTTCATAAAATTCACCAAAACCAATAATCAAATACCGAACCACTAAACAAATACCGAAAAACTATAAACTAATGAATTTAGATGTAATATCGCTATATACCAATATTCCAACAGATTTAACAATAAAATGTGTGGAAGAAAGGTGGAATAAGCTAAAGGATCGCACCTGAACGTAAATGAATTCAAAAAAGCATTGGAATTATGCCTTGATGGAAATGGCTATTGGTTCACCCATTTCGGTCGTTGTTGCGAACCTGGTGGTGGAAAAGAACATGAAAATCCAAATTCCTTTTATTAAAAGATATGTTGATGACTGTGTCTTCGTAATACGAGGAAGATAAATAAAAAATATTTATTGCACAATTAAAGTATAATATTACTATTGTAAACAATTTCATTGATCGGTCTTATACTTTCTGTGAAAACGGAAACCTGTGTTAAAATTTAATAGAAATCAAGGAAATGCTAAGAACAAACAACTGCCCGGCAGCATTTATTAACAAGCACAAAGAAGGTAAAAATACAACGGAAAATGCTTGTAAAGGAGTAACTTCAGAAATACCAAAAAACTACATTACGCTAAAATATAATCCAGAGCTATCAGAAGCAATTCAAAAGTTTTGAAACCGTTCAATTTAATTGTGACCCACAAACCATATAAAAATAATAATGTATTTTCTACTCAAAACAAACAAAAGCTAGAGCCCACAAGCAAAACACAAAATACACACATTTTTGAGATGAAACATTCAGAAAAGGAGGTAGAATCTGCAATTTGATACATGTGTCCACATGGAATACAGAACTGTGTGAGTGTACATGAAACTTATAATCAGGGTATGTCCCTCGAACCGAGTTGTTGTTTATCTTGGTCGCTCTATATTTTATGTGGATTTATAAACGTGTAATTCACAGTGGTATGTAAGAAACAAAAAGAAGATGAAGAGGTAAGAAAAAAAAAACAAAAGAAAACAGTTTAATTAAATAAACTATGTCGACATCGTGTGCGACGAAGCGTCGCAGAAGAAAATAGAGAAGAAGAAGCGCAAAAATACTTTCATCAATCAATATTCAAATAATTCATTACAAACGAAAAATAAATATTTGTGCTTGAGATTTTAATAATAACCATGTACAAATATTCATAGAAATCCTTATGTAATGTAATACATCTTTAATTTTAAGTTATACATGGTGTGAAACTCGCGGACACGTGCTATGGGATGATGTTAAGCATCAAAACCTGAAGCAAACATTCCTTTACCATTTTTCAATCTGATCAACATTTTCTGATTTTCTAAAAGTGAAAAATGGAACATTTGCGATGACAGACAACTGAAAATGTAACATTTGGTTAAAATATCTTTTAGCAACTGAATATGATCAAAGAGGGCTTTGCAATTATTTATACATACGTGGTGCGTAAATAGCTAGTTGACATTTCTACACTTGCCATTCAAAAGATACGGTTTTTGTATTTTAACGTTTAAAGTAATGGCTCAAAACTACTTACAATATCACGAGTATTACGATATGTTGACGGGTCTTGGTGCTACAAAAATAACGTCGGTCAAGTATCGCGATTCTAAGCGATGTGATTTCCTAGCCGTCGTTTGTCAACTGCTAATGTAAGTAGACTAGAAGACAAGAAGAATTCCTTTCACCGGGTGCGTTACAATACAACTGGCCCGCCTCGTTTACGTGACGGTGCAGTCTTTGATTTGATAAGAAACGATTTTTCAAGAAGTACCGGGTGCGTTGCGAAAGAATTTAGTAAATCAAGTTCGCGTATGGCGTACTCTGAGACGTGACCAACAGTCTCACAGGAGTCTGGTATTTGAAAGATAATGGCGGTTCATTTTGGCAAGCGTTTTGTGAGCGGTATGTGATTCCATTCTCTAGACCTTTATCTATTTATTTGCCCAAGATAGTATTTTCAATATTTATGTTAGTTATGAGAATCAAAGCTTATTTTTTACAATTTTATTCATATTTTGCCGTACCGCATAAATGCAGAAAATTATTTAATTTTTCTGCAACATCTTTAGACGACGTGCCTCTAAATTGCTGGTCCCCACTTTGCATAAAATGTACGGAATTACCTGGACAATACTTTCCCTGACCGTTAGATTGCCAGAGTTAAGTTTAAGTAATAGCAAGGCATGCTAAGGCAGGTTTAGCTGTTACAGAAAGGCAATTCAAGCAAATGTTATAAAGCGTTGTGAGTTATACATTTTCAGTCGTCTCATACTAAAAATGTTTACACGTTTTATTTTTCACCTTTAAAATTGCTATGTCAGAAAATATTGGCCAGATCAAAAAATGGTAAAGGAACATTCGATGCTTAACGTCGTCCCATAGTCCGTGACCGCGAATTTCGTAATACGCCGTATATGTATTTCCGCATTTACAGACAACAATTATGAACCCATTTTCCAGCCAAATTCTATTATTCCGCACTGAATAAGTCTACGTAAATTATGTAATAGTCAATCTTATCATTTCTATTTCCTATCGTAGCTATTGCAAACTTCTCTTTTCTTTATATATTTTGTAATTGTTAAATTTCGCGTGTGGAACACCACCGCATACCAGATAATGGAATATAGACGAAGGAGATACAACTTCCTATTAACGCAAACAATACTATTAAATTTCAAAACCGTCCTTTCTGTGCATAATAGATAAATATATGTTTAATACTGGCGATTACGTTCTCGGAATTACCGGTACCGATAAGAATGTCTCAAAATAAGATGAATCATGTCGCATTATCGCTCAGAAAAACGAGGTGGGAGATTATGTGGTTACTAAGTAGAGGTCACGTTTCAGTATTTATTCTATTAATAGTATTAGATTTATTTACTATTAAATAACGGTTAAAGATAAGTCAAGCAAGTTTTTAATTTCCTCTTATTGCGTGAAGATTTAATAATTAATATCTTCCGTAGCTCGAAGATAGCGATTATTAAATCTGTAAGAACACAGTGCGAATCTTGCTTACTGTTCTGGCTAGAGATTATAAATTGCAAATGAAATCGTTTGTAATTATACAATAAAATGTCGCTAAGAAAACCTATTTCCTGAAACATCAGGAGATATCACTTATGTGTGTATATAGTTTTTCAAATTCCCGCAAATTTGGAAACGACTCGTTTTTCAGAAATTCAGAAATACAACCTCAAATAAAGAGGTTGTATTTCGTAATTTTTGAATATTTCCAAGAGTGTGACTAACATCGAGACTTGCTTGATAATGGTATCAAAAACTTGTAAAGCTTAGCAACAATTAATTGTGCTTGATAAAGATGAGCTCACTAGATTTTGTTCTATTCGTCAGACATAGATTTTTAACAAGCTTGTTTTACACAATTCCCCACTTTACAAAGTTTTGTACACAATATTGCGGTAGAAAGGTTTATGACTATAAATAGGTACTCTTTAAGTTTGTAAAATACATAGTTAATGTTAGCTTTACGCTTAGCCACAGATTGGCTAATCGATTATATAAGAATCAATAAATGTTTATTTCTTCAGGAGCTTAGAATATGTGAAATATTACAAATCATATTAATTAAGGTTGCTGACGTGTTTTTATTGAGAATTGTATTTTATTGAGTATTTTACAAACAGTCAAAAATGTTACAACGGTTCATGTGTTACTAAAATAGCTATGCTGTAACTGCAGAATAATGTATAAATGAGAAAAGAAATGAGCGTTATGGGTCATCGTTAGCTTTATGGCGATTAGAGTAATTGACCTCTTTGATAATGTTGCGTGGTTACGATAAAAGATGTAATGCAAGCAGTAATATAAAGCAGGAAAGAATATTCCGAAGAATACCTATACTTATTTGTAGAGTTGTAACTTTCGGAGGGGCGACACGATCGGATTTGTTGGTGTGCGCAACCAGGTACCCGGTTATTCGACATTTTTAGCATCGATGTCCGATTTTGGCTACTCACTCTGGGCACTCGATTTCGAGTATCTGGTTTCGGGTATTCGATTTCGAATACCCGGGTATCCGGTTCTAGAACCGAGTCGAAAATATTGCTGAAGAATCAAATATTTATTCGAATAGAAATGTTTTAAATTAATCTAATATTGGGAAATAACAGATACTTTTGAGGATCGGCGGATTGATCCCAATGAACCTTGATTTTACTCACTTAAATCTACTGACCTTAGTCCCCCTCATTTTTATTTATGAGGTCTCATAGAAGATCAAGTTTGTACATTTTTTGTTGAGGATGGAAAATTTTAGAAATTTAAACCACGGCGAAGAATTACAAAAAAAGAAATCAAAAAAAAAGTTCTGCAGTGTATCGAGCAGAATAACATGTCAAACATTTGGAAACTTTGATTTTAAGTTCGTTATCTTTCATATGATATTATATGCTTTTCATTCCGTTTTCTGTTTCATGTCGTTTACATGTGCATATCATATAAAATTTATTTAAAACTACTTTGAATTTATTTTTTCATGGCTAATTGTTCTGCATTTGCATCAATTAACATTTTTTTTTAAATTATTTAATTGCTTATAGCTATCTCATCGTATAGAGACACCTAATATACATCGACGGTCATTGCGTTTTTGCTCACGGCAGTGTACTGATACATGGTGCGTTCCATTAAGAAAAAAATCGATTTCCTTCAATTGAATATTCATAAATTGGCTCGTAAATTCTGAACATCCTGTATGTGATAAACTAAATAGTGCGTTAATACTGGAAAGTATTGAATTTCTATTGTCTTCTAATTTTGAGGAGTACATTGTAAAAGAAAAAAGAAACACAAAAATCAAAATAACTCAAATCAATTGATTTTAGAGGTAGGAGAGCTTAATACAAATTATTCCATAACAATCCATCGAATCTAAAAAAGCAATAAAAACTATTTTATCCTATTAGAAATATCAAAGTTGGTAATGACTTCTGGTATAACCGGAAGTTATACGAGTCTAAATAATTTGTAATAATGGAACGGACGTGATTATTGCCTTTTACAAATGGTGTTAACTGCGAAAACGCAATCAACGGACTGCGTGAAAAACCCCGTATACGTGCTACCTTAATAAATATTATCCCATATCTATATGTTCTAGAGAATATTGTCTACGAATATATAGTAGTAATGAAAGCTTGAATGCATTATATTAGAGACTATGTGGCTACCTAAAACTTTCCCAATAACCATATTTTCCTATCCACCTATTACAAGGAGACTTCAGCTCTACGCAAATACGACTATTGCGGTAGTTTTACAGTATATCCACGCCCTCTATATTGCACATTGAAAATCGCATTAAGCATACGCAGCATATTCGTCGATAGGATCTTTTCTTAGACAATACGGAAAGGACGCGCCGGCACAGCTTCCTACGGACGCCGGAAGTCCATCACAAACCCGAAGGGACTCTTCAAGGTGATTGTCGGTACGGAACAGCTCGGATCAACATATAGTTTTCCCTTATGTCTCCCGGATCCTAGTAGACGGGTTCTTCGGTTCAGCATCCCCCAATAGGTCTTCTACGTCTTACCCTGTGGTGGTCGGAAGACGACCATAACAAAGTTGGCAATTCCGACAAGAACTCATCGATGGTATCAACGGAGTATTGCCTGCTTTTCTCCTTGTCTCCATTTTCGTCGGCTAGTTTTAGTGCCAGGCCGCGTAACAACCCGGAGCCATTACTTTCACAATTGTCAGATTCCTACTAGCGGCGCAGACATCACGACATCACCTTGGCGTTATCTTGTTTTCGTTACCACGACGGTGCGCCATCAAGGTTGGCGAAAGCGTTGATTCCCCAGGAGTATCTCAGGAGGTTATCTTCAGCACGACGAAGGGGCCTTTTCCAGACGACCGCTGTAGGTGTATCATAAAGCGGTGGCATAGCTGTGGGGCGCAGCGCAACGTACGTACGCCGTACGAGAAGACGAAGGTTCCAATCTTGTTCGTCACTTTAGTGTCCATCGGCCGGAGAGATAAGAAAGTCTGCGTAGCCCCCGGAGTCGTCCCGTGGGATTCACTGGCCGTATTCTCTTATCATTCCATCAACACTTCCTCACGCATATGACTCAGATATGAGCGAATGTGTCTCGTGCAATTTTCTCTTATCGACGGCCAAATCTCGACCGATTTATGTATGTTGGAACGGATGACCGTCCTCCTTTTGCTTGCTACTTATTTTAGTCGTCCTATAGAAGCGGCGATGGTGCCCTTTACGAGTTCTGGGAAAAGCCATCGATTTCAGATTAGGTAAGCGAAATGAATTACTGCTGGGGAATTTGTCAGAAAACCTCAAGCTGCAATCTTTGATGTTATGTGTAGACAGCTTCAAATGTTTTGTAACATTTTATAACTCTTTCATGACTTTTTTACAAGTAAGTAACTACAGTATATATTGTGTTTTTGTACAGGGGGGCAAGAAAAGTGGCGTACGTCATTTGTGAATGGTATATAAAAATCCCTCGCTGCAAACATTGTCGTTAAATGTCGTTTATTTTCCTCATAATTGTACAATTTTTTAATATCGTTTATTCACAAATCCTCGAGAAAAATCGAGCTTAATGATAATTAGAGACCGTTGTGTACTACATACGTTAAAATTTGTACTGAAAAATTGGTTGAACCAATCAAAAACTGGTGGACTTAATCAAGTTTGTTAAGTATACCTTTTGAATCGGATCAATTTAATTTAATTTATTAATTTTCATGTTTAACCAACCTACATTAGAATGTCAAACTATCAAAAAGTGACAAGCACGTTAGGATGTTGTATTCTACTACTCCTAAGATACCTTAATAGCAATCTCCGCAATGAAGCAATTAGCAAAAAGGCGTCAGCTTCAACATCCGTTTGAAAAAGACGTTCGCGAAGTGCTCGAATTTGTTAGGTTGACAGGATCGTGTATGCAGTGCGTTAAAGCAGATAAAGAATGGGACGGGGATGGAACGTGGATGTGACGTGGGCGAGTGAAGGTCGCATAAAATACGGGGACGCTGTCTAGCCACTCTGGTGCAAATGGGCCTACTAGTAGATTTGCTAGACAACAGGAAACACGCGTTTGCTGCAAAACCGTTCGCTAAGCATTTATATGCAGCGCCTACGTAGCAAAAGTGCTTAGAAAGAAACCAGCTGTTACAGAGGAACAGATTCAACAAAGAATTAGATTTTGCGATGATTTCCGGGAAAACGATTTTGAATATGCATTTATTTCGGATAAAGCATGGGTCTACGGATATGTGGTACAGAAATCAACATTTACACGCCAATTCGCAGCATCCCGATGACTGAAGGTTATAGCAAGATACTGCCAGATGCCACGTTTCCAGGTATGCAAGAAATTGGTTGCAAAAGGATCGAGCCGAAATAATCTCCCGGCCAGTAGCCTCTCTAGATCTAAGGACGATTGAAAATATTTGGGAACATATGAAACTCGAGGTAGAAAGGTACCAGCCGTTTTAGAAGTCTTGCAAGTTACTATTGAAAAGTATGCATACAACCTACTTGTAGGTATTCCCTAGCGACTTAACAAATGCTGTGTTTTATATAAAATATCAAGATTTGTCCAATAAAAGTAATTTGCATATATACCGCTAATTATTTAATTCCAGATGCTTTTTAGACGCACCTTTGTGAAATACTTATTAAGTGGTCAACAGATACGTATAGGCCTTTGTGGTTTCAAATTTATTTTTATGGTAGGTAATAACGAAAACAATTAGGATATAAAATTGCTTCGAAACTTATTAGAGAAGAAAATATTATTGGAAACAGGAAAAAACAAAGTTGTCCATACAAAATCCAAGTACATGTAATAAAAGAGCAACCGATCTAGATTTTCTATACGGATATACTATAACAAGAAAAACTAGTCTAGTTCAAATTGGACCAACCACGCCTCCAAACGAAGAACTAGATAAGCTGGAAGAAAAACATTTTCAAATGATATTGCACGGGCCGCAATTGAAATAAAAACTTGCGTAGTGTGCATGTTTCCCCGTCAGACAAATATATAATCTTTTAGAAAAAATGGTGGATTCTGTTTTTACTAGGCACAGGGCGTGGTAATTTGTAGCGATTTGTTAGTCAGCATTTTGATCTTCTTAATATCAAAGAAGCAACAAAAGTTGTTACGAATAGAAAGAAACACAATATGACGCCTCCCATAATGTATTTTGTTCAATGATGTGTAGGCGGCAGATATTTTCACGGTATGGAAAAATGAGATGAAATCAAATTTTATTGACGATTTTCTCGCAGCCATTGGTATAAGTTGTGTAAGTTTTTGTAGTAGGACTAATAGAAAATCAAATAAAGCTGTTGATGTTTAAATCACATTGTAATTGCAATTCTTACAACTGTATCTCCAAAGTATGAAACTAGATACAGGGTGGCACAATAGTATGGCAAAGTTCGATATATCTGCTGTTAAAAGGGATATCAAAATTACTTTATAATAAAAATTGTAGATACTCCTAAATATAACATTTTAAAATTACTTTACATTTATACAGGCTGTTCCATACTTCCAGGGTGGACTTAGTTTGTTTTCCTTCTAAATAGGACACCTTATATATTAATTTAAATTTTGGTTAAGCTCAACTCCCCCATTAAATTATTAGAAAAAAATTGAGATTTATGGAAATTATTTATACATATCGTGCATGCATGTAGAGAATAGTTCTTGGCAAAAAAGCAAACTTCCCTATTACTTTTTATTCTGCAGCAGTGCATTTAGAAGGATTATAGAAATTAGTTTCTAGGAAAGCCATAAAACTAATGAAATAGTTGTCGTCTACAAATACATACCTTAAACTGGCAGAATACCTAAGAATCATCCAATTTCTGATGTTGTTTGCCATAATTTACACATACATCATATGTAAGAAATTTTAAGCGCTTATTGATTAAATAGACATCAACGTATCTTATAAAATTCTGTTCTAAAATGTCCCGCTACTGATAATCAATATTAATGACACCGATTGCTTTTTCCGTTTCTTATGTCCATGATATCCTCTCGATTTGTATGTTTTTGTCTTAAAGGCTTAATAACATGAATACAAATGCTAATTAACATTTCTTCACAACATAGTAACTACTGTTATAAATATCTTTAGGAAAAGACAAAAAAGCTTTCATTAGATTTGCAGCTGCTATTTCTGATAATATAATGTACAAAAGAAGAAAAAATCAATTGTGGCACGGATTATTTTTGATGAATAGTTTAAAAAGAAAATATTTGTGACAGCACTTTATGACTTTTAGCAAAAAAAAAACTTATCTGTATAGTTTCGTAACGTAAAGAACGACACAGTTTAGGTAATTTACAAAAGCAAATTGTGGAACAGTTTCTTTTTTTTCACATTTTTGAAAAATATACAGGGTTTTCTATTTAAAAAATTAAAATGGCCTAAATCAAATATGGCAATGATGTTAACGGCCATCTTGTAGACGCTAGTTGATAAAAAAAGACATAGAGGAAAATCTAATCGTAAATTTAATCATTGTTTTGTAAAAATTTTCAAATTATCTCAAAAACTAAGGTGGATTGGTATATGAAATAATGATGGAAAGTGAAGTCAGTTGAAGAGAGGTATCCAAAGATGTACAGAGTGTTGCCTCTAAAGAGTCAAATCTGTATCGTGTTCAGCGGAAGTTTAACATTCTGTATACTTGGGCATAATTTTACCTAACAAATTATGTTATAACTAAAATTTTTATAAAAACCTAACATAACTAATAATACTTATCCTAGTATACTTTGTTCCGTAAATTGTCCTTATCTATATCTCTTAAATAATTTGTCGGCGTTAGCATAAGTACGGTACAAATTAATGTAGCTTTCTTTCTGTTTTCCGTATACGTTTATTTTTTGAACACAACTCAAACGCCTCTGATTATTTTTAAATCTCAGCTATAAAGTCGATGCGGGTAAGCGGTTTTCGAATTCACCACGAAGCCTACTGGTACCCGTTAGCCGCAACCACTGTCCAGAACCGAATGAAGTCCGGAATACTCTCACCCGCTGGGAAACGTTGGATGATCTACTACTCGCTAGGTATTTGTTTGTGCATGTACATTCGGATGTATCTACATTTGTATCTAAGTGTCGAGTGTGTAAAAGGACGAATTTGACGTCGTCAGTGTTTGATTTGCGGTTAAAAGGAAATAGGAACGTGTTGACAGAAACTCCCTTTTAACATCGACGGCGTCGCTACGATTATAATGACGAACCCGCTCGGTTTCGGTAGTCGGATGGCATATATATGTACATACGTATGTATGTATGCGTATGTACATCCGTAATGTTACATCGTTGTCCTATACAGTTAGATGGATTTATGTATGAGAACGCAAACGGTAGGATGGGGTTAGGTGGGTTAATACTCCACTTTCACTTAATTCCGCGAGCGTCGGTGAATTTTAACAACGTTCAGATGTCAATATTATGATTCGTGAGTGCCATCTCTCGATTATGAATACATTAACGGAAAGGAAAAGCGAATGTGTACGTTTACGTTTACGATTGTATTTGCGCATACGAGTTTCCGAGACAGCGGTACCCAAACGCAGATCACGGAATAAGTGAAAAACGCAATGTGGAAATTACGCAAAAAAATTCTTTTGTTGGTCATTCAAGAAACACATGTACGTCACTGTGTTATCTAACGCATTTAGTATATCTGTAGTAGTATGTCTAAAATGTATTAAGGCATATCGATCTCGTGTACAATCAGTGTAGAGAGGCAATCGCAAACAAGTTGGAGCTAAAGTTTCATTAACATGTTATAATTTTTTTGTTTATCTCAACAAACACAGATTCCTCTACAATTAATATCTATTTAGCGTCGGGTCGTAGATGCTTCTTTATATTTCTTTACGAAATTTGTTTGACAAGTTATTTTCTATTATTTTCCATCATTCGTAATTTTTTTCAAGCGATGTAGTAACAAAAAGAATATTCGTATTTTTTAAAAGGTAACGGTAAGATCTTTTTGGGAATATTTGGAGCACTTATAAATTTCTTAATATGGATATATATTATATTCATGGACCAGATAGCACAAAAAGAGGTATTTAAATATTGTGTCTCACTTATTCTTAATGTTGTCGTACGGATCAACCAAATATTGTTGGTTTTAATCGATTGTTTATGAACTGGCGTAAATCTAGTTAGATAACACGTGTCAAAGAATTATTGACGTATCTTAATAAAATAGTTCGTACAGCAAATGCAGTCTTTTGCAATAGTTTGTGTGAACATTGTGAAATTATCTATAACTAAGACAATCGAAATACCTATGTCGCTTGGATATGGTGACAACGTTCTCGTAACGAAGTGTGCCGTTTATTCAACAACGTTTATCCGGAGCGAACCTCTATAGCCCAATCAACGGTTTCGAGATTGGTTGCTAAATTTAGAGGAACGGGCGAAGGTTGAACATATTCCTAAAGTCGGCTTCCTCAAACCAACCACTAATGAAGATCGATCTGTAGAGGTGTTACTGTAATAGATGTCACCCACTCAACTGGCATTAGAGAGTAATATGTTCGAAATCTGTTACTTGAATATTGAGAAAAAACATACAACCCCTGTACTATACCTCATCTGCATGAGGTTACCTAAAATGATCGAGACAGGCGAATGCAGTTTTTTAGAACAATGATGGGAATCATCCAAATTTTCTCAACAATATTTTATTTTCTGACAAAGCTACGTCTTATTGCACCAGACATTATGAAAGTTTCCTAAAACCCAAAAAAAATCGTTGACGTCGGAGTTTTATTGAATGGATCACCTGATTTAGACTTACTTAATTACTTAATCCTCATCTAATGGGCTTCAAAATACTATTCGCAATTTTAGGGGATGTTTAGGACACTACCAGGTCGTACAGAGACTTCCAGTTGAACGTCCAAATTAATTCATCAATTTTTGTATTTTTGTGAAATTTTAACTTTTTTTAAATAATTGTTTTGATTAAACCCCACGAAACCAATATATATATCCATATTAATAAATTTATCCAAATCTGCTAAAAATGTTACTGTTACCATTTAAAAAAATATACGTTTTTTTTGTAACCGTAAGAAGTCATTTGAAAATTTGTCACTAATGAAAGAGAGAATAACATGTTAAACAAATTTGGTTAATAATTTTCTTTTCAAAAGTTGATATTTATAGAGATTTTGGAATATTGCGTTACTTTTGCTGATTTAGCACGTTAAGCATGTAGAAAAAAAAAAAAACAGAAGCACACATATGTAAGTTTTTCGAGAATCAACAACAAGACGATTAAATTCCTTACTACGATGGTAAAAGTTAGCTAAACATTTTAAGTTTAAACAGTAGACAGAAACGTAAACCATGTAGCACATCAGCGATTGACCAACCTACGAAGTATTTGTAAATGTGACGTGGAAGAAGAAGAAGACGTTGAAAAGATCAAATAGTAGCAGTTGTAGGAAATATATTTACTGTAGTGAGGTTTGTTTTTCTTTATCTTTGAGCACTCAGTTGAGTGCGCTATTAAACTAAACCTTTCAATAATAAGTAAAATAATATAATAATTTGGTACATTTGGTACATAGCATGTGATTATTTTTTTAAATGGTAGCCACGGGCACCTCCACCATATTTGCTTATTCAGATAATGTACGTACATTTCAACGTGTGGTTCATTAAAAATACGTTATTCTATTATTCAAATTCAGGATTCGTATTTTTGTAATTATTGAAATAACACCATCAATCATATCATGCTCCCATAACTTAACGATCTAGATATTTAGCAAGCAATATTGAACTACTGCTGAAACGCTAGATTTTAAGTGATAAGCTGAGTTGGAATTTTGCCTACTTTCTTTCAGTTGGGAGCAATAATCAACAAAACAAAGAAGAACGTTTTAGAACCACCGCTGCGATCAAGTGTAGCAACGAACGTAACGGATCTAGTGTGATACGTTTGCGGCTCCCATTTACTAGCACCAACATCATCGCCATCAACAACATTACACAACGTTGACGTTCTTCTTCTGTTCTGTTTACACGAATCGCGAGAGCACGCATCGATTTCCAAAACTAAATTGAATCATTCGCACACGCTTAATTGTAATATCCACCTCTATTAAAGCTTTCAATTTCGAGGAATGTTTATCTTTTGCGCGTCAAACTAACGCTGCGACCAACCAATTCACCGACGGTAATTGTTGTCGCGCGTGTGTGTTTTGTGTATCTTTTATTTACTTTGAAACTTATAGGGACCTCGCAATCGGGAACGGTATTTCGATTTCGCTTGGCACTTAACATTAACAATAACTAAAGTTAGTGGCTGTATACATGTCGTTCAATATACGTACACGTGTTTAAATATGAACTTTAGCGGGTGTAGTTTCTGTAATACTATTGATCGTGAACGATATTAAATTGTGTTACTTAAACTGGCAATATAAGCCATAAATTTTAAGTAACCGAATACCAAAAGTAAACAATTACTTATAATTTGTTTACAATATTTCGGTGTTTAAATACTTTTTAACTGATGTAGTATGTTTAAGAAAAACGCAGCGCATATGGTTTATGGTCTACGTATACGTACGTATATATAAAACGCTTTCGCTTATTAGAAAATTGTATAAAGCAATATTTAATTGAAAATCCAAGTTCGTATACTGCGACTGTTTCATACTGGGGCTTCTAGAACATAGTAAAATAGTAATGTAACCACAAAATAATAACCGGATTATAGAAAATTAGATAAATTACATTTATTTATCAAATTGTAAATTATAATATATTATTATTCTCCGAAATTACATTATTTAGAAAGCACTGCACGAAATTGGTAAGCACTGTGTTAGTTATTATTTGAATTCATAGGTGTGTCTAGTCTATGTTAATATATTGTCTACGCTGAAGCGCAATCTGATGCAAAGATACATGAATAGCCCTCCAATCCTTAGAACGTGTAAAATAATCTCAACAGTAACATTCAAGAATATAAGCAAGCGCCGTAAAGAAAATTGTGCGAAAATGACTCGATTTATAATTTTGTAATTGTAATATAAATTTATAATAAAATCTAATTATAAGATCTTTCTTCTGCGGTCTATCCTAGTTGCCAGCATGGTGGTAGGTTCTTACGATGCGTTTAGATGATTGGCGATTGAATTTTGCGAGTTTAATGTGGGTTTTAAGGTTTTATATATATGTGATGAAAACACGAATCTTTTTTCCTTTGGTTTCCTCTATTTAACTACGTTTCGTTACTCTTTGTCCTAATTAGTGAGATTTTCTCTCTTCCTCTCGAACTTTCCTCCGTTTTTATTTGAAATGTTGTTTCTCATTTCTTTATTTCAAGTACTAAACGTGACTTTCTGGTCCAACAATTACTTCACAATAATTTTTCGATAAATTCTTTTTTTTAAGTTTTTGCCTATTATTTTAAAATATTAAATTATTTGTAAAGGTAAGCAAAGAGACATGTATATTTAACAACAAATGTCTCAAGAAAAATTTAGTACATAGACTAAAAAAATGAAACAAAACTTCGAATAAAAATGGAGGGGAGTAGGAAAAAAAGAAAGAAAATTGCCTGATTACATGAAAGAGCACAGAGAAACTGAAAGAATCCCTGAAGAGGTCGACTACACGTCAGACGAAACGTAGCTAAATAAAGGAAACCAAAGGAAGAAGGTTCATATTTTCGTGCAATTGCCAGGTTTGTGGGGAAGTTTTGATAATATACAATCTGTAGCACAAGGGAAAAATGCTATAGTACCCTGTAAGCAATTTTATATTATTGTTCCTGGAATCGCTGGATAAAGAACAGAAAAATAACGCTACACAGTTTAAACATTTATTCGTATTAAAAATAGTGAACATACAAGCATGAGAGTTCAGCGGTTCTAGTACCAAGCTAATTTACAGTAAATGACTAATATGTCAAAAGTTAAAAAATGAGCAACAAAACAAATAAAAAGTAAATAGTGACCGCGTAAATAAAGCTAAAACATGTAAAATTAATATGTGAGTGAAAGAATAAATAAACAATAAATAAAAAATATGTAAAATGAATAAACAGATTAAACAAAATCAAATGAGATATATAAACAAATAAATAAATTCGGGTTCTACAGCTATATATGGCTATAGCTATAGCTATAGGGAATTCCTATTGTATTTTCATAAAAAGTGGTCTGCTTAGAACCTTGATTGGCTCTGGTAATTTGTTGTAGTTTTATTACCTTATATTTTGTACTCAAAGTACGATTAACCTGATGCTATGGAAGGATGAAGCTTGCGTTATTCCCGATGCTGTTAGACTAAAAAGGGAACGTAGATATAAAGGAGACAGGTGCCTAGGTAACCGGACGGTAAGATCAGTATTTATAATTTCTTAAAGGGCTTTTTGCAGCTTGTTCTAGATTTCAAACATGTTAGCGCCCTAATAGTTTGTTTCTGCAGCGGAAATATCTTTCGCTCTGCTGATCCTATCTATAGGAAAATATAATTTTTTCTGATATACCGAAGGGAGCTATACGAGCTGCTACCTCTTTCTTGATGCTTTTTTTTTCGTGAGCAATAGAATGTAATCGATTCCGGGACAATCTCTTCATCGAATAAGTGTAATTTCAATTCTTTTATTGTACGCTCAAAACGGCAATCCTCGTTCTATAGTTGCGCTTCTTAATTCACTAAAACTGTTTTGCAACCCATTGCTTTGAGTCGTCATTGAACATAGAAGATGTACGTACTTATAGGTTTGCTTCTTAAACACTGTTATGTCTACAAGATTGATTTGAAGAAAGGCGATAACGATTATTCCCCTCTATGAAAACAAAGCGTTATTCCTAGAAAGTTCCTTCTAAGAAAAAAATACCGTCAGCTAAATTCCACCATATGACTCGTATACGTATCCCTACGACCTCTCCGAGACCGAAGGAATCGTTTCCAAGTTTCGCAAACGCTCCCGAATTGATAAAGTTATTGTCTTCGAGAGTTACATAAACGGAATAGCATCAGTAGTAGTAAAGCGTGGGTGGCTGAGGTGGCTAAACAGCCGCGACCTGACCACAGCACAAGCCGCGACAATCCCACGTCAAGCTACTACGATCTCTCCTCTACACTCCCACCACCTTCGCATATAAAAAGCGCGCGGCCCGGCCCTTCGGGTCTCCATTTGCATACCGTTCTCAGGCGATGTCTCCAGTCTGGAACACGAAAAAGGTGTTACTCCTCTCGGAACGGACCGAGACGGCCTGGGAGGGCAGCGGGCGCGGAACGTAAGGGGCCAGTCTCGGAATTAATGAACTCCTGTCCACGTAGGAAACGAAATAATCCACTTTTCCGGCAATTTGCTCTACCTTATGGCCTTTATTAAGTTTCGCGTTCGTAGAGAGGTCGTTTCTCTTTTCGACACAACTGCAGCGGATATACGTTTTTCGAGCGTGGAGCTGTTGGAGAAAAGGGGAGTTGAATGGAAGGAGGAAATGAATGTTGAAAACTTCTACGGAGTAAATAATAATAAATAAATGAAACGTAAACGGGGAAACAATTAATAAGTGTGCGTAAAAGAGCAAGTATTGTTTACACCCCTCGAGATATTGTAAAGGGAAATATCAATACACCTTAGAATATTTTAATGTGAGGCAGTATATACAGCGTTCACGATGAAAAAAATGAATTCAATAACATTCTAGCTACTTTTTGTGCGTACAAGTATTCTGACACGTCAATTCATAATTTTGGTTTGCAATTTTTTGACTATAATGTGGTACCATTTCCAGTTTGAGCGCAACTGGTAACAAGCCTATTATTTTAATTAGAACATCTATACATTTTTATGGATTTTAATGGAATTATCCATATGCAGATTTATTATGAATAGAGTCATTCCCAATACAACAAACACATAAGTTGGAAAGTAAAGTAAGTACGCAAGTACGCAATCGATCTCCAAAGGCAATCATCATAAGCACCTTTATTCCTTCCTTTTTAGTTAAATGCGTTTTGAATTTAATTAGATGTGCGCTCACTAAATTATTACAAAAATGGTATAAAACCGGTAACACCAAACACATTCTCGAATGTACTAACAATTCGGACTAGCTAAAAATTTGTCGGCGTTATGAAAGCAATTACTTAAGACTAATTTTTAATGTCTTTTGTAGGCTGGTGTAGATCGAAGAACCCTTATGGTGTAGAGGCAATGCGTTGAAATAAGTTGCACCTCAATTATAAGAATTGCGCTCGACAATCCTGTCCCGTGAAAAAGTAAACTAACTAGATTACCTGATTCTGTCATATTATTAAGGACTTTTTTTTGTATATTGATCCTCGTTGTGTTTGTAAAATAGTAGGTCCTCGAACAGATACAGCGACCACAGGGGCATGATTTTTAATTGTTCGGATATAGGACGGCATGACGCCGTAGATGGCGCCAATCTTGTATCTAACAATTTCTTATGATAGACAAAGAGGATATTTACACAGCTTGCCGAGCATCAGAAAATAATTGCGCATCGCAATCTAGACTCTGTAAAAGAGAAATAAAACTGACGCAAGGTGTTGGTGCTGATAGTGCGAGGCAGTACTAATTCGAACATAATCTTTATGATTTAGACTCAACGTTTGGGTGTATCTACTTAAACTTATTAGCAAAGATAGCTCAGAAGAGACAGAGACCTCAAATTTCTCACACATGTTACACATTTGTTGGTAAAAAATAGTGGTAAGTACTAGCCTTCAATCAAATTTGTTTGAAGATTCAGATACTTTAAGGAAAAATAAAAAAAAACTATAATATCTTTCTAATTACTGCAGCGAAAGAAACGTAAAAGCTAGCGTGGGTACCTCTTGTTGTTTCCATTCATTTCCTCTAAGATCAATAACAATAAAAATCTTTGGCCGTTTTCCTTGTAATTTCAGCTTAACATCGACTTAATTTATCTCTACAACAGGATGATAATTTACTTTTCAACCGACGGCGACACCGAAAAGGGAACGAACAAAAAATCGGAGAACTACCTCGGAAATCCCAATTCACATTTATGCCATCGATAAAATTGAAGATACTAAGAATGTAAATACACCTTCTATCTGCATAGTAACGACCCGTTGCGGTTTAAAAATTTATACCCGACCATTCACCGAGACTCTTCCATCCGGTTTCAACTTCACTAAACACCCTGGGAATAGATTAAAAATGTTCTCCAAAACTATCGAGATACCGATTCCGGGCGTTCCTTTTCCCTATCTAGAATTTCGCTCTCACTCCATCCAATCCGCTTGCTGTAGAGATGAAAATCTTTTTCCATCGCAGGAGAAAATGTATATTTTTATGCGGTTGGAATTAATTGCTCGTTCTACACGGAGACTTTTAGTGACGGTTTTGCTTTACTTTTGAAATTGCTTTACTCCTATAGAACAGGAAAACCATAAATATTCAATATTCGTTGATATTTGTGTGTAGTTACGTTTCGAAAAAGTCATGGAAAATAATATTAATGCATGTTTACTTGCTTTAAATCGATTTCTCTTTTACCTCAAAGACAGAATGGTAAATAGAGAAAAATAAAACGAGGAGCTTTTGAGTGTATTCGTCTGATTGTTTTGGATTTTATAGATTAAAGTTATATCTAGCAAGTAAAGTTATGTCTAGCAATGTAGCTAAGTAGTACTTTGTTTGTCTCCATTTTTTTAGTGACTCGGTTCTAGATATTTTTTTAATAGTTTTATACACACATACATAAAATATAAATATATACACGTATACAGACAGTATGCCTTCGTGCTTTGTTTAGTTTTAGCCCTCTATCTTCGTACAGGACGATGAAGTCGGAAACCGCTGGCGTTGCATCTCATCCCGATCTGAGTTAATAGTATTGAGGGCTTTGTTTGGATTTTTTAAGCGACGTTCTAAAATCTTCTAATATGTCATTTGTTCATTCATCAACAAGTGTTTTATTATTCTTTTCTTGAAAGTTGTATAGTTTGAAACAAAAAACGTAGGCTTCCACGGCCAGAGTCAGTTGAAACGTATTCCGGGCTTGAACCGTGCCATGTCGTTTTTGTTATAATAAAAACTCGACGTTTCGCCCACAATCGTATGGGGTTTCTTCAGGAGAGCGAAGGTTGGTAGGCAACAGTTAGCACGGCAACTCAACGTGTAAACCACGCCAGAGGGAAAACTAACTGAGCGGGAAGCAGGTGATCACGGTAACTCAGTATGTGAACCATGCCAGAGGCGAAAATCAACTGGCAGTTGATTTTTGGTTCGCCATCGTTCTTTATTTTTCAAAACATCATTCTGAATATGATAAAAGTAAATCGTACAAGAAAGGGCACACGAAAACTTTTTAATTTTATATTAATTTTCTCAGATAGGTATTTATTCTTCAGATTTTTCATTCAGTGGATCGGCGATAAAGTAACCGCAAGTAGGTTGAAGTAATTATGCGTTTTACTTAAACGTTTCAATTTATTATAAAGCGTGTTTTATGCTAATTGTGGGATATACTGGAGGGATATAATTCAGTCCAGAAAGAAAAAGGGAACTCGTTGGATCCTCCTGCTGATCGTCCTATAAAACATTATATCAGGTTCACCCCCTACCTCACTCTACTCCATTCAATTCGAGCGGATCTCTTTCTTCGTTCTCAATTCCCGTGCCCGCTGTTACTACTAATCAACTCTTAAATTAATCATTCTTAATAGCTTCAATTTTGAAATCTTTTATATATATATATATACCTTTATCCAATTCAATTCATACCTGCGAAGTGCAATACGAGATTTGAATGAAACTTTGCAGTATTTCGCAGGAAGTTTTGATAGCTTCAAATCTTAGCTGATTTGTTCCACCAGTACTAGACAGAATAAAGTTTAGAATACATATGTGTTATTCTCTACTTTAAGAGGTGCGTGCAGGAATGTAAAGGTTACGGCAAAACGTCTTTTCCAGAAAAAAAAAAAAACATCTTTTTTGTATTTCAGATATTTCAGATATTGTGTTCTAATTTTGTTCCTTGCATATCCCACTCAACTCGGAACGAAGTTCAATATTTTATTTTAATATATTGAAGCAATCGATAGCTATTTGGTTTCTTTGATGACTAAAATTTAAAGTGAAATCTGAATAATTCGCCACGTAATTGCATCTCTAAAGAACAAAAACAAAAGAAACATTCAGAAGAAGAGAATGCTTAAAAATTGAGTTAATTACATTATTTTGCCCGCATGGAGTACATTACAATGTAAATGTTGTTCTGGTATGAATTCGCCAATTGGTACGGTGTAAATCTAGCATTAAGTTGAATGTCACCTATTGGTTATCTAGTGATAAGATGCCATCTGTTGGCACGAGAAAAAGGATATACATAGGCGGTTAACCGCGTTCGTGACGTGAATAGTGGACAATCATATTTTTCTTTTTCAATTAATAAATAAGTTAAAAGTCAGAGCATTCTTTTGTGCACGGCTTGTACCACACCGAGTCGCCTATTTCTACATGGTATGTATGGAAAAATTTGGTAGATTCTCTTTTTGTTGCGTATTTTTTTTTGTTTGTAATACTTCATAAGAATTTTCTATATAGTACTATTTCAATAGATCCATAACCACTACTCAGCCTAACACCAATATTTCTATGTTAGTTTAACTGCTGTTTACTTTATAATATAAAATGTAATTGCTCAATTTTGAAATTCAACAGAAACTAATATTTAAAAGTATACATTTCAAGTAACAAATAGTATTGTTAATTGATTACGTTAGACTATTTCCCTTTTAATCTTGCACCCATAACTTTAACTACCCTCCTCGTCTTGAAACGATTAGGAGTATCGAAGAAATTTAACTCTTTCCTGTATCTTCTGGACGGGTAAGCGTTAAAACAGGAGCCATATAACCCGCGGTAGACCGTCTCCCATCTAGATCTGCCCCACTAGTCTCACACCCTCAAAAACCGAACTGCATTACTTATGCTAAGGGCAATTAATTTGTTCAAAGATTAGCCATGCATCCTGGTACCTCTCAAGCAGCGGTGGCAGGGACTTCTTTTAATTAAGTTTAATTAACGTTTTCAAAGTCCGACATGGCGCGCTCGGTCTGCGCTAGAACCGTGCGGCGAGAAGCAAAAAGAGAGAGGGAGAAGGAGATACGCGCGAGATGGCATCAGTGGATGCTGATCTATGATGATCTTATTACTTCGGCGGCGAGGGGGCGTTGTTAGAGAAGTAGATCGCCGAGGAGGTGGAAAAGGATGGGTTGCAGCGGCGGCGGCGGTGTCTTTTCTACCGAAAGGGTAAATGGTCGGATATAAAACCGGGGCGTTTTGGCGGCGGCACCGGAGATCTAAAAACTTAACTCTCTGTCGAAATTAAATTGTCATTCTTTCAGATTTAACTGGCAAGGCGTTTTGGTGGAAGGAGGTTAGGTGCGGTGGTCTTTGGATGATGATCGTGCATCTCTTCGCTGCCAACTGAGAGAAGAGGAGCGCGCGATAAGAAGAGAAACGGAAAGAAAAGATCGCAGTTTACCCGATCGTTAATTAAAGTACCTCTAAAACTCCACAATAATTATCGCTTGATTGCTTTTAGCCGTTTTGGTGACGACTCAGACGATAATGGCCTGGATAAGGTTTGATTTTGTAGGAAGATCTTTCTGCAGGTATTCTTAATTCTTATCTTAAAGCCGTGTATTTAAATCTATACAATGTCAGTTGTAATACTATAATGTACTATATATAATAAAAACGCCATTCTTTTGAACTTTACTTTCAAATTCGGTTGCTAGTACAAATGAGGTAATTAAATGAAAATATATAATGTACAGTGGTTTATAAAAAATATTTTTCAGAGAGCGGCAGCTGCATTACACACAGTATGTATACAGATTGCGGGTCGGTCTTATGGTCGCACCAACCTTATATCTTTGGAGCTGGAGAGGGTCCATTGAGCTATGGCCTAATACATATCTGAGTAATGAGCTATTATCCCCTCTACCGTTCCCAATATATCCCAGAACCCGCAGAACAAAACCTAGTTCTATCTCTGCTTGCAAAAGGAGACTCAATAATAAGCCGAAAACAAATATTTTACCTGAAGTTCGAAACAATTGGCTGACAATTTATGAGATTTTATAAACAAAGTAATTTTGTTTTATATGTGTATGCATTATTTGCATTACAAAATCTTATTTTTCAGAATACAGGTTATCTTGGAAAGTTTAGAAAATAATTTGCAGGCCACAAATATTATTGCTAGAATGATGATAACTGACGAGTATTACTAACGAATTTAAAAATCGTTTCTGGAGTGATTTTTTACGAAAATTATACGACAAAAACGTGACTTATTCGACAAATAATTGAATAAGAATTGAAGAACCTCGAAAGATCAGTAAATCTGGATAATGAATTTGGGCAAAATATTAAACAATATGCAACTGATGAACAATATGCCGTTTGAAAAAGTGTTATTTTTCTGTAGTAATTGTGTGTTAGATTAAAATTAAAATTACAGCGAAATGTTTTCATACAATACAAAGCCGCAGATATATACTACATAGAACACCATAGAAAAAGCACACACCAAAATGCACTTTAAATAGAATTAGCAAAATTTAAGTGGAAAAATTATAAAAGGTATTGTGGCAAATACAAACCAGATTATAGACATTACTGGTAAGAAAATGATGGATCTATAAATATTCTACTAAGAATGCAACGATTACGTCTCTTTTATAATTATAGAATCGACTTCAGAGTTACAAAGATACCATCGCTTGAGAACGAAAACTATCTTCTAAATTAATTGATTCACCGTCTATTTTAGGTATTATAAAAAAAATAAAATAGAGCACATTCTTGGCTGACACATTTTGCGGTTGATAACGTAATGCGACACTGCGGCGATAGAGATAATTACGTAGGTCTAGTTTCTTGGCATAGATAAAAAAATATAATCTATAAACCTATCAGGTGGGTGCAAGTGGTTGCGATTTTCTAACATGGGATTTCTATTTGGGTGGAACTGATATAATCAAACCAGTATCTGATGTTTTCCGCTGCTGTTCCTTAGAAGGTATTTCGTCACATACATTTTACATAACTATATCAAGTAATTACATTAACTTAGATTATTAAACCGCTAATTTATCTGATCTCAATTTTAAAGTAACGGTTAAGATAAAATATTAAAATTTTGCGAACGTAGATATTCGGTTATACATAGATCATTAAAAATATTTTTGAGACACATTACTTCCGGTTATGCAGGAAGTGAATGTCAACCTTCTTATTTTAAACAAATTTGCATACCTCTTCAAATTCTAAAACGGTATTGTATGTAATTACTTGTGCCTAAATTTTACTATTTTGCAAAAACTTCGACTTCTTTCAAGAAAATGACAGTTCTGCTGTTATAAGCTATGGTGGTTATAGAAGAGTTGCTTCGTTAAATTTATGTAAAAGGTCCGTATTATTAATATCTGTGTCAATAGTTTCAAAATACTATACAGGCTGTTTAAATTTTCGAAATAAATTTGGAATCGACAATATTAGCAAAAGTCGATTTTCTCAAATAGTATGAAATGAAGATCCTATTTTACGGATAGAGTTTTCCGAATGGTTCTTGCCAAAACCTGAAGGGAAATAATTTTTCAACTATGCCGCAGCTTTAATGTTTTTTGCTCGATATTTTTACGACGTAAATTGAACTGGGGAGGGATACTTGTATACTTGACGAAATGTAGTGACGGAAGCGTTAAACCATTTCCCAAGTGTATGCACATCCAAGAAGAACCAAAAAAGACATGCAAGGCAACGTTCGATTTGCCTTCAATGGAATATCCTCTAATTTCGTTCGACGTACCAGTAACAAGCCAACGACAAAGCATTTTAACTTGTTTAGCACACAATAATAGTGTTTTTGAACGTAGACTATAAATGTATCGAGAAATTTATAATTTTTTTTACTGTAATGTTTGTTCTTTCGCATATTCTATGTTTTATCTTTGGGTGTATATGTGAATGTTTTCGTAGAACTCAAAATTATACTTACTTTAAGAGGGGTGCTATTTGGAAAAAAAATGGTCATTTACTAATTTTGTCGATTCCAAATTTGATTCACAAATTTAAACACCTTGTGCAGTATTTTCAGTTTATTGAAACAGTTATTAATCTTTATAATAATATTAGTATTTATTAGTACTAATTAGTATTAATAAAAATATTAATAATATTGGCCTTCCACATTAATTTAAAGAAACAACTCTTTCATAACCAGCATCGTTTATAATAAAAAAGTAATTAAAGTTAATGGGGTTGTCATTTTTTTTTAATTCGGTTATCTTGCAAAATGGTAAAGTTTGGGTCTAGGTAACTGTATGCAATTTTATGCAAAATTATTTCCGAATCATAAGAGGAATTCACAATTGTGGTAAAATAATAGGCATTGCATTTAAAATAAGAAAGTTGACAATTTGGCGCTATCAATAAAGCCCGGCAGATTTTCCAACATGCAATAGTTGCAATTAGTCCGAAACAAATATCGATAGGAACATATATTAATAAAAATAAATGTTTAGTACCTTTTCTCACCGACTTTCCGTGAACGTGCATTTCTTACACAGTCATCTTGCCAAGATCGTGATACAGTACTACCTTGGAAAATCCAGGTCTCATTGGTGAAAACAAATATATATGTTTCAAATATTTTACAACAGTCATACTCCGATAAGTAGTTTATTCATTTTAACACAATCAGTGGTAATTCCATCAGCGCTCCTTTCGGGTCATCTTTTATTATAATCTCATTCAATGCAGGATTTTCCAAAGTGATGTTCGCCCACCTGCAAATATGTATTTTCACGTAATACAGCGCTTAAGGATTTGCGTACGCCGTACTCGTAGGCCTTACCCAACAAAGACGAATGACCAACCACACCGAACACTTTGCCGAGATCCATAAATACACCTGTCCATTTACGACCATTGTTTAGATGTTCATATCTTTTAGTAGAATGCTTCTAACAGAAACTATGTTGGGATGAGTTTAATATGCTATTCGTTAAGAAGAAGGTCAATAATTTGTAAGCTATTATATTTTCTAAACTTTCAAAATCAATGACGAAGGTGGGATGGGTTTATAATTATCCATTTCATTAATACTTTCCTCCTTGAACAATGAATCAACTCCGGCGATTTTAAGAGCGTCGATGATATGTTTCTAATTTATTCAAGTTAGTTAACGTTGTATCTAAGGAATACAGTTTACAGATTGCATCATCACACCGACTTAGGCTGATGTATGTAGGTAGACTGAGATGCAATTTGTCAATTTCGTGCCCGAAAGGGGTTGCTTCCTTCGGAGTTAAATGCATGACGCGTCACTACCGGTCCGGTAACTTAGAAAATTAGTAATTTCCCTTTAACTTGTATACGTGCATATATACGGTAAGATTCGCTGGGACGCTTGGCCAGCCACTACAACTTGCTCTGCTTCTACTTCAACGACAGCGGTCGTGGCGAAGGTGGTTTATTTGCATAAATAATCAGACGACATGCAAATAACCTAGGTCGCAGCATTAATTACCTTACAACTGCGTATATTATCGTCCGAGGGTGGATGATGTGCTTGCACCGCGAGGAGGTGCGCGCGAAAGGGTGAAACACGCAGTTGGCGCCAAAACCACGCCTAAGCAATATCGCGCCCGCTGTTTCGCTGTATAGGAAATAAGCGAGTAAGCGCAGAAAAAAGAAGACGAAAAGCGCAAGAAAAGGATGAGGAGAAGTGGCGCGGCGGTGCAAGTTCACGGATGCCAGAACCACCGCTTCTACTTCTGTTACCATTCCGTTTTCGGTCTTTAATTAGTTCTAATTAAATTTCCGTAATTACGTCGGGTCGCCTTTTTTCCATTACTACTGCGCTCACTTCTTCCGCGCAAGCAAGCAAGCAAGTAAGTTCTTTCAGCTCACATGCGGTGTTTGAGCCGACTGGAAGTTTCACAGTTTGCAATAAAAGTAAGAACCGTACGAGATAGTTACCGACCATCAGACTGCAATTACTTCCTTAGAATGGAGGCACTTAGTAAACGGTTTTAGTGTATCTAACAGATAAGAGAAATTAGAAATTATTTAAATTAGGATTAAATATTGCATTGTGGTGTGATATACCAGTATTCATTTGTCTTTACATAGTGTTCCGATTAATATTTTGCATGATAGTGACTTCTCAGCACAATTCGCTACATTTATTAGTAATTTTCTTGTCGATCAAAGACAAAGCGTTACTTGAATGGTCTGACTTCGTTACCAAAACCGCGAAATATACCAAATCGAGTAAATAGCGCTTATGTATGTACGTATGTACGCTGACGATGTCCAGCTCTATATGTCTTTCAGACCGCAAGATGGAGTAGCTTCCGATGCAGATATTAATACGGATCTTAGTTTAATACTAGACTTATAACGGGAGCTTAATCTTAACATTAATTCATCCAAATCGCAAGTTACTCTGTTCGGGAATTCAAATATTTGCGGAAAATTACAAAAAACCAGTGAAAACGTATGTATTGTGAACAGTGTCAATGATCTAGGTCTTATACTAGATAACATGTTTCGGTTCAGAGGTTAGATTAACAAATATATCAAAAATTCATATTTAACAGTGACGTCCTTGTACCCTCATTGTTTTACTTTATCCACAATTGTTAAAACTAAGCTTTGTTGTTTGTTAGTGCTTTCGCAGTTCTCATATTGTGCCACTGTTTACAACGCCGTCATTGATTCTAACACTGAATACAGGATAGAGAAAGTTCAGAATTCGCGTTTCAGACATATTTTCGGGACAAGAAAATTTGAGCGTATTTCATATAAGTTGATGGATTGCAACGAAAGACAAATCCAACCAATTTATTGGTTTACGTTTACGTTCAAGTATTAACCCGATTTGGTTTGCTACGCCAACTCAGTGAAAGAAGGGGTCGATAACACTCTTATTGGCATTTATATGTGTTAGTGGAGCTTTTTGTAGGATACTAGTTTTGGTTCAAGGGGCCAGGAACGTGTCAGGTGATTGGACGAGTCGTGGGGAAATCAGTGGATTCACCTGTGAGGGCAATATGGGATAGACTATCCTATTGTGGGATCGTCTATAAATTTAGCACTGCATGCCTCTTTTCTACTGTTGAGAGACTGTCTTACGTACTGGAGTATTATGCAGATTGTATGGAACTATAATATTATTGCGCATTTATTGATGTTTAATGAATTATCCTCGCACCGATATTCAATGGTCCCAAGATTCTCCGTCAACTTTACGGAGTCCTCTACTAAGTCAATCATTTTAGAAATTTTAATGTCATCAGCATAAGCAAACACCTCACAATGGAGCGATGTAAGTAGATCATTGACATATATATCTGAACATTAGGGGAACGAGGTTAGATCCTTGGGCAACTGCGGAGGATGGGGTGTAATTTTTGAAGTGGTAGTCGTTACACGGGACGTAACTTGTTCTATGGTTCAGAAAGGAAGACATCAACTGTATCAGGTCGCCAGAGAAGCCGAGAACATCAAGTTTGGATAGTAGAATAGAGTGGTCGATGAAGTTGAAAGCCTTCGTAAAATCCGTAAATATAACTTTTATTTGTGATCGGTTATCCAATGCTTCACTGATATATTGTGCTACCACAGTTTAGTTGAAACCTGAGGGCCCATCATCACTAGTAGTGAAATTTGTTTTCAGCTTGCTAAGACACATGTACACTTCATGCGCGTTTAATTTCTTAATGACAAAACACCCAGTATTATGGTAGGCTGAAGTAACACTCAGAGACAAGGGTATAATTTGCAATGCGGTAATCTCATGACTACTACTTCCGGGGATTTTAGAGCACCTTTGTTTATCGCTAACAAATTTCCAAAAATTTGCGATGTTAGCCCCATCTTCACAAGTCTTGTACGAGTTCGGTATTTCATTCTTAACTACAGAACGGAATTTACTAAATTCGTTGCGATCTTGTCGATTTCCACTTTCTGAAATGAAATTCTTTCAATTTTATAAATTTTTTGTTTGTGTTGTACAATGAACTAATTTTTGAAATTCGTGTTTTGCTAGCAAAGCGGTCAAGTAGTACGAGTCCTCATAAAAAGCGTCAACGTCAACATCAACATCGTTAGAGGTGTTGACAAATCTCCAAACAATATGATGAGCGCTCCAATCAGCATTCATCATACATCGGTGTACAAGTTGACAAAATTAGCAGTTCTGAAGTTGCATTGAACGTTATTATTAGGTAAAAAGTTGGTAGATTGATCATCGCCATATAGATCTAGGAAAACGTTTAGCGCCGGGTGGTACGTATCCTCCAAACCTAGAGGGTCAACATCACCACTTACGTCTATATTGCAGTTTAGATTGCTGAACATCGAATCAAGTAGTCTTCCATTGATATCAGTAATGATGTTATGTTGATGCTTTGCTTTTGTTTCGTTATTATTAATAATAAAAATATAGTGTCTTCTTCCACTTAGTAAATTTGTTTGGTAATTGTTTTTTTTATGTTGAATTTTATTTGTAGATTTTGATCAGTCTGTAACCTCTCTTACATTAGTGTCTTCGCAAATCTGTCAAATGATTGCATTGGGATAACTTTAATAATTTTCAGTTCTCTTTAATACATATGGCTGTGTACTACCACGAATTTGAGTATTTTTATAAACCTTTGATTTTTTAAAATTTATATGCAACATTGTTGTACATTTTTAATTCTGTTTTAAATGAAACTCTAGAGGGTTAACGTTATTCGAATTATAAATGGCGAGTCCGTTTTCTGACTTTTGTTTGCAACAAAAAATATTATATTACATTTTTGGTTTAGCGACAGAAATTTTAATTAGGGGTTTCCCTCTGTTCTTTCTACATGCATTTTATCCTGACTTAGTCAAAAGTGAAGTATGACGACAGTTCTCCTTATGTTTTGCATGTTCAAATATTATCACACTTGTGGAGAGTTATCTCACAGGGAAAATTAAGCAAATTCTAACCAAAACATGACATTTCCCTAAAATGAAATCACTAATTTACCGATTCAGTGGTCAAATGGTAATGGCTTCGTATATTTATAATTTTTTATAGCACCTGAGTTTTTTTTTTTTTCGGAAATTAAGACCCACGACAGCAGGGATTATTTTAGTGCATTTGCAACATTTGAAACTAATATATTGCACTATACTGGGCCTGAGCTTCTGCTTACTAATATACCAACTTTTTAAATAAACATAAATTACTTCTCTATTTTTAGTAAATTTTTAGATTTAGTAAATAAATTACTTCACTTAATTTAAAGCAAGCAAGTACGTTAATTTCTGTCCTCAGTTATATTAGCTAAAGTTAAAGTTAGTTGATCAAATTTTTAAATACTTTTCAAGCCTCGTGAAAAGGAAATTGATTTCCTTTTCACTTATTGGTGTCTATACTACGATCTACAATCTAAATTATGTATAACCATTAATTTCAGTTTTTAATACCTTTACATGTAAATATTTGCATTTCCAATTATATCTTACATTAACTTTAAGGAAGTAACGAGCACTGTTTCAAATATGATTTAGGATATCCTAAACATGACGTTGATTAAAGCAGTACAACAAAGGAAACGTATGACATGAAGATATGAAACGAAATGCATGTTGTGTATGCGTACATATCTAATCACAAAGACTTTGCACTTGCCGACATTTAATAAGGGATTGTCATGAGACAAAGTGACTAATAATTAATTTGGAATTCTCGGAAGCTAATCGCCTTTATTATTATGTAGTTGGAATTCTGTTTAAAATCGATGCGGTTAAATGCACTAATAACACGTTCACTAACTGTATTCATGTTCGATTTCTACCTCAATTACTTGCATTGTGTTCTTTGTGCTTTATAGAAAAAATTAGACATTCTGGTTTAGTGCATGAACATTGAACTGGGATTTCAAATTTAAACAATTCACAATAATAATGAATTCTGAACCTCAAAGTATATAGAATGATGGTGCTTTCGCAGATTCTTCAAAACAGTTTTTTTTGTTGCCTAAATACACTCCATTTATTCCAAAAATATGAAACTAACCTGTATTGTGCCAACTGTTTCTGTTCAAAAACTGAAAAATCACAAAGAAAGTATTCCCAAGTCTCAATGCTTTTAAATTTGGTAATAAAATTTATTGTGAGGATTGGTTGAGATAGAACGATGACGTCAGTAAATTATTTTTGTCAGCGAATATACAGGATGGTCATTGGGAAAGTATTGACTTTAGCAACTTCAAAATAATTTTTCTTGATTTGCCAAATAGAACACCCTGTATATTATGACTGGAAGTGATGCAGAATTATATATATTGCAACAGTCAACATTAGTGGACGTATTTTTAGCGGATTCTATAGTAGTCAAGAATATTCAACATTTCAAACTTGCTAATAAAGTTAATGTATCCTAGAATGGGGCTAATGGCTAATAAGAAATGAAACAAATAGTAAGTTGTCCAAGTACATACGTAGGTGAAAACAATTTACTGATATCGTCACGCAATCAAAACTAATCCACACAACAAATTTTATTCCTACGTTTGAAAGCGTTTCTGTCGTTCATGCTCCAAAAATGATAGGCTAGAAAAAGGAATTTTCTTTTAAAAAACGAGCATTCTACTACTAGAGGAACCTTTACTTTCGAAAGGTGGCCAAATTAAAGTCACTAGATGAGATGCGTGGGTAGCGCTGCCGACAGATAATCTCTTAAACGTCAGTTGTAACATTACAATATATATAATAAGACGGACGTACTATTGCTGCAACTTGCACATTGCATCTTTGGAATCGCCGTTAAATTCTAAGGCAAAAATTAATAAGGTACTATTGTCCTAAAAGTAAGGGTTTCAGATTTATTAAGATTTTTCTTTTGGAAAACCGACATTTGCAGAAACTAATATTCCTTTGGAAATGCGCTTAGAGATACATGATTTTTGGCATCTAAGGCCAAAAAGGACCTAACTCGTACGCATATAGTTTTGAATTGCTAACGAGGTCCCCATTATATTACGTTAAATTTCCGTGACATAATTTTATCGAGAATTTTTTTAAATAAAAAGACTTTTTTAATAAAACTTTTAGTTTTTAATTTTTTGTGAAATTCTAGACCAAATCATGAAAAGCTATTATTTGTGTATAGCAATATGCTCTTGGTACGAATATGCATAAAGCTTAGTTTTAGAAGGTGTTAGAATTTAAGGAAGCAGTTTAAATATGTCGGTAGACAATTATATAAACAAAATATCTCATACGTTAAAGAGCTTTTAACAGGCTATCCGATCTTTTTAGAGAGTAGGTTATTCCGCTATATTTTCTGATTTTGAACACCAGTCTGAGACACGGGCTGTACTCTGTGTCTGTCCAGGTCGCCCTCTACTGCTATATAGGACCTTAAGCTTATTAGGCTGCTCTTGTCCCTTAATTTCGGATCAATTAAAATGCTCAAATTCTTGGTTGGCTTATTCATTGTAGCCATATTTTTCTTTGCCGAAACGCCGGAGAATATATTTCTCTGCATTTACTTTTTAGCAGTATGTGGCACCTAAACTGGTTAGATTTCCAATATCGTTAAGTTGCTTGAGCTGAGTGTATTTCGGGGGAATCGAAGAAAACGTATAGCTGAGTGCCTTTGGGATACAGATGATAATTTTTGAGGAAATATTCGTGAAGATAAAAGGTCCCATCATCTTGTGGTATTCTCTCTTCTTGCTTCTCATTCAAGATCATGAGACTTCTGAGTAGTCAAAGAAAAAAAAAAAACAAACTGCTTGATCATTTAACCGACTGTAGTGTACTGAGAGAAAGGAATTCAACACTTTAGCGAGTATGTCCAACTTATCTTGCAACCTAATAGAACACACTCGCTTTGGTTCTATTACTTTTGGTATATAAAACTAATGTTTGTGCTGGCTGTGCTCCAAAAGATTTTTCCTTTAGACTAACCACATCCTTCACACCACAGACGCAAATAGAGTTCCACAAAACACATCCATCTTTATTTAAGATAACACATATTCAGATTTGCACAAGGGTTGTTGAACTTTTTTTACTTCGCGTTTTGAAAAATACTTATTTCTTCATGCACATGTGTTAATTTTGATCCTACGCTTGCCTTTCCTTACTTTCTACCAACATTGTAGGTTGGTTAAACATTCATTTTAAAGTTGATCCACTTCAAAAGGTTCAACTACCGTATATGGAGTGTTGTGTTTATTTAAGAAACAAAGTTGGTTGAGTCAATCAATTTTTGGTTGACTCAACGAATTTTTTTTCTCAGTGCGTAGTAGTTGTCAGCAGTATATTGTAATTTAGCATATCTAATGCTTTTAAATAGTTGAATAGCGTTATCATCTCTTGCCCTCAAAATATCATCAAAAATATGTAATAATGCTGGTTTGTTGCTATAATATTTACGAGACGTCGCTAGATATCGCCTTAGCTGAATTTCAAAACTTTCCCAATTATTTTAGATAATACTGTCAGAATGCCAATTGGATGGAGATCTGTATTATTTTGGACATGGGATTTGGGAAGACGACACTGGTGATTTTTTCCATAGATCGGGGTAATAAGACACTAGCTGACACACGCCGTAGAGACAACGGTAAGCATGCATGATTAAACTTATTAAATGTTTATTAAATCAGATCCCATTGCTTTAGATTTACATTTCTGCTACTAATTTGAATTCAAACTGTGTAAGATGAATGTTATTGCTGCTTGTATTGGACAAAAGTATAATGTTGTGTATGTTACAATAGCTTAGTGCAAACAAATTGGACCTTTTTATTTATTCTTGTTATATTTGGAAAATATAAAATTTGTTTTGAGAAACACTTTTACATTTAGCTAAAAGTCCAATTCCTTTTGAGATATCATTTTCCTTTCCATGAAGTTATGGACACTATATTGTTGCTTTAAAATTAAAACAAAAGACTTAAATCCGCGAAAATTATTCATACAGTAGCATATTTCTTTTCACCTTCGCAATTTCTTGACAAGAACCCTCCCTTCGCGATAATATGCAAAACATCGAACATTAAAGAAATAATGAAACAACTAATTATTGTATACGTTACAGCCATTTCAACTCGAGCGTAAACTTAGTGGAAGACGTTTGCATTTCTCGGTGGAGGATAATCAGGCACATTTGCATTAGAAATACCTCAAACTGGGTAAATCTGCTGGCGTTCCCCTCGCCGCCGTCGACTGCTATCTCGCGAAAGTAACTCCACGCTCTCGCATATACACACAGAGAAACAGAAAGGTTAAATAAAGTTTACTCATTTGCGAACGACGTAGCGATACGTAAGGTTGACATTTGCATTTGTGCATGATGTTGTGTTCTTCTTCGGGGATAATTCCGTTTCGTAACGGCGTCACGTATATGATATGCATTCGGCATGCTGTTGGCAAACGCGATGGTTGGGTTTTTGCCCCGGCGACAGTAGTTTCCTTGGCGCATTAACTGACAAGGAACGGACGTATAGAAAACGAAGAAAATCCAATTAAAAAATGATTAATCAGAGACTACTTGGAAGGAATTTTTATGCAATTAGATAAAGTGCACAAGTACGGTGAATTACCGAAAAAGTTGATAATAGCGTAGCTTAAAATATTCCCGGCTATTTTTAGTGGCAGCCAACCACAAATTACAAAATACGATAATTTTTTTTTGTTTGGCAGTTGTTGCTCCAGATTTATTCAGACTACTAAATGCAACTAAATTACTACTTTTTTCATTATAGATCAATTGTAATCGTTTCTCCGATCACCCTCCTTTTTAAAAATTCGAAAACGTTTTGTTTGGTAATAGTTATAATTAAATAAAAAAACATAGAATTATAATAACATATAATACATACATTTAAGGTCTTGCATAAGGGGAAAGAAAACACTAATCTTCTTTTCTTTGATTTCATTTTATTTGGCTATGCATATGTGGAATCCCGTCTCAGCTGTGGCTTAATTTTCTGGGGATCAATTATAAGATGCATGTTGCGTGCTACACCATTAACATCGTGCTGTCCACCTTTAAAGAACCTAAGATACTTACAATTCCTAGCTTGTATGTCTTTAAGGTACTGAAATTCTACTTAAAGAACAAAGATACTTTTAGTAAAAACAGCGATATCTACAACAACATTGCAGACACGACACTACAAAAATTTGGTTATACCTACAACCAAGACAAGCCTCTACGAAATGAGTCACAGATACAAAGCAGTAACACTGCACAACAAATTGCCCACATCTTTTAAAGATATACTCATCATCACAATTTAAAACTGACCTCAGAGAGTTTTTACTGCAAAATGCATTTTCTAGTGTGGACTAGTTTATTAATAAATGAAACTCGCTGTATTTTATTTGTAGTCTCTACGGTTTTCTTTTTTTTTACATATTTTATATTTATATATTTATTATTATATATTTATATGTTGACTATGTCCATGTTCAGCTAAACGATGATCATAGACCATTATTATTATTATTATTAGAATGGAGTGGAGCGAGAAGAATATAAGCCAAGTAAAAATAAAGAAAGCCTTTAGGAAGCGCTTTTAGACTTTGTGTCCATTATACTGAACATTATATTGTTGTAATCAACTGGTGCGATATATAACGACTTTAGTTCGCCCTGTGTGATAGTGTGCTTGTACTTTGTTCAATAATATCGATTCTAGTACTATCTACCTATTATTCATATAAATTAAAATATTATCGATAAAGAGTAGTTTTGCCACAATCTGGGTTTAAAAGAGTTACTTTCGATAAATAAAAAGGAGTGGACGGAAGCACAATAAATAAACTATAAAAAAAAATAAAAGGATTCCCAAGAAATTTCTGGTCATTGAGATTGTATACTTTTTAAATATTGTTGCGACTTCTACGTTACATTTATTGGTTTATCGATTGTGTAGCGATTAACAAATATGATTAAATATCTATTTTCAATACTCAGTATCCTGCTTGTACCCCAACCAGAGGGGAATCCCTGTTAGTAACAGAATTTCCAGCGAAACTTAAGCCATCTCTAACAAAAATCCAAATTGCACATTCTATTCTGTACCGCGTTTACACGAAATTTCCTTCGTCGTTTTGCAGTTTCGATAGGAATCCGACGAACTCTTTCCCGGGTTTCGCTTAATTAATCCAATTATTAATCCAATTCTCCGGCGACTCACACCTGTTAGAACCCGGACAATTGAATCCCTTTCGACCCTTGTTAATTGTCCAGAAAGGCGAGAAATCATTATATACTATATTGAGCGGGGGGACCACGACTGTACGACCCAGCTCTACTGCTGCGTGATACGGCAGACCGCAAGGCTGTCGTACCGGTCCTCCGCTTGATTGCATTAAGTGTCCAAGAGAGGAGTATCGAACGAATTCACTCTTTCGCAACTCGAGCCTGTTAATGTACTCGTACGTATCGCTTCCGAACGAACGAAGAGGAAGGAAAATTGAAATGTACTTCCCGAACCGTTAAAAGGTACAGTCGTGAACAGTTTCCGATTTTAATTCTAACATTTGAAGTGTAGCGTTTAGATAATCATTTAAATAGAGTATTTTATCTCTTGATATTTGTCTTTTGACTGAAACACAGTACTTGTTTTTGGATCATTATTAGCACTAGAGTGATTGAACGAATGTTCACTTGACTATACAAGTAATGCAGAAACTCCGTTACAACTATAAAAAAATCAATTGTTTAGAAGAAATAAAAACTGTACCATTCAACAAGGAAGCTTATTACCCAAAGATTCCAAACTAGATCTTATATACTTTCTTCAATGATGCTTTAGTTTGTTATTCAATTTTGAAAAATGGGATTGTCCAATTCCCCAAACGAACAATTGTTTCCGCAATTATATTCTCGTTTGAATATAATTGTTTTCCCGTTAGCCATTTTTTGATATTATAATCTTGAATGCAGAGAGGATGTGGAACGGGTAGGAACCTTGATCCCATCAATTTCGCGACTACAACTCCAGAAAAATGAACTGGTGTGTTGTAATGATGGAAAAATATTATTTTGTGGTTAATCGCAGATGTTTTGTCTGTAACTAGGTTTTTATACGGTCTAATAATGATACCTAAAATGCAAACAGTTTTACTCTAAATAGTCGATGACGATTGTTCCTTCACAGTCCCAAACAGTCGTTATAGTTCTGCTGGATAAAAGGAGCGTTTTGATAGATACTCTCCGCTGACAACCCATTGTTTGGACTGTTCTTCGGTCTTAGACGAGGTGGAGTCCATAGTGATGAAACGTCATTTACATTGTTGTAGATCCAATTACTTTTTTGGGTCTACTGTGAGGAACCGCGGCACCCATCTTACGAACATCCGTTCATTCGAGGTACTTACAAAATTAGCAATCCCACGCAACTTCATGCTTCTATCACCCACCACTAGATCGTGAATTTTATCAATGATTTTTGAAGTAGTTACCTGAATAGGGCGTCCATATTTGCGAAGAAAAACCCCTCTACCGTCATTGCCTTCCTTAATACACATCATGTCATACCACCCTTGTATATGCATTAGAATTCTACTAACTAACAAATGGTTTGTTTGAATGTAGCAGCGTTAAACAATATTTTTGTTTTTATAGGTTACAAGCACTTGTTTTTGTATTGGTAGGTATTACAGTTAAGGAATACTGATATTTTAAAAGCAAACGATTTATTTTTAATGATGCGTTTGATTGCAATTAATAACGGCTATTAATTGAAATGTTAGTGCAAAGAAATAATCAAATTTCAAAACAGTCGGTTAATTCACACGTCAAGCACTCGCTTTCGAAAAACTTAACACGATAAACATCATTTATTTTGGCAACAATAAAGAATAAACCTTTCTGAAAACTGAATAGGTGGTACAAATTTACGTCACCAATTGCGATAGTGTGACGAAAGTCGCGTGTTATAGCGGAACTGTGATTTGGTTATTGATCCAACGCTACTTTAATTTCAAATTATGGTTTACTTCTAAAGAAATACGTAAGATGTAAACGAAATTCTGCGATTTCTACATGCTTCCTGTTTATGTATGTACACTGCAAACCAAATTGTTACATAAGATAAGATAACAATCGACGTTGTTCATGTATACAATATTCAAAATTAACATAGTTCTTTCTACAAGTTTTGCGTCTTTTTCTAGGAACCATTTTGAGGTAATTGACAGGAACATTTAATGTGCTTATATCTATACCGCGGACACACAATTCAAAGAATCAATGTGGTATAACTATGCAAAACTTATCGCAACTTCTTGTTTAATGTAAATATTCTGTGGTGGTGATACTTAAGGGTATACTGTATATAGTGCAATATTTAATATTAGGGATTTATGTTATATGCGCCGCGAATAAATTTGGCTTTCGGACTTTCTATTGCTAAGCAACAGGTAGACTAAGATCATCGGCGGATGTGTTATTATCACTGTAATTGTATTCGAGGTTGAGGATAATGTTTGTTGGCTATTTCGTTTTGGAACAGTTATGCTTCAATGACAATGTAATGCACTTTTCTCTAATGAAATGCAGTGTATTTATGCACTGCACTAGTAATCTGTTAACCAGAATCCAATTGATACAGTTTATATTTTGTTTAGGCATTGTCGACAATAAAATTGTTATAACGAACTTTTAACATATTTTGGTACGATCTGCTTCAGAAAAGCACAGTTTAGCCGAACTTTAGTAAGATGTTGGTATTTAAGTGTTATTAAGGAAAAACGAAGTGCAAATTTTTGGTAACAAAACTATTATATATTTTCAATCATTTGTTAAAACATGCAGATTTATGTGTGAATATCTCCATCACATATTATTAATTTATCTTTCGAGGAGGGTATATTTCTAACTACGTTAAATTGTTTCCATTAAGACTTTCAACACAGCTTTATTAAGACGAGGAGTCCAGAGACTGCATGGGAAGTTTTTCTCAGCTCTATTAATCGCAAACTGGTACTGTGTTGCTTGTTTACAAATATTTTTTATTATTTGGAAATAATAACAATAAGTTTATGCACCTACACAGTATAACTTTATTAGCCGACCGATTAGTTGTGGGTCTTTTATGTGGGTGGGTCATATTGCGAATTTGTCGGAAAAACTTTCGTGGATTTACTACGCCATTCGTAATTTAAGTGGGCGGTATAGATGTATTAAGAATTGTTTATTTTGCGTGTTTTCAGTCTGTTCTAAGGTGTGTTATAATTAAGCCTGCAGAAACGAGTAAACTTTCTATGCGCTTCACGAAATTAGCAACGACTAGACAGACTCGTGTTTTATCGACTGTCGGGGAAACCAATAGGCAACACGAACAGCAGAGAGTTTTCATACAACAGAAGCGCGTGGTAAGAAGTATGGCTGGACTTTCGTTACGAGATCGATCTACACATTCTTATTGTCCCATCAATTTATATTTATTAATTCTTAAGTTTTGCGTACCAAAAAAAGGACGATTTGAAAACCCTAAACCATAATTGTAACAAAAGAAGTAATCAACTTATACCATTACCCGAACAACATGTAACTGTAAACTATAGAATAGCTTACCACAGGAGTGTAAGACCAGTACTCCACATTAGGCTCTCAGAAATAAAATAAGAGTTTTTATTTCAATGGGCAGTATGAGTACTTTGATCTCCGTCGCTCATTGCAAATTGTGACTGCAACTGTACTTACATTTCTGCTATATTTTAATACGTGTTTGTACTTCTTCCATTAGTATGTGAGCTTTTGGAATAAATTTTATTTTTATTATTATGATTATTATTATTATTATTTCTGGAGAATGCTGCGGAGGTCTTATTAAACAAATAATGTATTGCATATAATGCAGGCAGTTGCACTAAATTTGACACCAAGGTCTTGGAAAACAGCTTCTTATTTGTAAAACGAAAATTTCAGATACCGAATTTTTCTCTTTACGGAAAATTACTTCAAATTATTTTACTACTTCCATACGACTATTATTTAGCAATGCATGAATGTTTTTCTCTCCATTTTCATCGAACCTATCGTGCACGTAAAGAATATCTTTATTGTCGCACCGCTTATTACCACCTCTGTCGCAATGGGAACATTGAAAATGGTTATTTCGAATGCTAGAGGAGCTCTAGAAAGTATATTTAGATCGGTAAAAGTTACTTAAATTTTATTCTCGTAGCCATTTCGTCTACCATTTTCCTTTTGATGGTTACATAATTACCCTTCGTAGCTGTGTTGCCTGAAGATATTGTCGAATTGAATTCCAGTAGTTATTTTGAAAAATAAAGAAGGTAATGCCATAACTAAGAAATTGCATCTTTATATGACCTAATGTTATGTGATGTATGTACTTTAAAAGTTGTTATGGATATATACTAGTAGCTATACATTATTAGCAAGTGAATAACTATTTGGATTAAGAAAGCATTTATTTAATTTCCAAAAATTTAATTGGTTGGCAGCAAGTTAGATATTTTTCTGGTTACATCTATTTAACGCAAGTAAGGTCTATTTTGTTCAACAAATTCAGTGCATTTTTGGAAATTTATTTTGAAGTAACTTAAAACTATTGCAAGATTTTGGGCAATCCTTTCTATCTCCTCCAGTCAATCAAAAAAAAAAGAGATGCAGTTTAACACTTAATGTACCATTTAAACAAACTATTGTCCATTTAAATCTTATTTACATCTGTAATTGTTGATGAATTTGTGGAGCAGGAAATGTTATTCGTGTGAAAACATATACAACGCTGATCTCAATTAAATCATGTCGCGCAACATTTCAATTTTCCTGTCTCGCACACCCATCGCAAAAGGTGAGACAACGAACGACGGGTCTTTCAGTATGCGTAAGTTATCTCCCCGAAACAAATACGCAGAGAGTTCATTTGTACAGGAAGCTGATACCTAATCACTTCTACTAATTATGAGTAATTTATTTTAATACTATGGTTTCGATGATAAGAATAGGACACGTACGCCGACACTGCATCCCGCTTTTTACAAACAGTGACAAAGATAGGTCGACAGGGATTGACGCGTACTGACCGACCGGTCTTGTTCTGATTAGATAAGCGCTGAACGGAGGAGAATTGAAAGTATGCGTATTGGCAACTGCAAATGTTTCGAATCACAAATTAAAAATGTACTGTTATTTATGCAAAACGATGACGTTTTAAGTACAAGATAGTAAACAATAAAGAAACGCTACACGTGATTTGATAACCGTCCTATGAGAGAATAAAACATGGAAATTCGAATAAGTAGAAGTCTTCGTAACGCAGTATTACTTCATGAATAATTCATTGTAGTAGTACTATGGTATAAGGTTCTCATATTGTTGGAAGTTTTTGGAACATTTGATAAGTACTTCCAGGACTTCCGTGGAATATAGAATAACATGTTTAAATATCCTAACAGCTATAGTGAATTACATTTTATATCTAGACAAAGGTAATGTTGCTCTCCAAAAGTTTTTTTATCACTAGAACTTTGATATTGGCGCAATATAAAGTGTAATAAAATCTGTCAAAATTTTACATTTTGTACAAATAGAAAGCAGATATTAAAAATATCCTTTTGATCCTCGTAAGTCGGAGAAAATTATACGTATTTTTTTTGTTAGAGCAACTTCATATTTTATTTAATTAAATAAAATTTATAAATCAATTATTTTATTATTATTTTAAAAATACAAGGGTACGCTGTCTTTGTGTAGGACACATCCTTTTAAATAATTTTACATCTATCTGGTCTCCGCATTTGTATGTGTATACTGTCTTGCAATAAAAGCAATCGAATAGCGTTCACCAGTTAATGTTTTACGATATAATAATCTATGCCTTTATACCCTCAACAGCTTTTGCCAATTACAGGGAGCATCAGCCGGTCGTGAGCTATTATTACGCCTGCGCCTGTAGAGCATCTTAAGATGTTTACTCTTAGCATTCGCCAAATTTGGAGCAAGGAAAACTACGGAAAACCCTACTACAGTGACGAACCCCGTACCCCGAGTCCTTGCTCAAACCTACTCTTGCCTTTTCCACCTAAGACTACCTGTAGACCAACAGTTACTATTATTTCTAACGGGGCAACTTGAAAGCAAGAACAAAAGATACTTCACAACAAATATGCAACAATCAAGAACTACTTCTACACAGGATGTCTTATCTGGAGATGGAATCACACTGGTCAACAAGTTTTTTGGAACAGATCTGATTTGCGAGAAATAGTCAATAAATAGGCAAAATTTGGCCATTGCATCATATATATATACTAAAGTTTATATTTCCTAGATTTTCAAAAAAAAAACTTGTGAAATCGTGTGAAAATTTTTCAAGTTTATTAAGTGTTAATGGCAGTGACAATTTTTGTTATACTTACCGGCAATTTACACCTGCTGCTTAGAAAATGACATCGTAAGAATCGGCGAAATGAGTTATATTTTGGGCTTCCAGTAGGAAATGAAGAGAGTTTCACATAACTGTTGCATAAGATGTGTTGTACTGATTCGGTGGTCAAAAGGAAAGAATGACTGACTATTTTTTGGAATGTCGCTGAAATAACGTGAGCAGTCCAATCACCACAGTGATTGCTATATTAGAGACTTTTACATCAAGAAGTAAACACCGAATAAATATCCGGACATTCGATTACTAATCAAACCAATTCCACACAAATCCGAGTTCTTCTGGAGAAATATCCGCTGCAAATAAGACAACAGATGCTGTTGAAAACATATTGATGTTAGCGATGAAGGAGACCTTGAAAGCTACGTATCGAAAAACAGACGGCTCCTCATCTAATCAATCAAGCTGATTTAAATGATTTAATTCGTTATCTGTATTTATCAAAAGAATAACCGGTGTTATTAGGTTCTTGTCTAAAAGAATGGAATTTATTAGCTGAAATACTTAGAGATTAATTATAATAATAATTATTATAATAAGAATAATTATCGTTATAAGCAGAAATTATTTTCAAAATATTTTTCCATGAACGTAATCTGTTCTGGTTATGATGTGAGAAGCCTAATGCAAGAACTTGCGGTAGTGAATAAAATCGATGAATGGCGTTTGTTCTTCGATTCATCTAGAAAAAGTCTTAAGGTGGTTCTCTTTAATGGAAACCAAAAGCCTTCTACTAGAACAGAGATTTTGTTATTAATTCTTTATAATGACCACAAGTGGCACATACTGGTATTCTTCTTGGTTTTCAAGGAAAATTTCTCCGTTTTTGAAACAGTCGTGACACTACAAAAAGAAGGTATGACTTGAAAAGATAAGTTATATACCGGGAACAAACTATATCAAATTTGTACCTCTTGTAGAACCAAAAAAAAGTTATCTGCTAAGCTGACAGAAGGTATCTTTATTAGTTCACGGATTAGGGTGCTAATGCGTGACGCAAAATTTGATGATGCTGTCAACACTAAAGAACCTGACGTTTGGAGGTTATTTAGAAATGTGGTCCAGCATTGTTATGAAGACTGTGGTTGTAGGATGTTTCTGCAAATACAGTTTCTTCACTCACATCTCTATTTTTTCCTGAAAATTTAAGATGTATGAATAGCAAAACGGGAAGATATTTCCATCAGGATGTAAATAAAAAACAGGTACTAAGGCCGGTATGATTTTGGTTTCTAGTCAGAGAATCTAGTGCTGAACATACACAACAGTGCCAGAAATGCATTTTATTATTATCTATTATTATTTATTTTTGATAGTTAGGTTTTATAAATTGAGTAATTGAAAATTGTTTATTAATTAAATTTTGACTGTTTTTTTATGAATTTTGATTTTTCAATTGATTTATCTTTTTTAATAATATCAGGAAACTAAGAAAATCAACATTGTCTTATAAATAAATAATCTTGAATTTTTGTGTGTTTTGAAATCAAATAAAAAAAATGTTTATTCGACCTAACAATTATATAATCATTCCAAGAGCCCCGCTCCACTACTATTTTGTAAATTGGCTTATAAAAGGCTGTTAATATATCTGCTTTTACTGGAAGATGGTTTTTATATAAGATCAATCTCTCGAAAGGTTAAGTATAAAAATTCCTAGCTGACATCACCACGAATCTTCGCAAACCAATAGAACCTGCCATCTACATCGATGTCCAGATGTATTTACTTGTTTAGATAAGAGATTATAAGTGAATGAATGGCGAAAGACATCCATCAATGAACTAATAGAAAAAAGCAGGTGATGTCAGAACGCGTTTTCCGTCTCCATTAAGTACAAAGGACACCTAACAGCCTTAGTTCTTTCTACCTTAGAGCTTTTAATTCTCGTAGCTTCTTTTGCTCGCTTTATCTCTGTCGTTTTGTCGATGTCGTGCTTAAAGAACGAGAGTAAAGGGCGAAGCTTTTAACTAGAATCAATATAAAATGTCCCGCCGTTCTAGCTCGACACGTATATTTCGGAAGAGCTCTAGGGTTTGGTGCTAGTTTTGTACCTTGACTCTTTCGTTTCATTTTATTTCGAAAAAGAAGCAGTGCGTTTTGCTTTTACGTAATTACGTTTTTAGAATCCATAAATTTTGAAAAATTGAAAGCAAAACAACGTCAGATAACAACATATGAGGTTTTATTTTACATTATTGTCACGTATACAAAACATTTCTGTATTTTGGTCCGTTCTTCCTGACTTAGCCTGTATATGTCAAATCGGCATAAACTGCTCGCTAGTAAATTTAAATGCTGTTCTAAGTAACCAATTTTCTCTGTTTGCGTCTGAAAGTTGTATCACAGGTCAGCTAAGGCTTCGTAAACATTTTATTTGAAACAATAGTTGTGCATTTTTATGTATTTTTGCAGCAAGTCTTTATAAAGCTTCGAATGGGAAATGTATAAGTACAACGTACTAAATGAAGATGCTCTTTGAACAATGTGATTAGAATTAAGTAATTAGTCCTTTGATATGTATAGAACTACTTTCTGAAAATGATGACAAAATTCTTCGTTTTAAGTAATGATATTAAATAAAAAATAAATTCAAAAAGCTCTAGTTTACCACCTAAAACACAAATAGCATCGTTTTATGTACGCGCCGGATTGTTCCACTTTCGAGCAAAAACCGCCGTTAAGCTTTCCCCATGAATCCGACGCCGAGGTGAGCTTTTCGATGTTTGGCGCCAAGGAACGATGCCTATATCAGATCCAATGGAGAAACCGGATGTGTAGGGCTGCAGAAACTAACAGATACACGTGTGTAACATAAATATCTCGCTCTAAATGCGGAAAAGAAAAGAAATGGAAATCCTAACAGTAAGTAGTGTACTATTGGAAGCTTTTCCCTAGAAAAAATCATTTGTTATGTTCTCAAATGATAAGCTAGATGTTTTTTTTTTTTGTTATCATACAAATTGAAACAGATTAATATTGATGTCAAGAAATGTAAATGGAAAGCTATTGTCTTTGCAACCTCGGTTATATTTACTATTACTTACTCGAATACCAAACAAAATTACAAATAAATCGCATGGAAAACACTTACGTCCTTTAAGCACAAAGAACTTATTCCGTGTTATTCAATTTTGGCTAAAAAAAAACAACACGAGATTATCAATATATTTCAAGCTTTTCTCATTCGACGGCTCGTTGAATAGGTATCGAGTAAAATCGCTGCTAAATGAAGTAGAGAACAGATGACAAAAAACTTTTCTCCTCTCCATATAGTCGATGGAGCGGTAATTTTATTCAGACAATTTCAGTTCGAGAATTCAGAAATTGTTACAATTATACGATAGACTAGGCTTTATTGCAATAACATAATTTATTAAAGAACGCTAAGGAGAAAGGAGGTCAACTTTCGTAGGGCTTTTGTTTTCACAGAGCCGGACTGTGAAGGTATTTCGTGATGACGCAAAAAAATTCTTTTTCCACATTTACTTTAGAAACATATTTTATTATTGGTGTCTGATAAACTTATTGATAAATCAACGAGAGGTGTTTTCATATTATCTTCGGTTGTTCCATTATTTTTTACGAGCATTCGATGATATTCCAGTTTCCATATTTAAAATACAGAGATACCATTCTAACTTCCACATTTACATCTGAAATTTTCAATTTCAAGGCAATCTATTTGAAATTACACTTTCACTCTTTTGCTATTACATCTCTGCCCCAAGTACCTATTCACTCACTCAATCAACTAATCTCCCCCGTTCCCCTACACGGTGGATTATTGGCGCATTCCCGGAGAGCTCGTTGAATGCCTGCGCCGCTTCGGGAAGTGGGTAATCTGGAAATTGGTACGAGAATACTCGACGAAGGGAGGAAGCAAGTCGCCTCTTTACGCATAATCATGTCATATTTTTGTATCATGGGAAGTACACAAGGAGAACAACACTATAAAATTACACAAGTTTTTCTCATCGAAGGGAGATGGCGTTTGCGAGAAGTCCTTCCAATATTGTACGATAGGAGGAATAAGACAAAATAGCAGACGGGTGAAAAGTGGTGACGTGTACAGGGTTTCATGATTAAGTCTGTTTTAGGGTAGAAGAAGAAAGACACATCAATGCATGGCTGGGAATAGTACTTTAGTTAGGTTAGTGTATTAAATGTTGTATATTTTGTTTTTGATTTTAGTAGTAATGGTATTGTAAATATCTAAAAGTGATTTTGCGGATCATGTTGGCATTTAGAAATAATTTCATACTTCTCTAAACAAAGCCGAGGTGTTAACACTGGATACACATCTTTCAAAAGAATATTATTCATGCCTCTGGTCCGAGAATGAGGTAAAATCCAAAAGGAAGGGTTTAATGCATTACTGATGTTATCCGGAGAGAAGAAAGCTCATTTTTCAATAGCTCCACTTATTTAAAACTTGATCAGAGCAAACAACTACAGCAAAATAAATGTGAAGACAGTACTTCATAAAACCAAGTTAAATGACTCTAGTTTCAGTTACAATGAGTACACACAATATATAGCAGAAAGACTTTGTACTATAATGAAAAATACGGATTTCAAGCTGTATCATATCTATATACAGGTGTCCAAATCTCCTGGAATTGTAGAATTGCGCCTGTGGGGTAAGCGGTAGCAAATCAACTTGTTTTTATACCATAGTGCACATCATAAGTGGTTCAGTTAGGCATCCACTTTGTTATATTAAGTGGAATAGCCTATATATTATTACGTTTTTAGTTTCTCCAATTTTAATTAAAAGCAGACCAGATAATTAGCCTTGCGTTTGAATATTGCATCAGAGTGGTGTGAGTAGCTGGCGTTGCTGTTGTTTGGTTACCATGGCAATCCTAAAAGATACTGATTCTTTGAAGCCAAGCAGCTACTTACAATCAAAGCTGAACTTTGCATTTGTATAGCACATCCATGTGGTTTCTGAAAAAAAAATACGTTCTCGGTGTTTAACGCAGTTTGGTATTTAATACTGAACAGCCTATATATTTTTAAGGCATTGTGGTACCATGTCTCGACAGAGACAAGTATGTAATATAATGTGGTAAAAATTGATCTTAAATGAATTTGAATTTCAGATTTTTTGATATTTTTTCGTTTAGTAGAACAGCTTTGTTGGACTTTGTCCTGTTTAATAAAGGCCATTTACTATTATCATTATTATTTCGAATTTGGGATATTTGGGAGAAATGGACATATGAAACTGAAAACGTATTGATATACGGGATGCTCCATTTAATGTCAGAAATTTTTAACCTCCTTCTGTTTACACAATACGCTCAATTCTAAGAAATTGTGATACCCTGTATATATGACATGGAGTAATTTTAAATTAAGCGAGAGTATCGAGTGAAGAAGCACAGAGTAATAAGACTAGAAATCTCGAGAACTAAACTTTAATAAACGTCTAAAATTCAAAATATCCCCCGTAATAAAACCTTGACAATGGAAGCTATCATCGCTTCCCTTCTGAAACCACTACTTTTCCTAATTGCGTAGTGTGACATGCGCAGAGTAAATATAATTGAAACCAATTTCAATTTGGTGGCAACATAAAAGGGGTTATTAGCAACAATTTTTTATATCATCAAATATGGATTATGTTCATCCAGTGATTTGTTGTGATTAAGTTATCGAGACGTGCTTCTTTCTGAAACATTTCTATATGTTGTTTTTGGTTGTCCTTCCTGTTTCCAAAGGATTTGCGATTTCAACGACTTAACAGACGTCTTCAAATTCTTTGTCTTCTTAAGGATCTTGTTAAACTTGTTTTCTTTCTGTTTTCTGTTATTTCCGTATTGTCTTTACGTAATTTAAAGATATTATTTAAGATTCTTTTTTAGAATGTGTGCCACTAGTCTCTTAACAGAAAACAAGTGTTTCTATTCCAGTTATTTACCTGTGCGAATGGTGGTTAGAAAGAGTTCCCCCAATTTGATTACCAAAATTACATCTGTAGATCATAGTGAGCTAATTACATTTACAATATTTACAAAAAAGGTTTTCAAATCTCAAAGTAAACCTACACGACGCAACCTTAAAAGTGTAGGGTAGCTTAACTGCGAGACCTTGTATAAGAACAGGAGTCGCATGTGGAAGAGAGTTTCCATGCAGTATCATCTTGTTGTGTGTATTTGTGTGCCGTAGAGGAGTCTGCAGGATAAAAATGTTTTCGTTATCGCGGAGTGTATATACGACTCGTGGAAAGTGTATGTATTACATCCAGTCTTTATAGTGGGAAATAAAACCGATTGCTATCTTAATAACGGACCAATCTTGTTAACCACTCAACAACTGCATTGTGTCGTTTCTTTCGTTCCGCGCTTCTCCTCTTCTACATTTTTTACTTTTTTATTGTAGCGTGGAATTTTTTACTGCGTATCTTTTAAATTAAAAAGTTTTCCGTGTACTATTCGGCCCTTCATGGGGATAGCGATTTGACAGAGAAATTATATGTAGTTTTGCGTTGTAAAGTATATTTATCTCGCTTGTTTGATAGATAATAAAGCGTAAGGGCGATACAAAGAACTTATACCTGTTAGCAAAGAAAGTTTGCGAGGTCGTTAAAGAAATTAAATAATATATTCTTAGAGGAAACGAAACAATATATTCTATTTATGAACTTACCATCATCTTCTTGAATTTGTAGGTCGCTACTTGAGGATGGAGACCAGCTTCCTTTTCTAGACTCTGTAAAAGAGAGTAAAGTTAATATATTTGTTGTCTTATAAATAAGGCAATTAACGTAGAGATGTAGGTGTAGCAAAGAAAAGATAAAAGATTCATAAAGTTATTTGAGGACGAATTTCTTTGTTTTTGGATAAAAAAATCGTTGTTCATCATATATTCTTTTACAACCTTTTGAGAATAAATATATGAAAAGCTCTAAAAAAATGTAGCTGCCATTCCGATTACAGAAATTCTCTTCATTCGTTTACTAAACGCTGTTGAGATAACTATCGACCGATCTATTGGTATCTCCAAAGAAGTGCTCAAAATTGATTTTAAATATGGGAGCTTCGGCCGGAGTCATAACTAGAGATGCTCATTTTGCCGTTGATGCAGTGGTGTGGTCTTGCAATGGGGAACGCAGCTCGAAGAGAACAGAGTGTACAGCTCGATTCACACTGCCGTGCGAATAGATGTCGCATGTTACATGAGCACTTTATTAAATCAAAGGAATATACGTATCAAATTAAGTTTCTTAAGAAATCCTTCTTATTTGTGCATAAAGAAAAAAAGCTAGAAGAAATCAAATATCCAGGAATAGTTATTGAGGTATATTTCAATCTGAAGGTTAAACCATCATATTCAATGGAAAGATTGAATTTGGTGAAAGATTATAATAGACATATTCCTTATGTAAGCTCTTATTACATGCTTGCAGTTTAATCTTTTAACTTTTTGTTTTAAGCTTAAGATATATTATTGTGCCGACCGCAAGTTAAAACAGTTTCTTTTTGTAAATAAATACGTACATGACTAATTTGCTTATTGCAATTGTCATTTATCCGTTCTGCAATTTACTTACAAAAGTTGAAAAAAGATGTTTCGGAATTAAGGTGCACATATGAAACAACCATCGACGTAGTAGTGTGGACTGACTCCGGTTGAGCTTATGATAAAAAATTATTTTTTAATCAAGAAAATTTATGTTTTTTTTATCAAGTGTTACAACTTGATAATCAATAAAAATGCAAATATTCCTGGCCACCCAAATACTCAATTTTCTTATTTCAGAATTTAATTTTTTTATTTACATTTCGAATTTATTAAAGGAAATAGATATTTCTGCATCTAGGCCATTGAGAACAACATTATAAATTTCTCAAGATGTATTAAAAATAGACGACAAATGTTTCATCTAAAATAATAAAGTTGGTTCACCAATTTTAGATCATCCTGTATATGCAGAAATATTTTTAGAAGGTGGGGTCACCATGATTTTTATTGTGTTATTAGGCAATAATCACTTTGGAATCTACGTAATATTACGTGAATATGTCTACATATACATTGATTTAGCACAAATGCGATAATACATACATATATATATATATATATATTCTAACAATGTAACATTCTAACAATGTAGTTTCTAGCTATAACACTGGAAAGTTTAATACGAATAAATCTGAATGCATTATTTCATTATAAATATTTGTATACGGAATTAATGCCTAGTATCCAGTATGATTTCGCAGTGACTTAAAAGCAGCAATCGGTGCATTTCCCAAAGAATACCATGTTTAAGTACCTATTTATCCGTTTGATTTGAAAATATAATACGAAAACTTTCATAATCCACTGTACTTATTCTTATCATAATATGCGTGTATCGCGCGGTGTTTTTTATACTACGTGCTTCCTTCTATCGTTGATGACCGCATGCTTGTTACCATTTTGACATACTTGCACTATTGTTGAGGTAAAGAAGTATTTGTTGCCTGTAGATACGGTCAAAAACCACATTGTGCGATATATGCGCTATATTACATTACGTAATTGTGAATTTCTTCTGAATACCAATAACACATTTGTTAATACCGGTAGTTCACCTAGTTGGTTTCATTGTTGAGAATGGTAAGTTACTAAGTAAAACAGATGTTAGTTATTTACCTCTTTTAACAATTACAAAGTTTATATTATGTTGGTTAGTTGGGTAAAACAGTTTTTAAATATATAAACAACTCTCACAGAAGAATTGAACAAAGACGATGCCGAGAGCAATAAGCAACTTGAAATAATCTATTGACCATTTTGACTTCTTTAAACGAACTATTTTTTCCGACAAAATTATTTATATATATAAATGATACTAATGAATAAAGGGAATTTTTGAAATTGGTCGAACCAAAATTCGCGTTGGTTGCTCGAATTCGGTTGTCCACATTTACGAAATAGTTAAGAATAAAATTATTGGGTCTCATTTTTTTGCGATATAAATACTTATTAATACATCGGAACAATAGCGCTCCATGGAAAAAAAACTTAGCAACTTACAAAGAGACCTTTTTGGTTTCAGCAAAATGGCCATTTAGAACTTGGTACGTGGGACTTTAATGTTGTATTCTCAAGCCTTAACGCCAAAAACATCACATTTGGAAATTACACAGAGAAAAATCTTATATTTTGTATTGAAAATTCACAAAATTATAAAAAGGCGCGTCATGGTTAAAGAGTAATTTTCATTAAAATGTTGGAGTGGTTTTTTTTGTAAAATACGCTTTAAAAGTAGTATAATTCCTTATACTAGAGTACTGTTTTGCGAATTCTATTATTTTTCCTGTATTACATTTTACAAAAGTTTTTGAAATAGTAAAAGAGAAATCTGGCAATAGAATTGTGTCATTGTGTACGATCCCATTGGGATCATTAATCATTACCTCTTAAACGTTTGGCCCTTGGTATTACATCATATTATCTTTACATAAATAATAGACAATAGGTGAGGTTTTTTTTTGTATTTTCTATAAAAAATGTCTCCTCCCTTAAGACGTGACTCAGACAGTATTGTTTAGTCACTAGCTTATGTTACAACAAAAAACATTATTCTTTTCTAATAAAAGATCTGATTATGTACTCAAATCATCTTCATCTTTAGCAGCTCGCACAGCGTAATGTTTACGTTTAATGGAAGCGTAGTCTCTAAGTGTAAGTTCGTCAAGGTATCGAGACCCGAGGTTTTCTGTATGTACCTTGCCTCACTCAAAATTTGCCGATAGCTTAAAGAGATGAACACACCTATGAAATGAAATATTTTTAGGGCCGATCAATGTAAGTAGCAAAAGCTGTTGGAGATCCGAAAGCATAGTTATTATTTCGATTACTTGCTTTTCAATCATTTTATTATATGAGTTGGATAGTTTGTAGCAGTTTAATATAGAGTGTTTTAATTATTCCAGTAATTGTTGTTACTTGTATAATTTAATGTAGTAATTGCTAAAATTCGTTATAATAGCATTTCAATAAGTACGATTCATATACTTGCACAATTGTTGTAAAACATGCGTTTATTGCGAAAAACATTGCAAGTATTGATGCAACTTTGTTTCCTACAATATTGTTTCACCAACTGGTACAAATTGTCCGCGTCACGGATTCTATAACTAGTTGCTGTAATTGTAAAAGTTATTCTAACACTTTTCTATGCTCCACTCCATTAAATTATGCGATTGAAGTGAACGTGCTGCATATTAGTAATGTTACTTTATTGAATTTTGTCTACAGCTAAAGACAACAGATTACTTTGTATATTCATGTTCATCACTAGTTGCTTCTCAAAACGTAATGCGGCAGTAGTGTGTTATATACATACATATATTACCATTCATGCTTTTTAACGTTCGCAATATTTTTGTGGTTGATGTATGTGATTTATGGATTTCTAGATTTTTGTGTGAGCTGATCAGGCAAAGTACTTACAAATAACTTGGTCTTTGCAATTTGAATAAATTATAGGTCAATATAGTTCTTAGCTTTCTATTAACTCGGCTCTAAGTTAAATTTGTTCGAGGTCTTCAGGAAAAGCAAAGACATATCTTATCCGGAAAGAGATTTATATAAATATTTTCTAAACTTGAGAGATAGGAACGTGCCCGCTAGTGGACTGATGCTCCAGGAACAGGCGAAGATTACATAAAAATCAATTGATGAAACTTCATCCTTTAATGTTATAAACGGTGGGCTAAACAGGCTTAAAAAACATTCTGGCATACGATTACTACAGGTAAGTGGGGAGAAACTCATCCTGAATTAGTCGATTCTTTCAAGGAAATAATAAGATGCATTACTCACAAGCTCGATCTGACGTCAGTACAAATTTATAATGTAGGCGGAGCTGGCTTTTATTGGAAGTTGTTACCTAACAAGGCCCATGTATCAGAGATAGAGAAAACTGCAGAAAAATCTGTAAGTACCGAATAACATTTTTGGCCTGTACCAATGTTCCAGGCAGTTACAAATTAAAATCACTAGTCATTAGAAATAGTTACAGATTAGAATATGCTAATGCCAACTGTTATAGAGAAATATTTGTGGAATGTTTTCACGTGATAAAGACGATAATGTTCCATTAAGCGTTCTAGAAGCACGTTTACTAAATGATGAAGAATACAATACTAACCAGATTGTTGTGAACCTCTTGCAAAGTATTAATCTAGATGCAAATAAAATTACAAAAATATTTGATGATTATGTAATAATGATTCTGAATTCTGTATGTTACAGGTTGTATGTGAGACAAACGACATTGCGAATGGAATAAAGATATAGAACCAGTAAATTTAAATCAGTTGGAGAATAAAATAAGAATTGGTTCCGAATCGAAAGGGGAAGATAACAACAATATGTTAAACATAGAAGACAAATTTATGTCAACAAGTCAAGCTTATGACGTTATCCAAAGAGAGGAAAACAACCATGTAGTGGAATATAACGGTTTGCTTGTATTGCATGATTTGTTTTATATTGTCTTTATGAATCTTTATTTCTTCGAATAGATGCTTTTAATACCAAACCTCGCAAAGGCGAACACCTTTGAAATAGTGAAACCCCTTTACCGAAATTAGTTCACTAAATCACAGGCCAACTGCATACACTACACGCTGATCATCAAACTATTAAATTCGCAAAGTTTTTAAATATATTAGATGAAGGTTTTGCTAAAAGCGATCAGCTAGTTCAGGTGGAACTAGTTGATCGCTAGTGTTTGAGTGCTCAATATGCTTACTTTTTTATGTCCAAATTCTTATGATACTTTAAGGGGGAAAGCTTATAAGCAGCTGGAAGATAATGTCAACAAAATACGTTATAAAATTCATAACCCTATCAAAATAATAGACCCATTTCTTCAAATATCTACAAAGAAATGTACGTTTTCACCTTTTTTGATCCCACTATGAATTTTTCCCTCTGCAGTGAAAAACAGTCTAGATATTGATTGATATGGAAGTCGAGATAGTGAAGTTACCAGGTGCACTGACCTGAAAAGTTAATGCGATCAAAGGAGAGGAGACCCGGGAACGGTCACTAAGCTGTAAATAAATTCAACAAGAGAAGTGAATTAAGTCCTGTCGTTTTCGCGGAGACCAGATTTCTCCCCGTTAAAGTGTCGGTGCGGCGAGGCGACCGCAATCCTGAGATAGCCGAGATTCGACTTTTTTTCTTCTTCTATTCGAGAACCGGCTGCTAGGCTACCATCGGCGGCCGGTTATACCGTTCCTGTTCGTCTTGATGCGCGACCATTAAAACGCGATTGCGGAACGTTTAAACTTTTAAAGAAAGCCGCGATTTTAAAAGTTTTCGTCGTCGTTTAATGGTACCGGAGAGGATTTTCCCCGAAGAACGGCAGCGGTAGGTTGGAGGGGTGTTTAGTAATTGTCTGGCAGGTAATTTGATGGTGAAGATAGGATAGAGAACGAAGTGCTTCGCAAAGAAAGTATATTTAATTTATTGTGCTCGCTAATTGAGCTCGAATTCATTTTGAGAACTCCTCTTTAAGATTATCCAAATTAGAAATAAGTAATCACCGTTTACTCGCATTAAGGAGGAAATATGTTAATATAAATGAATAAATGACCTTTATTATACAGTCTTTATCTAACCACACATATGAACATCCATTAAAATTGAACCAAATCATAAACCATAATTATATCATTTGTATTTTCAGAAAACTGTGATAAAACTTCAATTTAAAGATAAGAAAGTTTTACAAAGAAGTGGATTAGAGTATGAGATAGAAACGAAACATGTAAAACTATTATAAAAAAACGAAAACATATACCAAAAAGTAACCAAACGGAGCATTACAAGTATGGTAATACGTATTAAGTTCAATTTTAAAATGTGAAAATAAGTAATCTACTTCCTACGAATCAGTTCCCTATACCCTTAATTCGTTGTCGAGCTTTAATTGCTTAGTAATGTTATATGATGTCTGTTATTTTGCATGCAATAATTTGTTCTGCATATTTAATATTCATTGGATTTTCGAGAATTAGTTGGCTTAGCATGCTTTCAAATTAGAGCTTCCTTGAATAAACTGCGTACAGGTACTTCTCGTATTTCAATAAGTGGAATAGTTTTGGAATAGTTGAAAAGAGGGGTGTAATAATTATCAATTCCTCTAGATTTTGTCATTGGTTGCGTTTGGGAGACTACTATTAAATAATCAATGAAAAGCCAAGGCCACGCATTTGTTCTATTGGTTATTCACTCAACTGTTGTATAGTAGTGGTGCACACCAACTATTTCCTAAATCTAGGTACGTGTTAAAATGTTGATCTATATAGCGTTAAAAAGTACCGAAACAACTAGCCGTAATCATAATATCTAGCAGGTTGCTAAACTATTGCTAACTACTGTACTTGATTTTCAGAATGTTACTAAGTTTTATTTAAATATACATTACTTTGGTTGTTATCAAAGAATGGAGATTTAGCATAATATTAATTGGGCATGGAAAATGATTGCTCAAAAAGTCACAAAAATACAATAGTATCTTTTTACGTAGTATTCAGAAATTTATTTTAAAAGTTTAGCGGTACTTGTGCGCTTGACAGCAAGCGAAAGCTTTCATGAACACTACGTTTTTCTCATAAACCCATAAAACTCTTTGCGTTTACGACAGTCCGACAACGCAGTGTGTAAACTTGTTAAGCTGTAGGGTTTTGAAGCACATGGTGTTATTCAAGATTTGTTGTAGCGAATGGAGGAAATCTGTTTTTAAAATAAATTAGGTGGCATCTAGAAAATTTCGCTCAATATATGAATAATCATCATAATCAATGATTTCTTTCTTTATGCCAACCCAATACCCTTAACGCCCGACATGCACACCACTTTTTTATACGATCTCGATTTAAAATTCCGCCCGCTTGGTAATACTAACACATATATTTTCAATCGCCATTTAATTCCATAATTTTGGTAGCACTGGATCAAATCTAAAAAAATTGCGATTTCCCATTTTGCTGGAATAATAGAATTATGACTCTGTTTATGTGAAAATTTTCATATACGGTGTAAACAATTATAAGAAAACAAACAATCTTATAGTTTCTGTAGCTAGAAGAACAAGCTCAAAAGCAAAAATTCCAATTTGATATCAGTGCCGTTATAAATAAGCCTTTGAGGGTTTATGAAATAAATAAGAATCAGTTACTATGTAATTCTTCAGCTGGAAAGAAGCTGTCTTTCTCCGTAAGCAACGGGTGATATTCCTTACATAATTTAAGATTGAAAAGCGAACTAGCATCTGGTGATTTAGATGCAGCGTAATAATATCCAGTAAATTTTGCTGAAATTATTGCCGACGTTTCATATACTTCCTGATCAGGTCTTCAATGACGAGTTCAGGTTATTTTAGAAAAGAATACCTGAAAGAATTTATTTGGCTAAAACTAACAAATCAACGAAAAGTTATATAACAATTCTTTTCATTATACAATGAAACCATAAATTACTAACAAGAAAAAATATTTATTTTTATGTTTTCAAAGTATGTATTCTATTTTACGTTGAAATAAATGACAATATCAGCATTTTAGTTTGTTTTCGATTTATATATACGATTTTACATATCGTAATTACCTATTTTGATTTACGTAGTTTTCTGAGGAACATATTTTCAGCGTAAGTTTAGGGATAGGTATGTATTAATGAAGAGTTGAACATCATCCTTATACATAACAAGAGGAAAATAATCCTCTTATTTTAGAAATCAGATAGACATAAAGAGAGAGCTTATAAAAACGAGGATTTTATGCTGCAGAAATGGCAGTATAAAACTTGCTATCCTTAATAACCCCTGAAAGAGTTTTGGTTTGAAGAACAATGCTGCTGATCGTCTGCTTCGGTGTATCTTTCTTGCGAAGAGGGAAGACTAATTGCTTTCGTGTAGATGTATGGAACATTTGGTTATTTGCTCGATAGCTCAGTAACTCTAGAAAGGAAACACGGAACGTACGTATAAAAGATAAAGAAATTGCTAAAACGAATCACGTTTCCCTTTTCTATATATACATATATAAAAATATGTATATACCTAAACATTATATACATTTTATAATGTAGTTTCCTTACTTATTTACATGGCATATTCCGGGGACGTACTTATGCGTCTTTAGTATGTATAAATCGCATGTGTCCTAAATTCGCAACGTATATTTGTATGTATAATTGTAAACGCACCTAGTTTGAGTGTGAGGCATTTTGCAATCTTAATTGTGTTTTCAGTATCGCAACGTTTATATGTATCTATGTAACATTAGGGGCACCACCAAACTCTATCGGAGTCTGAACTGTTGGTCACGGAGAGAGTTGAAGAAATGGTAACGGGAATTCGCAATTTAAACATTCGTATTTTCTATTTAGCAAAATACAAATCGGTCATTAATTCGATTATTGAAATTATTTAGTGTATGGAAGAATGAATAATGGCGATTAGGCCGATAGTTCGCATTTAAACCGCGTACCGAAAAAAAGCTAGAATGATGAGCAGCGAGCTTGCTCAACCGTTCATAGCAACACTTGTTAAGTGTGCATAAGCTTTTATTGCAAAACACATCCAAAGCAATAAACCACAGAGAAATGCGTTCGGAGGGTATTCGGCGACAATTGCCGGAATCAATTTATAAACAATTTGTATAGCAGGAAGACAGGCGAGAAGCGTGACGCGAGCAAGCGAGAGAGAGAAAAAGTGATCGAAACATCAGGATTGGGAAAGGGTGGACACATTTATTTGTCAATAATAAATTCATCATCATCGGAGTGCGATCAGGGCGAGCAGAGGCAGTAGAGCTCGAAGCACACGCTCGTATAAACAAGCACAGTAAATCACGAACGAATTAATAAAATACGGGGCCCGCTGCGGCGGTTGGTACCTTTATTTATCCGGATTAAAAACGGCCGAATGGATGGACAAACAAAATATCGCCGATTGCCAATAATACTATTTATCCTGCTGTCCGCACCTCCATTCAGAGCTAGACGCGAAATCATAAAATTCGTTTGGTCATAACAATGCCGGCGTGTCCGTTGCTAAAGCAATAAAGAGGAATTTTAATCACTACACACACCATTAGCACATTATTAAATACGTATATATACCTATGCGATGATATTACGTCAAGCGATCGTTCAATATTAACATACCGAACAAATTTTCGACCAATTTGTTTCAACCAGGATACCAGAGAATGTGTACTGTCTATCCATAGTGATTACAGTAGTGGTAATGGGCCTGATCATTGTTGTAATGAATGATGATATACTTTCTATAGTTTTGAGAAATTCTATGGGGAACGCCCAATAATTTGTGATTAAAAACGTTCGTGCAATGTAGAACTAAGATTCATTTGAATTATTATATCGCACAAGTCTCTTCATTGGTTAATTTAGTTTCTAATACAATTACTATTTAGAATTACATATATCTTGTCTTGGACAATATTTTTTAACTTCTTGATACATTCAGTAAGTAATTGAATCATCCGATGACAAATGGTTTAATTTCAGAAAAATAACCTACTTTACAGGTATGGATGTTTTGTGAAGTGAAGTGTTGTGCGCTGAATCTTACGTGACTGAAAGTAATTTCTGCAGGGCCTTACAAAAGAAAAATGAATGAAAACTGGCAACTTTATGCAACTTATTATTATCAATTTAATGACGCTAATTTGGACATTTCGATTTTAATGTTTAGTTTGTCAAATTAGTAGTTTTACATACTAGCATAATTTTTTTGCTTTGCAAGTCGATTTTGCAGTTGTTCTAAAAAGTCGAAAAAACCATTTACCGTATTTTTCAAAAGAGATCAATCTTGAAACCTTTTTGTATGAACTCTATTACCGACAGCCTGTCTTAAATCACTTCAATAAATCATTCACGTTTCTTAACGCATGCAAATAGTGCCTGGATATAAGCAAGAAGCGCATGAGCTTAATATATTTGCATGAGATAGGCAATACTACTGAATTACTTTACATTACTTTACATGTACAGCGTTCATAATGATTCTTTTCCGTGTAAGACCTATTTTAATATAAGTACATTAAAACAAAATGCATCTATAGCATTCACAGCATACTATCGTTATATGCATCTTCTCACCTTAAAAAGGAACTACATTCAAAGCTGAAACCAAGCATCACATTTTTTCTATATGTGATCGTCTTTTAGTATACTTTAGTACTTTAGTATACTTTTTAGTATACTTCTTAGATATCCGAAAATTCAAATTAATGCTATAAAGTAGACTCTAGCAAGTAGTATGAAACCGCTAGGTTTCATTCAATTTGCTAGATTATTTTAAAAAAATAACCTAAATGAAGATGAAAATTTTTAATCTTACGTGTTTGCTGACTTTTGCGTTATAGAAATAGTACCTATGTTGAAACTTCAGCACTCGCAAAAATACTTGATACTTTCTGTGTTAATAAACGATATATCAATAGCCGAAGACACAATGTAAGATACCAGGAAAAAGGTATTAGTAACTAATTATACAGGGTGATATTAAAAAAATTACAGTGCATGCAATACAGGACTATAGAATAATAAAAGTTTTTAAAATAGTATTCGTAAGCTTTTTATTTTCAAGGTACAGGATACGGAAGCTATCGGCAGACTCCATAATTCTGTTCCATAATTGATCTTTATTATTTAGTTCTATGGCATATACTTTATTTTTTTATAAACTCCCAAAATGGAAAGTCGGGGGGATTAAGGTCGGGACTGTGGTATTGGTCCTCCACGACCAATTCACCTGTTTCCAAATTGTTTTTGTAGAAATTCTTTGCTCTTAGAGAAAAGTGAGCTGGCGCGCCATCCTTCATGTAGTAAATTCTTTGAATAATGTTCAGTGGGACATTTTCTAATAAAGGGTTTGTTTTCCAAGAAATTTCGAGGATTCGCCTGTCGATTGATTGGACAATCGAAATGGGCCAATTAGCTAATTGTTCATTATACCTGCCCACACATTAATGAAATACCTATACTGGTGATTCCGTATTAGGGTTTTCATCTCTCGAATAATGCATAATATGTAGGTTCAAAATATCGCGACTAAAACCTACTTCATCGGTGAACCAGATTAATGAAAATTTTGCGTGATTTTGTAACCACTTGCAATATTGTACAGGGTGCGAATAATATTGTTGTAATAGGTGATGAATTTTTTGAAAAGGAAACCGGTGAAGAAGCTGTTCCTTCAGGACTTGTCTAACTGATTCATAATTAACGTTCCGTACAACTAAACTTATTTTTTGTGGTGGTTATTCTCGGATTATTTTCTACTATTTGCAAATAGCTTTTTCGTTTGCAATAGTACGATGAGTTTTGGTAATCCCACTATTAACTTTTGCTTTTCAAACTGAATACAATTTGACAAATTTACTGATATCTTCCGTCAGAACTTCTAGGGTAACTATTACAAAAGTTCGCTTTTATTTAAACTATTATTTGGGATTATTTCTAGTCAATAACAACATAAACCACCAATTCATTTTTTTTGTAGGCGGAAAAAGAAATTAAATCCTCTTTCACTTTGATGATCATCATTAACGTTTTGAAATATACCTCGTATGCACACAGCTATACAGTTGCTATTGAAATATAGCGGTGTAGTACCTATAATGTACGCATGGTATATACAATTACACATTAAACTGAAATACAGTGCGGACGGCGATGATTTTAATAGGCGACGACATGCGGTAGTGTGTGCGCGTTTGCGTATCTAATAAAACGTGCTGATTAGTCAGCTACAGGCGAACATGGCGGCCGCGTGGGATGGGTAGCACCCAGCGTTTCGAAGCGAGTCGCACGCCAAATTTTAATATCTATCTCGTCAGCTTACAACGCAGAGCGACCGGCTTATAGAGGAGAGATGACAACGATTTTCGAATAGGTTCTGATATATATATATCATACATACATCAGCTCCCCATAATTAATAGTTCAAACAACATATGTAAATAATACTCTATCGGTTAATCAAATGTGAAATTACGAACAACATACTTTAATGTCGAGAACGTGAATGCATTAATGTCGAACGCGCTATAACACGCGCGTAGCGCATATAACGAACGGGCGTGCATGGCTCTCTGTGCGGCGCGAGATTATTCTGCTTTGCTAGTAAATTAAAAGAGAGACGTGGAATTGATTCTCTTCTATTTGCGTGTATGAGGCAGATATGTGTAAATATCTGTGCATTACATGTGTCTGTGATATTTATGCTTTCAACGGTGTACGATCATTCAACGGTTTGATTAGAAAAATTATTAATTTCGTGGCAAACATTGTGCATGTATAATGGATAAGGTCAGTTTTCTAAAAGAAGACCTAAATATGATATGCATATTTACACACGTGCATGGAAATAACCACATACCACATAAGATAGAATATCAGACGTCTCTTTGAAATATTGTTAAAAAAAGTCTGGATTACTTAAGATAATAAAAATGAAAGATTTTTCTACAATGCTATGGTTTGGATAATTACGTAAAAATAATATGTACATCGTTGCACAATCATAGTAATTTACTACACGTTGGTCTCTGTTGTCCACTTCAACAAACTTATTAAATCTGAAGAATTTGCTAATTTATTCAGTACATTCTGTATGTTTGCAAAATTTTAGTTCCATACGGAGAAAAATATACAGCCCATACAACAATAAACATATTAAAATATGTGACACCAACAACATATTTTATTGGATTAAATAAACGTGTTGTAATTCTTGTTATAAATTGTTACTATTTTAAAAATACAAGGATTGTTGTCCCAAATTTTTCGCCGTGTACAAGTTTAGAAGCTTGCACTAAGATAGAACAATGATAGTTTTCAGAATCGAACTAAGCATGCTAATCCGGAAGATGGAATTGATTTTCGTTTATTCAATCTTTGATTTTTTGAACTGCGTGGCAATGAGTGATATCTTGTTAAAATTTTTTTTAAATCTTCCTTTTTTCGTAATTACTTCCATATTCGCTCCGTTGGATCACAGTACCCGTTTTCAGTTTTCAATTGTCTTACATTGATACCACTTTGCCCATTCTAAACGGCTTTTCTGGTGATTTTGGAAAATAACGGCCAATTTTAGCGTTATAACCTTTTAACCCTGCACTATTTAAGTGCCTTCTACCCGTTCTAGCTGAAATTTGTGGACCACGTTTTGCACTAATTTCTGCAGACGGCTGCGAAGAAGTTTTCTTCGTAACTCGAAAGGGTAGATGGTTGGTTTTACAATTAGTCCTTTTTTTTTGAATTCCTAAATTTGTAATAACAAGGGCTATTTTTATAAATAAAGACACGTTATGATTATTTTTCCGTCTGTTGTGGATTGCTAGTTTCTTAAGTTTTTCGAAATCCACTCGAGGTCAGCTATCACAAAATACATTACAAAAGTCTCTCTCCACTTGCCATACACCGACCTTCGCCATGAAAATCTATTTCAATAAAAACAAAAGTTGGATTAAATAGTTAAATATATATATATATATATATATATATATATATATATATATTATACATTAATTACAAATTATTATTGTTTTAGCCCAACTTCCTTTAGAGGTTTTTCAATGAATTTGCAGATTTTAGTTAAATGTTAATGAGAAACAAAATTCATTTTCTTTTGGAAAACTATCTTTGAGAGGTGGGATATTTAATTTTAAATAATATCTAAAACAAAGTGCTTTAATGCTATTGATAAAACTCTTTTGCTCATTCACCATAAGCTTTCAGGAAGACGAATTTGCCTCAAGGGTACCGCACAAGAAATTGCAAATGCGTTTGTGTATCTGCGAATTCGACTACCAAATGCTATTTTTATGTTTGTAGCTTGTAGCTAGAGAGTGTTGGTCTATTATGTAAAAGTATTATTTTCCTTTACATACAAGTTGAAATTGTAAATGTCGTTGCTAAATCTATACTCAGCATCTTCATAGAGGTATGTACTTTCTGTTTGTGCAAATCTTGGTAATGTTTAGAAAGCTTCTTCCCATTTCGTTATCAAGAGATCAAATGCTCTATGTGATCCTTTTAGGTATAAAATTAGAAACACAAATCCATTTTCCTCCTACACAATCTAAGACAAACACGCCAAATCGTCGTTGGTATTGGAGGAGCAAAAGGACGCGTACGCGGTGACATAAGTACCTTTAATTCCGATTTAGTTTTGTATGTACGAGAAGAGTGAATCTAAAATGCAAATTCAGATTAGCGAATCCGTGGCGCGCTGTATGGACGGGCCACCTATACGTTGCCATTACGGCGACAATGGGCCGGAGACAAGTTTAAAGCCTTTGGACAAACACGGACACACCTAAATCTATAAACGAAACGGGCACGTCTTTCACTTTACGAGCAGCGAGTTGGTCAGTTGAACGGGATTAAAACGGAGAGCGGTAGAGAGAAGGAGCATCTGATGTTGTTCCTTTCCGTTCGGAAACGCCGGAAAGCTTTTACGTTTCGTCGTCATCGGCGTGCAGGTTTCCGAGCATAAGAGTGGATAAGAAGGGGTTTGAATTAATCAACGAAGGATGCTGGATAATCACTGCTAAATGACACTCTCGACATTGATAACTACCATTGCTAAAGTCTTACATACAAAATTTTATTTTTATTAATAACTACTTTTAAGTTTATTTAAAAATTGGATGGATTTCTTGATTAATTTACAATTAGAACTGAAATAATATTCAAGTGCTGTTTTGTAGGATTGAATAGAAGAACATCTTCTATAAATGTATGTTCTTCTTCAACTAATTCCATAAACATAACATGAAGAAGAGACTGGTATTCTTTACTATTTTAATGACAAGTCTTCGCGTACAGGCTTTCTCGGTACAATTGTTGAGAATTAAATATAAACAAAACTGAAATGAGAATTAAAGACATTATCATTAATTGGGCCAGCTACAAGATTTTGGTTGAACATCCAGACATGAGTAAAATATATTGATATTTTAGACTGGATCCATATAATAAATAAAGAACTTAAAGTTATGTGTAACAAGACAAAATTTATTCTGAGAATGAATGGATGTAAAAAGGGAAAGGAAAAACTTAGCTGTAAACGAAGTACAGTGCATATCGCAAATAATGTGGCAAACGACTGAATACAAAGGGAAAGGAGAACCATTGCTAATAATGTTCAGCAAAATTACAAATGAAAACGACAAACATGTCTTTGATTTCTATTTAAATCGTGCACTAACGATTTGACTAAGTCGACAGTAAAAAATGTAAGTTTATAGTGATTTGACAACAGAATACCAAATCTACCATTTTAGTCTTTGAAATTACGAGAAAAATCCATTCCTAATTGATAAGATTCGCAGAAATACTAACGCAATTCTTTTTTATCGTGCCCTGTACGAAGGTCTTCGACTCCAATGCTATTCTGATTAATTTAGAACGGTCTCTTCTAATTTTTTCCTGGATTGTATTTGTATTTTGATGCGATTTAACTAAAGAAAAGCGGACGGTTTACCATATCACGTAAGATTACTTAAGTGAAAGTGTTTACATTCCACTCTTTCCTACGAAACGATTGTATGTTTTGTGAAAGTGCAACAACCTATCTTCTTAATCTAAAGAAAATCTTTACCCAAGTGCCTTAAAGCCAACGTAAAGTAGAGAATGTATCCCAACGAGCATAGTTCTCGAATACTTTATTGCAAAAGAAAGGAATTCTATTAAGATAAATATCGAGATAATAAAAAGTGAAGAGACGTTACTTTTACGCCCGAATTTATGACAGCTTTTGTCGTCGCAACCCCGTTCCAAAACACCCGGTACACTAGGTAAAGCGGAGTCAGCGCTCTTGATGAATACTCTTCGTCTCGCCTCGGGCTTTACTCGCAGTAGCGGAAAAGCAGGCAAGATATGTATGTGTGGGGGTGGGCGGTGATGACGTGCTGGAAATTGGACGTCACTTGGAGGTGTCACCGCAGTGTTTTTCCAGCCGCCGGCTACCGCGATGAGACGCAGACAAATCAGCTAGAAACAAATGAGAAAAACCGACTTTTACAGCCTGTCTGCGCGCAATAGCGTGGGGGGATGGGCGGTCTAGGTGAATGGCGCGATACGAATTGATGATGAAAGGTATCACCGCCCGACAACCCAGCGCCAGCACGGTTTTCGTTATTATTACTGTTCATGGTGATGAGTTGTTGATGATGATGGCGATGAAGTCCGTGACAGAACAAGGAGGCGATAGAGGTGCTGCGAGCCGGGTGAGCAAATAACCAGGGGAGGAAAAGGGAACAGGTTTCGTTCGCGCATCGGTTTTGACGGATAGTCCGGAAATTAATGCGTGTCTGCTCGGAGAATCCGATTCTCTCTTCACTTTTTTTTAATAACGCGGTTTGAGCAACACCAGTCCGGGGAATATCTCACGCCAGATTAATTCGTACGTACGTATGTATGAGATGTCAAAGAAGGAAAGAATTAAAAGGAAGAGAGAAAAACAAAGAGCATCTGTAATTGTGTGTTTTCGACACCTGTCTCTTGGTGATTGCGAAACGTGTATAATTTATAAAATAAACGAGTAAGAAGTGTTTATCACAGATCCATCCTTTTGCGTATCAAAATAATTGTTGTTAGTATTCAAAAAGGATGAAATATTTAAAGGGATTGCTTGATAAATTTCCAATAGGGTACACACCTATTAAAATATACAGGGTGAGTCGGCAGGAATTGACCAAACTCCAGGAGTGTATTATATACGTGAAAATAATGCTAAAAAAACTCGTATTGGTTTTTCCGATTTTCATTTGCATTTTATCGCGTAATTACAAATAAACGAAATTTCATACAATAACATTTTATGTTAATGTTCAAAAATATCCCAAAAATATAATTGATCTCTAAACCTTATCGAGTAGCTCGTTCAGGTGTGCACTGGGAAGCACTTCGGGCTCGCACAGCTTGCTGAAAACTCTGATAAATACGTTTTCACCGGGATTTCTCTGATGTGAAAACCATTGAAATTATTCCTCAACAGAAGTTGTAGCATTCCCATGACAAGAACCATATTTGCGGATTCTAAATTTGAATAAGTGTGTGGCACTTTCTAACAAAATAATGTACAAGTTTGAAAGTAAGCCTTAAATCGTTAAAACATAATGTACTTATCACATATCAAAACAATAAAGTTATGGAAATGATTTTGAGCCTAGACAGGATTTATTCAGAAACCCGGTACGTCATATGCGATAAGAAACGAAAAAAACTTTTAATGTAGAACGTACCTACCTGACTTATTGTACACATTTTAACAGAAAATAGAAATTTACTAGAATTCAAAGTGCAGGTAGCAAAGTAGGATGATATAGGATATAGGATATAAAATTGCATTCAAATAGGTATTTAGAATAGAAAAGAAAATTAATAGCAGATACAATTAATCCATTAAACCTACATGTAATTAAGCTTTTCTTTAATGATCCATCAAATAATGTATCTATTGCCATCGTCGAGACATTTTTACCGAACTTTCAGAACCTTCACTTAATAATTTTTATCTTTCATATAACTTGTGGATTGATTTGTGTCCCACTATCATCCTTCTTCGAGCATCTTCAAAACAGTGTCTTTTTGGCTGTAGTGTCTAAACTTAAGTTTAAGCGCATTAGAGAAGCATGTATCCAGCAACAGAATTGTGTACACTAGAACTAAACTCAACACAAATTACGCTAATTTAAATTATATATGATTGTAATAGATTAATTACAAATAGAAACTAATGAGGGAAAAAGGGTAATGAAAGCTTGCCCAAACTGATTGAAGAAGCTCCTAGAATGATTAACAAAATGTCGAACAGAAATTTTCACACAAGGAAACCTGGAAGAAGTCACTAATAAAAAGGCACGGCTTTGAAACTCTACGTAGTGTTTATTAAATTGACATAAAGCGTATGTAAAAGAAATAACAACTATTGTTAAATTTTAAATAAATTAAAGTTGTTAAATTGACACAAGACGAAATTTTTCTGAGTGTGGACTTGCAACATGCAAGGCCTTGTTCATTATTGTAAATAGGTGACAACGCTCTTTGTTCATAATTTAAGAATGCGTGATAAAGGGAACATTTGATAATCATACATTGTTTCCTTTAACAACCGTAGTGCTCCTAGCCTTAATCGTAGCACACAGTGAATTTAAATTAATTAAGTTGATTTTTTCTTTGTTTTAGGAAAATATTACATTTTGTTAGTAATATGTTGAGATTGTACTAGGTATTGCAAAGGAATTACATTAGGATCACGTTTTCGAAAATTAGTTACAAGTGCTCCCATTATTCTGACATATTGCAGGTCCATCAACATTCTCCATTTGCTGGATATTTACAGTTTATCGAACTGGTACTAACATGCTAATAATCCTGCAATCTATTAACCTTTTCGCCCCAATGAAGGAATAATACGTCCAAAAACTTCTCGAAGAGATTTTTAAACGTAGCTCACGCGCGATCAATTATTCTATTATTACAAATTCAATAACGCCTTCTATTGGGGACAACCGGTCGTGCCGAGTAATGCTCCGCCAATAAAATTTTATGCGCTCATCTTCAACGTCGAAGGCAATGCAAGTCGTACGTACAAATACAAGACGATAACCAATAAAGATTGCGGCACCACGGCGATGCTCTTTTAGCACGTAACTTCGCGAAAACGAACAGGTCTTCCGGAACCTATGTACGAAGAGAAGAAGAAAGGAATCGTCAGAGGTTAGTAGCTATCGTACTAGGGAAAAACAAAGACGGAGGTGACGTCTTTTTTTTTCTTCTTCCTCGCGCTTGATGTTAGGGTTGTAACGTTCGACCCATCAAATCCATTAAGCTTCGCGCCAATGTCTTCATGAATCGTTGAGTGCGTGATTACGATTACATTGAGAGCTGTTATAACGACACTTGTTTTAACGAGATAACTAACAATATTGACGACGTATTATTACCATCGTAGTTATTAATTCAACTATTATTGCCTTGGTGCGGTTATTATTATAACTCTGACCGTATAGGTTATAAATTGGATGATGGCAGGGAAATTTAATGGATGTAAGGGATGTAAAAGAAATATTGATGTAATATATTCAAAATTATTCTCCAGAGTAGTGTAAGCAGCAGTATTTTCAATTTAATCGGTTACTGGCCCTCTTTTTATACGCAGTTGCATATTGAATCTACATGAACCCCAAAGATTAATTTAATATCTAGTGTCGATCTCAAGATTTTTTGATTTTGGCACTAAATTCAATGCATTGAATTGAAAGACCAACCGTTGTTTTCTGGAACTTTGAACAGAGCTAGCTGTAATTGCAACTAACATCTATAGTATTTCGAATTGAAGTAACGTGACAAGTCTTTCAGGAAAATCAAAGCCATTGTGGTAGAACCAAGATCAAATTATCTTGATTTGAATAACTGTTGGTAGTTGCCATACCAAGTGATCTATGGCTCCTAAATGGCACAACCTCAAAGATATCTTCTTATATTAAGTCTTCGTACTGGATGGAGTCTTCGTTAACGAAAACGTATTCAATAATTTTGAACGTGTTTCTGATAACACTGGACAATAAATAGCATTTTGAATGATATGTCTGTTTATAGTGAATTGATTGAATAGCACTACTTGCAGCTTTGATTAACACAACACGAGCTGTGATTTTCAGTTGCAAAGTTGTGTTTCATTATCTCAGCAAATTCACGAAATCGCTACGAAAGCTGCTACCTTTTTTTCTTTAATTTCGACTTTTTGTTTCAACGTATAAAACGTCTTAAAACCTAAAAAAAAGTACGTTTCAACGATGTGTAGACAAAACATAAAAAATAACATAACATCACACAAAGATTTTACGCCCCGCGTTATCTGAAATGCACGGTATGCGGGAGTGGTTTGAAAACTCTAGCGTGTATAGAGAGGTTATTGTTAGTTAGCAGCATCTCTTGAACCACCACCACACCAAATTATAATCATATTGGTTTCGATGTGCAAGTCGTCACTGCATGACAGGCAAATCGCATTAGGAGACTAAACAGAGGCTTAATAAACATTATAGTGAATCTGCATTTTTGATTAGAACGGTTTGTAAGTCGTTTCATCACCTTCGGAACTATATGAACACAAGTGAATATTTTGAAGGTCTTGTTGACGTCACTACTCTAGAAATCATTGATATATTCCACGATCTGGTTGAGGGTGATAGAAAGGTGAAGGTTCGCGAGATTACTACTGTTGTGAGCATCCCGTGTGAACGGGTACGTAGTTTGCACCAACATTTGAACATGAGGAACATGTGACGTGTACCAAGGACGGTTTGCGGCTGTTTCAGGGGAATCCAAGACTTTAGGAGTAATTTCGTCACTGCGGACGAAACATGGATACATCACAGTCCAAACAATATTGTCAGCAGAAAGTCTGCACCAAAAAAAAGGCGAAGGCCGTTCCTTCAGCTGGGCAGATTACGGTGATGATTTTCTGGGGGTCAAAATGAATAATCTTCTTCGACTATTTGGAAAAAAGTGAAACTGTTACAAGTGCATACTATGAATTGTTGCTGGATCGCTTGAAAACATAGTTGCAAAAAGAACGCCTGGCGCACAAATTCACACATTTTCATCACGGCAATGGACCAGTTTATTCCTCTGGAGTTATGGTTGAGAAATTGAGTTAGGGTTCCAGCTTGTTCCGCATCCCAACTACTCCCCAGAGTTGGCTCCCTTGAACTACTACTTCTTTCCCAATATGAAAAACTCGCTGATATGAAAAATATGTTTAATATATTAACAGGACACATTAATCTTAGAGACAAGCTGTAATTGAATAAGCAATACTTGTTTACTCGTTTAGAATTTCATATGTATTTTTTTGCAAATTTACTTAAAATTATTAAGGCGTCTCAAAGGCATTTTCGTTACGACCTTATGGAAAGTTATATTAAAGATTAGTTGCTCGCTTCAAGAAGGGAGCGCTCCAACGATTTCGTCATAGCGAAATGGATCATCCCATATTTATTTTCGAAGAAAACCAAATGCCTGTTAAAATTTTCTGAACGGAAACGAACGCAGTAAACAACAACAAATTGCATAATAAATACCTACTCAAAGTAATCTTTTCCGCCCGAACGATACACACAACATACTGCGGGACAATTTGCTAGGAAGCACATGACATATTTAAGATGGAATCCGCCTCATTTCTATGTAAAGATATGCGGCCAGACCAAAAACAAATAAGTACGCGGAGAAATAATAATGCAGCAGAAAAAGAAGCAGAAAGTAGACAATACGCTATTATACCGAAGTGGAAGGCAGGAAAAAGAAAACACGACTATGATACTACGAACCCGTTTTAATTTCGGTTCGTGATTTTTAGTAAACAGCCTATTCATAACGGATTGCGCAGATGTAAAGAAATAAATGGCGTGTGTGAGGTGTTGGTTCTGGATCCTGAGAGGTTCCTATACTCTTCTGTCCCTTCTCCCTCGCTGCCAAAAAGAAAACAAATTAATTTAACGAATTGCATCTCCCCCTCAGCGGCAATAATACAGATGACAAAGTACAAGAACTTCTATAATTTCTGCTACTTATATCTGAACGTGTATTGTCTGGGCTTTAGCGACTCCATTAGACTGTGTATTTACAACGCCGCGCTGTAGTGGTTTTTAGGGATAGCTTCGCAAATGTACTTTCTGTAATACATACGTTTATTTGTTCAGGGGGCTGATTCGTTTTTTGCGTCGAATTAATTGCGATATGGATTATTTTATCAAAATTGTATGCAGAGGTCTAGCGTTTGATTAAAGTTTATGATTACGCATATGCAGTAGCAAATAAATTTCATTTTGCTTTATATTTTCACCCTTTGTTCTTTTATAGGATCAGTTTTTTTTAGATTGCGTATTAGTATATGTTAAAAAAATGGAAACAATGGAAGAAAATAATATTCGGAGTGATTCACTTAAAATAATGCCAATCTATGCCAAAATTTCAAAATTTGTTGGTGCCAAGAAGTCCAATATTTTGGAAATCTAAACGATATTGTGGGAGCAATATTAATTGAGATAACTACTCATTTTAGATATAAAGAGCCCTTCCGTGCGTAACGTCAATATGAACGGTGTATTGACATCAATATTTTAGAAAAATTTGAAGCGCAAGTATAAAATCTGTTAGAACTTCCCAAAAGAAATACTTTTTGGGAATTTATTGAAACTGAAGCTTACATATTGGGTACAAATTACTCAGCCCTACGCTTTTACACATTATTGAATTTGGAATGTTGTATTTAACCGAACTTGAGTAATTTGGGGTCCCTGATTTCAAATTTGTATTAAGTTTTGTTGTATCGCGTAAGGTTTTGTGTCGAGAGAAGAGCTATATAAATAATGTATTCCATATAAGAATGACATTAATAAAAGGAATACAAAAACATAGCAAAAGAAACACGAACTACTTGTTGATCTCCTTAGAATATTTTTTTCTTTTGTCTAAAAAGCTCTGTTTGTTGGTTTTTTTTCTTATACTCGGACATAGGAATATCCCTCTTCAATATCCACAAATAATTCGCCATCGTGTTGATATTCCACCGCCCTTAATACCTCTTTCCATTTCTTTAATATCGTGGTGGAATTGCTCATCGTGCTTTTCACTGATATCACCCAGGTTAGCAGGAAAATAGTCCATTTTCCAGCATGTTTTTCACAATGTCCACATGATTTGGTTCATTTATTATTCCCATAAATTTCTTTACAACTTTCTTAAAACTCTGACGTATTTTTTCAGTGACGTATTACCGCTTCAAACTCAGCAGTTGCTATTTTCTTAAACTTGGAAGTTTTTCACACAATAATTGAATACATTGATCTGTTTTGTCCAACACTTTAACAAAACTGCTCCATTAGGCCAAGTATAATATGAAGTTGGGGTAATAAAATTTTTGCAGGAGATTTTCACGCAGCACATTCTTGTTGCCAGGTATTAAATTATCATCATATCAATTTCTGTGCTAATGTTAGTCTTTAGCTCTATTATCCATGGGCATGCCGTGGATCTAGATTGCTGACCTAAAGGTAGGGCTAAGAACTATGATGAATCTATAGAAAGAAAGTTCTGTGTAAGGAAAACAAACGACGATTGGTGGCTAGGTATTAGTACGTCAAAACTAATTTGGAAAATCACAAATTGTCTACTTAATCACAAATTTTTCGTAGGCCTATGGTATCTAATTGCGTTAACTGTGCTTTGTGTTGTAGATTATCCATTGTTTGGAGGACAGGCTAGGCTTATATTTGATAATGTATTGCATTCTACCTGCAATTTTGATGAAACGCCACCGATAAGACGACGCTTGTTTTCATCGACCGCAATATCAAAATCGCTGCCAACCAGCAATAGCGGATTCTTGGTGATGTGTGACACAGCACATCGGCGTTGACAGATTTGCGCTTCAGCAGAATTGAGCACCAGCGCATTTTGCCCAGCCATAGCCGTCTGTGAGGATTTGTTTCCGAGATTTCAGAGTAAGGTGGTTTGGCCGTTAAACTCACTCGACCTGAACTCAATGAACATTACGGTATGCTCCATCTAGGAACAAATAATCTTGGGAACAAGGCACACCATCGTTGAATCAAAGCGGTTCTGATGTGCGCCATGACGAGATTACGGAGGAAGAGTGCGCGTCCATCATTGGCGGGGAACTCTTTTCGCACCGTATTTTCCCTTTTTAGTTGTTGAAATTCTGTTTTAAGTAGTAATACAAGGAACTGGTGATCGATCCATTACAAAAAATGTACGCAACCTTTAGTAGAAAGTTTTAGTAAGTAGAAAGCTCTATTGTTAGTTAACAAAAGCAACATACTTCCAGCACTACCTTAAAGAAATTTTAGATGATTATCAGGACTTGCAATGAAATAAAATAATTTTGGAAGTAGATCGACTATGTCAATTACCAAAAGCTTACGTTTCTTCCGCAGTAAATCTCATTGTCATGGAACTGAGTTTTTAAAATTGAAACTTCACTTTTACAAAGTTGAGTTTTACTGATGAAGATAGTACCTTAGCTGTCGAAACGTTCGCCCTGTTTTAATGAAATGTGGTGATAAGGGAAAGGTGTTTCAATGTTTCAAAGTTTACCGTAGTGATCATATTGTTAAACCAGTACTTTAGCGTAAAGCAACAATGAACTTGACATACATATGTAAAGAGCTTCAAGTACTGCGTTGTGGAAGTCACTCATTGTTTTGTGGTAGAAATAGCATTTTCGAAGCTGTTTTGTGTGGCTCTAAATCAAGAGTTGTAGCTCGTGGTGCTTTTTCAAAGATTCCCAACTACTGTAGCTTCGCTTGTTAAAAGGACGTGGTACTAAAATGTTAATAAACTTGCCTATACTTCGACAAGATAAAGCCGTCTAAATTCTAAATACATTTTAGGGGGCGCGAAGATAATTTCTGCGACCGTTATGGCGCAATGGACCCGCGCTTCTGCTTGTCGATGATGGAGAAATTCCCGCCATCAACGCAGAAGCCGTTGCCGCCATTCGCGCGATAAAATAAAACGACTAAAATGATTTTATTGGCAATATAACTCGTTACGAGAATGGCGGTAGGCTGTTTCAAGGGTGCCGTTAACCGGTAATTAAATGATGTGCCGAATTGTCTTTTTTAAACGATCCGCAATTAAATAGTTCAGTAATATTATGGCCGCGGTGAAGAGAGTTAGAGAATCACTCATGCGTACCCTTTATTTCCCTCTCTTTCTCTTCAAATTGATTGGGTTCTCGTGATTGTGTCGAGGAGCGGAAATCTGAAGTACTTTTTGTAATTATGGCCAAAGGAATTGGTGATTTTCCGGAATTTCGCTGTAAACAGCTCAGCTATATGTATGTATATACCTTGTCTTAGTTCGTAAGAATTTTACTTGTTTGACATAATAAACCATAACAACATACATTACATATAATTATCTTGAGTAGTGAGCGTGTTGTAGATTTACTGGTTGGAAATGAAAGTAAATGAACGACAATTACTGATGCTGTTAGAAGAAGGAGATGAGTTAGATTTCAAATACACGTTAGAAAAAACAGTCAAAAATGTATTTCTTGTGTCCTTTGGTCTAGTATACTCACAGCTATCATCATGGAGTCTCCCAGATATTCTAGTTAGTTTACGTTTGTCATTTAGAAATTTCCAGACGGCAGACAGATTGGTTCTAGTATCATTCTCAATCTTTTGAATTCATTGTAACTTCCGACGGTAATAATGTTTGATTTTGATGTTGTTTTTATCTCGATTTTACTCGATTTTGTTTATTTACGTCAGCATATTCATCAAAAAAGGACCAATCAACGTAGCTTTGAAGAAATCGTATTGCATTTTACCCGTAGGAAATCGCACTGGTTCCGAAATCGGTATATGCTGAAACATCAGCAAGATGATAATGGTCTTCAGGAACCTTACTAGACTGATTCAGAACACTGAATTGCAATGCCTGAACCAATGTTAGGTATAAAACCTAAAATTCTACGATCAACATTTTCTACCTGATTAAGTTGTTTGATGTGTAATTGGGGCTGTTAGCCGGACTAGAAATGCTATAAAATTGAGCGTGAAAGGATCGCGAGTACATTCTGTCCTGCAATTATACAGAGTGAGCCGGGAGGAACGGAGTAAACTTTAGAGGGCATCGTACATATGAGAATAATAACAGAAAGTCATACATTCTTATCCGATTTTCATTTGTTTTCAAGTTATAGCGCAATTGAATTACAAGTATTACAAATACGCAGCTGATATTAAAGAAAGGTAAGAAGCAATCAGGAGGGCTTTGAAGCATAAAATGTCTAGAGGCCGATTGTTGTATTTTTGAACATTTGTTAAAAGAACGCTATGATTAAAAAAGTGTCAATGTATGAAATTTTGTTTATTTGTAGTTAAGCCATAAATTGACAACAAATGAAAATGGGATAAGAACAGATGAGCTTATTTACATTATTCTCATGTGTACAATATATTCTTGAAGTTTGATCTGTTCCTTCCGACTCGCCCTGTATAGTACAACATCATTTTGTGAGCGCGTTCTTTAAGAGGTTGAGTGAAATTTGACCTAATTCAATACTTCTTCAGAGATAACTTCAATTTCGGCAATAACGTGGTTCTTTAGCTTGTTTACATTGAGATAAAAAACATTGCTGTTAATTCTCACTTTAAAACTAGACAACGGCAAGGAAACTTAATGGAATTTCCAATTTGTCAACATTTTGAAAATTTCTGACCGATCATTTGCGACCAAATCCTTTTTTATAGCTAGCAGACCTTGTGAGGTGGTATATTTCCTGTACGTTTTCCAACAAATTCCAAACAAGCCTTACGCTGCACTACAAAACTCTAGTTAAGTAAATGTGTATTTTGTTTGTCGTTTCCTCGATTGAAACAAGATTTTCTGTTGTATCTTCAATTTTATTCACGACATAAAAATCAATAGTTCGTTAGTAGTTTAAGATTACATAACTATTTAACTATTTGGTTTAATGAACTATAGCAAATCATAAAAAATAAACGCAATGTATTAACATTGCGTTTATTAAATCTATGATTTGCTCTGACAGTGATCAAAGAGCAGAACATTTTTTCTTAATGAGCATTAATTTTTTTTGCGGATTTTCTTTGTATATTTTCAAAATTTAACACTCATTTATTTCTAATTATCTTCAGTTTACCGGCTTTTATCTGTTTCGAAGTGGGAAAAAATCAATTAGAAATGTTCATTCACTCATCCACGTCAATAAAACTAAATCCTGCATACGTCTCCGCTATCCTAAGGTGTTTTATCCCTCCATGATTCTGACCAGTCCCCTTGTCTGGCGAAGTAAGCTCGACCCATGAGTGATGGATTACAGCATCGATTAGAGTTGATTGCCGTTACCAGACCCCTCACGGTCCTTATTTGTGTGCATTCGCCGCTCTCACCTATTCGCTCCGTCACTACTATCCAGCTCGGAGACCTTAATTTCTTACCGAGGAGAAAAAACAGATCAGGGACTGGAGGTTAAGCGAAACTGACATTCTAAGAAAAAGATGTTCGTCGAAGAGGAAGCGGGAAAACAAAAACTAATTAATTTAAGGCGTTATGATTCGCTCTAATCTTTCTTTTCCTCTTTTTACCAATCAAGGAGAAAGAAGGAGATATTTTGGAAGGTAAATCAGGGTGGGGGACTCGAGCATATTCTCCCTACCCGTTCTACCCGGATTTTTCTTCCTCCGTCTGAGTTTTATTAGAGTTTTATTACCCGACCTCATCCGATAGCGTTCAAACGGGGAGGATTGAGATGTTTCAGTCTGTCGATATTTTAATATCGGCTCTTCAGGAATGCTCCTATACACTTTAATAAGGAAGATACCTTTACAAGCGAGTTTGCTGAAGAGCCATGCATGATGCTGCTTTATTAAAATAACTTCATTAAATCTTACATGAGGATGTTCGGGAAGCCATGCGCTGACGATATGGAAAAAAATTGCAGTATGCTTGGAATGAAATTGAAAATATTTTTCTGTTAAATACAAGAACATGTTGAAACTAATTAGATTTCGATAAGCAGCGTGCTTTCATATTATTCTAGTAAATATTAGCGAGGTCCCGTGAGTTTGATAAATATGTTTTCTGTGACTAGCAATTGTAATAAATCAAAATGTACTTATATACACATTATATCGTTACGTAGATGACAATAATAATAATAATACTAGGTTATTTTCCAAGAAAAAGGTGCACAGTACATCGTGGAAAATGAGAAACTACAAGACAAATAACCAGTTTTGGAAGAAAAAGTTACCAGTTCGTAATGTATTGATCTAGATAATTTCAAAAACTTGTTAAATTGAGCATTCGGTCAACAGTGATGCATCTGGACTTTTGTACCCTCTCGGAATTCCGGGCAAAATGTACAAGCATAGCCAATATTTCGACAATACTACGTCTATTCTCAATGCCTTTTCGCGGCACTTTCATGAAATTTATCAGAGTTCTACCTCTTTCACTACTGATGTTACAAACAATAACTTTTCCGCTACACACGTTAACATATTTTCTTCGAGTTCGAGTTCGATATCCTCTCTGCCTAAAAAATACGCTTACGTTAGCCTCCGATCAAGTGTCAAGCTTTATACTCAAGGACTGCGCATCGATATTTCTGGGCCCGCTGTTAAGTATCTTTAACCTTATTCTAAGAATCTCTACTTTCCCTGATAAGTGGCAGCTTGCCAGAGTCTGTGCGGCATTGAAGAACAGTGATATCTAATTACTGGCCAATCTCGATATTATTATACATCGCTAAGGTTTTTGTATCTGCTCTACATAAGTCAATATATTCTCAAATTAGTTCCTTTATAGTTGAGGAGCAGCATGGTTTTGTTGATGGAAAATCGACCGTAATGAACTTATCAACCTTCCTTCAGTACGCTTCTGGAGTAATCGATGGCCACGGCCAAGTTGACGTCCTATATATAAATACATCTAAAGCCTTTGGTCGCGTCGATCATGGTAATCTTTTGAGTAAACTCCATATGGAAAGATGTTACTTGCTTGATTACTTGTAAAGTTTTCATACCTATGCGCAAACACTTACTCAAAACAAATTTAACGAATTTAAAAATGAATTCCAAAAAGCCAAAATTTAAGCTTCAAATTGTAAATTTGCAGTGAAAGGCGCAAACGACTACTTTCACAAGTACATCCCAGTAGCTTGCAAAATTAATATTAACAATTAGCAGCTTTTGTTTAAAGTTCATTGAACTGGTCAAACATATGTGGAAAAAAAGCCAATGTACTAGGCGCACGTATACATTTTGAGGCCAGCAGTGATTCCTATTTTTCCTCTTTTCAAGAATATACCACATTATTACTTTAATCAAAATGAACTTCTTACATAAATGCATTACCACTTATATTCACTTCAAGAAAAATCAAAGCTAATGTATAAAATTTTGTAATTTCGTTTTTATACGATACAAAATATAAAGGTTCGCCTTTTTTCCCCTTGGCGCTTTCTAATACATATTTCGTCCTTACAAGAAATCATATGAAATATGTATCAGTGGTGTAGGCTTTCCTTCATAAAAACGAATTCGACTTCTTCCTCAATATCGCACGCGGCTCGCGTTTCTAGGTCAATAAGGATCGTGTTTGGATAATGTATTTTTTATATGGCCATAACAAAATATGAAGCAGGTGTGTGACGAAGCGAGAAAATGATGTATAGAGTGCGATACATAGGAAAAATTCACACGTCAATGGTAAATATCCAGCTCGACTTTGTTTATATTCGATCTGAAGTGGATTTTAAATTAACGAATTATAGGTGCCTAAAGTAGTAATTCCAAAAGAACGGGTATAAAATGATTTAAATGCGAGCCGGGGCACTCAATCACATCGTTGACTTTCAATCCCTGCAGGCAATCATTCGATAATGGAAAGTGCTTCTTCCTACAACTCCTACAATGATTTAATGACTGTTGCGATATTGCACTTTCGTCTTCCACGATTTATCGAGGCCAGCGAGTCGGACGGCTCGAGATGACTCAATGAAATTAAGTGGCTATTACGTCATCGTGAAGTATAGTAATTAGCGTTTGAAATACGCGTACTTGTTATAACCCAAATAATGAATGATATAGGGAGTAGATCTGTCGATTTAGTTTATTTATGGTATGTACAACGTGATACATAGATGCATATGAATTCTGAAAAGATGCTGTTTGTAGGATTAAATAACATGCACTTTCAATACACTGCCGCTCATAGGTTCAATCGGGTAACTCAAAAATATGACAAACTCGTACAAAAACAGATTTGTTTTGCAATATTATTCGTCACAAAAGCTCAGATTGCGTCAAAGATAAAGCTATATTTCTTTTTTGTAAAAATAACTGCCTTTAGCTTTTATTATTGCCTTACAAATGAGATTTTTTTCCAATAGTCTGTCTGGGTACTTATAATCGATGTAAGCCTAATAAAGCTTCAAAAGTGGTATTTTACTAATTGGAAGTGATTTCCGTAATTTTCAGTTTAAATGCTCGATAGTACTGCAAATTGGAATCAATGGTGACCACTCTGTTAGTGTAAAATGCACGACTGAGTTTGTTTTTCAAACCGCTTTTAGGATTGTTGTTCTGTTGAAGCACGAATCCTTTGCCAATTATTTTGCGACTTTTGGACACACAATGTTCTCGTAAAATGCTAAAATAGGCGTCCATTGTTAATGTTGTATCAACTTTAAATAATACGCCAATTCAGTCATCTCCAAAACAGTCCTAACCATAATATCACCGTCATATTTAATAGTTTTGATAACACATTGCTCGATGACGATACTCTGAATCGGATCAGAGTATCGTCTTCCATTGACTCTGTGTTCAATTTTTATGGTATTTAGCATATTTCTGCCGTTTCCTTTTATAGGCAGTCGTTAAGCGGAGTTGCCTATTAAGCCTAGATTTGATGGGAAAGAAAATGATAGCGATAGTCAAGAAATATTATTACAAATAATAACACAAAGCTTTCCTATTTTCAAGAATTTTTTGACAAAATGGACGATGTCAAAGTATACACGTACACAATTGAAACACCCACATGCAGATTCAAGTTTGGTTTCGGGTTAAAAAATTAAAAAGGCAATTCTTATATTAAAATAATGAATACTTTTTAAAGATTTGCGAAAATCTGCAGGTGCACCATCTTATTGGTCAAGTCTGTAGCTAGAAAAAAATTAGGTAAAAGAAATAAGTACTTTTTTGCAGCGACTAGACGGACTCTTAGTAACAACAGTAACCCTTTCTTTCTTATAAGACGAATAAACACAAGCGTAGATAGTCGCTGCAAAAATGTAGTCATGTTCTCTACCTTGCCCAGCATTGACGTCTGTTAGCAACATTCCTTGAGACTAGATTATTTTTTTTTATTTTTATTACCGTTTCTTTATAAAAAGGTGTTCTGGTGTGATTTAACATTTAACATGTTTTCGATTGCTACCGTCATAGGCCTATTATCTTAAGGTAGATTGCTAACTAAGTCTTACAAATAGCGATTTTTAGAGAGATGGTTTTCACCGTAAATTCACTCACAACAACAAAGTATTAAAATATCAAGACGTTAAATAAAATTACATCGTGGGTAATTGATAACTCTTTCACCCTTCTATACAATTTCATCAGAACAGAAACCGTTTTAAATTTGAATTCCACGTATTTCATTCGGGTAATTCCCCGCCTTCCAATGCAGACCTGAAAATTTCTTCGTGATTCATCAAGCGCTGCGCGCACCAATACTGGCGAAACAGTCTAGGAATGCATGGTAATGTCGGTTCTTCATATAATGTTTCCCGACGACCGTTCCAAATGCGGCAGATATTGCGAATTACGGTTATATTTATGAACTCTTTATACGTGCGGGAGGTGAATGCTAAATACCTTTTCGCATATTATTTTCCAGGTTATTTAGAAATTTCTCGCGAGCTTTGTCCCGTTAATGACAAACGAACACATTTCAGGCGCAAATAGCGTGGCGTATGCATGCGTGCGACGATTCACCCCTATGGGATTCACCTCGTTTGTACTATTTCGATTAAATTCTTGAGGAATATGCTGAGTATCGTATAACATTCGACCTAAATTCATCTAAATTCTGTTCTAAAGTTACGTGTAAATACGTATAATTACTGCAGGAAGATTTCCGTTTAGAATATTTAAAACACAGACTCTTAACTCTTGTTATCTGCTTGGTTTTGAGCGATGAAATGGGCATGTGGTCTTAAAAATGATCCACGTATTTGTGACAAGATTTGCTTGCACTGCAACTTAAACAGATCTATTGCAACGGTTCTTTCGCGAGTTTGACCTTTAATAAACCTTAATACTATTATAGGATTCTTTTTCATTAATTCAGTAGGTGTAAGAAGAGGCATATCGAGGTGTTGATAGCGAGTACTGATGGCAACACATTCACAGAAAATGTGTTCTGGCGTCTCTAGATATTCTCGATATAGACGATAGATTTGATCTGTAGCTCCTCGTGATGGTGGCTCTTTTGCAGGCTACAATAGGAGTTAGGACCAATTTCAAGAGGTTGTTTTTAAATTTTATTTCATCCTAAATCCATCAGATTAGTGTCGCCAGAAACAAAAATGCACATTATGGTAATTTTTTTATGGATTTAAAAACGTATGTGCCCATATACTAAAAAAGCAAACTATGCTGCGTTTGGTGGCCTGGAAGAATAACCGGTGTTACTCTTCCCATGTTCGATTATAAGCGTGCATAGAACACGTCGATAAAAATTGGAGATTGGTGGCGATTTGACCGTTAAAAATTGGCAGCATAGCATCTGTAAAACCTGGCAACCCTGACCGCAAATTGAAAGTTTTAGTTGACATGGCTGCTTGGTCCATAGAACGCGTTCTGTAGTTACTGTGAGGCGCGACTTTCGTTGGCACTTCAGCATTCCAGTCCGAGGCGTGGTTCCATATCGTGACACAATATTGGAATAGGTGGATTATTTTCACACAGCTGATTTTTTGTGCCTAAAACAAAATGTAGATCGTGTGCTGTTATTGGGCCGTCGCCGAAAACCCTAGAGAAATACACCAAATTCCTTTACAGATTAATATGGCAAAAGTTTGGTGTGGGGCTTCAAAAACCCGGTCATGTGACCTCGCGTATTCGTCGACATCTCTTGGCCCCCTCGCCCACCTGAGATGAGTGTCTGTGATTTATTTCCTCAGATCGAGGATCTACACAGGAATAACTTCCAGGCTATTCGGGAATTGAAGCCATCAATCCGATATGAAATTGCCGCGATTCTGACAAACTGCAGGTTGTTTTAAATGAATCGGTAACGCCTCTTACATTTATTATTAAAAATATGGCAAAACACCTTTAACCAAGGCGGTGCATAATTAATGAAGCACTTAAAATTATAGTTAATCCTGGAACTTTTGACAGCTAATTCAAAATTTACTGTTAACTTTAGCAATTACGCCCCATAGTGGTCGTGTTTGGAAGATAAAAGTATTTTCGTTAAATTTCGCTTTAACACTTTAGTTATGAAGAAATTTCTACCATTACTGTAGCTATTGTAATTTCCAAGATATCGTCAGTCACCACTCTTAGTGGCACACGCCGAACTATCTTTTATTTGAAAGTAGTAGTTTTTGGTATTATTGATTTTATAATTTCATTAAGTCTAAATTAGCTGCTTCATAAATATCCTGCTGTTGAAACGTACTGACTATCGTTAACTGCAGACAGAAAGGGGTAGAATTCTATTTTTTTTAAATGTAACTTTACTCACTAATTTCCCTATAATTAGTGTTCGGTGATCAATATAACTGAGGTAACCAAATTATTTAACTTTTACCACTGTTAGCTCTTCAAGAAGCATCGACAATATATGAATCCGCAAGACCTGTTGTGTATATTATGCATAAGCTTTCTGGTAGCCGTGTGTATTCAAGCCAAACGTATTGTTAAATAATTTAAATGGGAAATAGCTTCGAAAGAGATAAACATATTTTTTTATGAATAAAATGCATGCGAAGGGCTCTCACTTACTAAACTTGTCCTTGTGGAAAACTTAAGAGAGAGAAGCTTGGAGTTGAGGTTACTGGAAGGTGTAAAGTGTAAAAGGAAGAGAAGACGTACCGACATCTGTAGGGGTGCAATTTGTAAATTTCGCGCCTCATTAAATGTCGAAAATAATAACAGTTAAAATACACCTAGTTTTCTTGCACTTAAACTAAGTGTAATTGCGACACTTATCAGCGAAGTACGCCCGCCAGCGGTTTGTTTAATTTAGCAATCTTGCGCTAATGTACCCCCTGCAATATTTGCTGAGAGGGTCCGTATAGATGTGTAGATACGTGTGTAAAAGGTGCCTACAGACTGCGGAATGACGTCAAATGGTCCCAAGTAGTGTTTTGCTTCGAGTGTTCTCCTGGAAGTTTCAGATGACTTCGCCCGTAATTGTCGCACGGATTCTCGTAACCTTTGCTATATTGCTACATAATGTACACAATGATTAAACATTACATCTGCGGTACACGCTGTTTGACTCTAGAAGTTCACTTCTAATCGGTTTATTTTTACACCAAGTACACTTAGTTGAAGAAACTTTGTGTATGTACGTTGTAGGATATTAGAGTGTGAAGTATATGTTCATTTTTGCGAATCGTCATTGTTTCGCTTTTTACTGCGGTCCGACTAAATAAGGAAGTTTGGCTAGCGAACAAGGATATTTAAGCAAATGGGTAATTATTGTATGCTAATATAAATTTCCAGACTAACTTTTGATTTAATATGTACGATTCACAGTGTGTAATCTTAAAATTTTGTAAACGAGTGTAGATAATTATATTATTATTCTTTCATCCAATAGAGCGTGATTTAGGGATTTTTTTACTCGATTTGACTGACAAATGTGAATGTTTGCTGCCTAATTTGGAATCTAGATCAACTAGAAAAATGCCTTATAAGTAAGATTAAAAATTAAAGTAAGACAAACTTAGAGAAGATGAAGTGAGACCGAACTTAGACTTTTCGTTCCTTTTAATTCTATCTATGACTACAAAACGAAAAATATCCGATTGAACTGAGATACACTACTTGGTGAAAAACTTCGCAAACCATATATTAACTAAGACAAGTTAAGTTTGATAAATAGTGAATGTAAATGAGTGACAAAAAGAACAATGATTTTATTTAAGCTGTTTAGATGTAATAAGAGTAGCAGTTTAAATTGGTAGAAAGAATGCAGCAACCATATAAGTCTTCAGTGTGTTGTTGTTCATCATGAAATTAGGTTTTCGCACGAGGATTGCTTCTAATTTTGAGTTACACTTAAGAATATAGCTATCCATATTTTCATTTATCTAGTAATGTTTAATACATTTAATATAATATTATAGCACAATATAACAAGAAGCGCGTAACATTTATTTAGATTAAAGCGATCGTTACAGCCAATGTGACAGAATCAAGTAAAGTTTTCTTTTCATTAAATTACACCACTCTTTGTGCTTTAGGACAGAGAAAAGAATTTTAGATAGTGCGTTGACTGGTATTCAATAATATTTTGTAACATTGTATCATCAGTTATGCTATCGCTAAATCAACTAGAAATCATCAATTATCACATAAATGTTCTGAGGCTAACGGCATCTTATAGTTGTAAGAAACGGCTGATTATTTCGCCCGGATGATCACAAAATCATCAAAACGTGCGTTTCATTTCCTTCTGGTATGAGAGAGCTGTTTTTCAATTTTCATGAAAGAAGTAGTAGGTTAACATTTTAAGTGTAAGTAATTAATAATATATAAGCTCTTGAGTAATTATCAAAATAATATATCAAAATCTTTCATTTCTCTTGTGCTTTGTTGTTACCATTCTATTGGAAAACGTGGAAAAGCTTTATTGGTTCTAGTGGTTTCCGTTATTTTTTTTTTCATGTGGTTTAGCAATTGCCTGAAAGTTTTGCCGTCATAATCTCATTTTAAGATTTCTAGCTGGAACGCGGCAAGTTGTTCTATATGTTTTTGTGTAAATACTAGTTACATGGCAAAGTTAATAACAATAATTTAGTTAAATTGTGATGTTTGCTGTGTGTCTTCTTTAGCACTTCCCTGTATATACACAAGCAGAAGAATTATTATCTGCTCAAATCTATGCTTATAATTAGATAGATTATGATTTAGAACCAGATTTATGTAGCACGCAAGGGAAAGTTTCCAGAATCAGTTCATAGATTTGAGTAACATTTGGTGAATTTAATATTAGTTGTCATTCTAGAGAAAGGCAATTCAATATGGTGCGAAAATATATTTGAAAATTACGTACATCATGGAACAAATACATAGAACTTTGTTTATTTGTTTTAACATTGTTTTATCTTTTTCAATTCGATATTAGGTTGTGTTTAGCTTTTGTACGAAAGAATCCTAACGAGGGATCCAACAAATTTAAAAATTGTGTTCAAATTTACACTTTGAGATCTGTTTTTTAGGTATACTAGTTATTTACAGCCAAAAGGTTGTCAAGATGTACCGTATAATTTTATTCTGCTTCTGCCATACGTTAAATCTGCAACTTACTTTGTTGGATCGTTTCTTGATTAACGTAACAGATAATCTAACAATACTAAACAAGACATAGAAATATTGCACGTAGTTGAGAGACATTTTCTTCTGTTTTGGTGTTAAACGCGCACCAAGTCATTGTGTACGCATACGCATCTCAACGGTCTCTCGATAATCGGGCATGAAATAAGCGCGTTTCCAAATCCAGGCACGTTTCGGATGCTCTCCCGAAGGTTGGTCTACGTCGTCGGTCGGAACGAAAAGAAGGAAAGAAGCAAAGGAGGACGAAGAAAATCGGAGCAATGCGGCGCCCGGATTCGCGACGCCAACATAATCCCGTACCGCCGGGCTAAATTGAAAGTCACATCTACATTTACGCGTAAAGATCCGCACGCACTGCGTCCGAATTATCATAATACGGCATAGCGGTGAAGGAGGATGTATACTACGCACCCACAACGGCTGCCAGCGCGAACGAAGTTCTCGGGAGTCCTGAGAAATAGCCGCTTTGTATGTCCAATGAGGCGACTCGCACACACTATTCCGCTGGAAGAGCCCGAATCTAGTATTTGTATGTGTATATGGGGATAAGAAATATGAGTCGCGCGTATAGGGGTGAACGATGTATGGTAATTTGCATAGATAAGGTTTTACGATGCCATCGTTACAATTAGGTGCGACATAGTCATATATTTGTCAGTTGATGACATGACGGCGTTTTATATGGTCTGCGATATGTTTTGCATGTCAATTTTGTATTTTCCCAACGCGTCTGAATGTTAAAGAAACGCACCAGACGGGAGGACATATAAGTAATTTAGGAAAAATTATGGTAATGCAGAAAGTGCTGAAAAGAATGGCTTCAAGATTTAAGCCTATAATATTATTAAAATAAGGAACATGAAGAATAAGGAAGCGGTGCCAAAATTTGTAAAGTTCATCCACCTCAAAAATTATGATTTCTCAGAATTACCATAAAAGATGAAGACAAGCTTCATAATACGATGTCAATTAATTTTTAAAAAATATTAGGATATAAATCTGTGAAATAGTGATTTGCAGTGGTAGTTGATTTATTTTTTTTAATATTGCTGCTTAAGGTTTCACTTGCGCAAAAGTGCTCATTTTCGTTCAACGCCCATAACCAGAAAGATAATCAACGATACATATAACAACCATTATTACGTAAATTACTGACCAACATGAGTTTCTGATCAAAAACGGTTGCCTTCAGAATGTTTTGCAAACGAATTAAAGTGTAAGTATGGTATGAGAATGTAAATAAAATAAGGAATTAAACAGAATTTAGCCAAAGATAATGGCTATAAATGCAAAACGTTTCAATGTATTCTGCTTTCATGTGTTATTAAATCGCGCAGCTGGTGAGTTGTTTGCCAGATTTTTTTTAATTTTAAAAGCTATGGGAGCGTTACTTTGTATACAGAATTATCTTCACCAGTGGATTAACGAAGACTACATACATTGATTATAAAGTGGCTTCTAATTATATTACAAAAACTGGGCATATTCTTGAAAACGTGCGAAAACTAGAGTCAATGCTGCGCATTATTGCAAGTGATTATCAAAATTTATCGAAGAATTTTCGGAGTAGTTTTAGAACGAAAAGCTTTCAACCTTAACCAGCAGGATGTAGTGGTATACTTAGTTACATTTTACTTCAATTTTATCGTACACGTATATACTTTCTTGTTTTGGTACAATAAGAGAGCGGAGGTAATGGTTGAATTCACAAAGAGATAAACTGGCCGAAGCAAAATATAGCACTGTCTTCTGATATTTCAAATGGATTATTATAGAGAGAGTAAATTAAGCGGATGAAATTTTACGCGTTAAACTGAGCGGACGCTGTAAAAGTACCTTCAATACAAATATTTTACAAGCATTGCTCCAAGATATTACTAAAAACTTTACACAGAAACTAACAGAGCCTCCGGTTTGGGACATTTTCAATATAAGATTTTTACTTATATTTTATTTAATTTGTTAAGTTTCCAATAAAAGTATTAATTGTTATTACGTAAGTGAAAGCAGGTTTAAAAATTGAGTAAATTATATATATTAATTATACGAGTAACATAGTCATTGTTCCAACAACTCTACAGCTCAGAACCATTTACGATTACGAGATCCTAAATAAATTAAAAGCAATCAGATGGAATATTGAGAATTTTCATTTCAAATTCAAAACTACGTCAGTACAATTAGATTGCTTATACGCTTGCTTGGTTAATGGTTACTTCGAAAATTGTGCAGTATCCCGAGTTTCCAACTAGTGTAATATGGGGCAGTGCGAAAATCCGGGGCTTTATAAGTATAAACTCAACTACGTTACTGGATCAACACACGCACGTAAGTATTAATTAATTTGTCTTCAAATAATCAATTTCGCTTTGGTACCAGCTGTACGGTGCTAAAGCAAGCATGATTCTCAGTGGAATTAATTCGTAAAAAACTGAATTTGTAACAATCCCAAAGGAGTTGCTAAACCATAACTACTTCAATTTCCCAGCGTGAGAAGGCAATAAGATCAGTTTTATTATTTTATTGTCAATTGGCGATCGGCAAGCCGCATTAAAGAGTTTCGATTTGGCGAATGGACGGCAGCGAGCAACCGTTCCTCAACCGTTTTCCATAGGCGGCTAAAACCAAATCAAAAGCGTGCTTCTACAGCATCGCATAGCCCCTATTTCCCGTCTTTGGCTGCCCGTTCCATCATCCACGACTTGAATCGTTTTAATTTTCCCTTACATTTCTCTTTATTCCTTTAGTCGGAACAAGAATTAAGTTTGGCTTTTGTAAATTAAAACAGCAGCTCAGCTCTGACGGCAGCGTAGAGCGCAGGGGAAGAGTGGAAGAAGTAGTGGCGTGTATATACATAGATGAAGGAAGAAAGAAAGAAAGCCGCCACTCCTGCTACTCTGCAGTGGTTTTTAGTCTAATTAATTCTGCTTATAAATTCCGATTTCGAAGGCTGAGTAAGAGAATAAGGAGAAGACTAGGGGGAGAGAGAAAGAGATAGAAGGAGGGCGCCCTCACACTCCTCTCCACCGTTCGCGTACAACCTTTTCCCCTCCTCCTCCGCCTCTTACTCCCTTCTACCGTCCTCTCTCTCTTGGTCTGTCCGTTTCGCCATCGCCTTTGCCTCTCCGCTACTTCTACTGCTCAACTGCTCATACCGCTGCTGTTCTGTTATTGCTCGCTCGGCCGGTGTTCTTCGCTTGATAAATTCACTTTTCCGCGCGCATTCTCTCCCAAAAAACATTAAAGACGAAGAAGACGATTGAAGTTATGAAAGCTCAGAAATTAAAAGCGGCCAGCAGGCAGTTCGGGCTTCTCTTTCCATCCGTCGCGTTCGACCTAGACGAGCAAGGAGTGAGATCACGGTACGGCCAGGAGCAAGCGAGAGGCATGAGGATCGGATTATAGTAAATACAGTCGGAATAATTAGATTACGTACGAATAATTCGCCTTTAATACGTCCTTATAAATCGGCGGCACTGATTTAATTAATTGGAAGGCACAGGACCAGTCCTTGGTATATTCGGAGTCCTCTATTGAAGGATAGGCCAAAAGAAATAAGTATCCTTCTATAACATTCTATGCTCTAGTTCAGGGGATCCTAACCTTCCTAGAATTACGAAATACAATTTTACAAGATTTTTTGTAGAACGCAATCGTATATATTGCATATGTTAATAATCACATATGGAACAGTTTACGTATCAGTTAACAGCAAATAACAATTGGTAGATGAAATAGAAACAAATTACCACAATTTTTGTAATTAAATATTTAAGCCTGATGACTTTTGCAAACGCCTTCAATATCTTATTTCTCTCTCTCTCTTTTATTTCCTCTTCTATATTTGTCAGCCTTCCCACGTTTCCTTGTCTTCGTTGGTTAATATTGAAAAGCCGACCTCACATAATTACGATCCTGAAAATTGTAATAAAATTTTAATCGTTTGTTCCGAAATAGTTTTAAACTCGGTTTGAAATCCAAAACTCTTCAGCTGTTGCTTCGGAAAACTTAATTTTGACAGTACGATCTGTTGACAACGTATTGAATTGTTCCTCTCCTTGCAACGAAAATTCATAACTTGATGGGTTGACTGCAAAAAATGGATTTCGTATCTAATCATAACTTTCGATATTCGATGCGGGTAAGTATTTCGCAACTTTTTTTTCTAATAATGTTAAATGATGTGTCTAAAAAGCTGTACAGCAGATGTTAAAACCTGGTTAATATCTTCCTTTTCATTTTGCATATCAGACACCAGTCAAATATGCTATTTTAACACACCAGATACCGTTTATAAGAGAAAAGTTTTAAGACTATAGTTCTCTAATATTCCTGTAGAACACGTTCATCGTTCATTTTGCAAGACGACTTTATTTCTGCCAGGAAGTGAACGAACAACATCTTCAACAGTTATTATGAGTTTGTTTATTTACCACGATTTCTATTGCGTTGACTAGAATGATTTGTATTTTTTACGATTGTCTTCATTATCTTTCAATAGGTACTCTTTTGCATTTCTGCATTAAATGATGTAAATTAAACCCTTGTTCTGTTCCGCTAACTAAGACCTAGATATCCACCTAGATCATTACTATTAATAGAATAGATTTAATTTAGCCATCGGATCACAGCGTGATATTGGTAACAAATATATACATCTACACATGAGCTTGTAAGCTTTAAATTAAACATTAGCTTCAACAACTTTTTTTGCAACGCGAATATGTAATATATATAATTCTAGTAACTCTTGAGAGATCAGGATATCCCTAAGTTTTACCAGAGCGTGGTATTCATTATTAATTGTCCGTACTACTTGATCCATATGTTTCATCCAAGATGAGTTAGGATCTAAAATAACTTCCAAAAATGTCGTAGTCACATTCTCGTAACTTAATTAGCGATGGAAATTTAATATCGTAGTTTTGTCGGTGTTCAGGATCAGGTTGTTGCGGGGACACCATCGTTTCACTTGGTTTAGGATTACCCGACAATTCTTCCTAGTTGTTGGAAGATAAATGTATTTGATTGTGGTGCCTGTTATTATTGAGTTATGAAGCTGTGTGACAAAGAGTAGCAACTCTCTAACACCGTGTTGATAGATTAGTATCTTGCCTAGCGTGCATGTTAATGGTTTATATTTTGTAATATAGCATTGGTCATCAAATCACATACTCGACTACTAATGCGGTTGTGTACTGAAACGTTTTGATGTCAGCTTTACCACAACACTTCAATAAAAGTAGACGCACGTCTACAGTAGCTGAGGACGAAGTTTAGTTGTCGAAACAGTTAATGGAGAGTTGTAAGGATAACACTAAAGTAATTCAGTATTGATTACGCCAATAAATCATATTGTAGAGTTTCGCTGCTGCAAAGAGAAGAAATTCTTCGAAAATGTTAGTAGTACTGTTGGATTCTAATTCTTGCGCTTGACCGTTAGTCATCTGTGCTTTATGCATGAATACTTTATATACTAATAGTTACAGTAATATATATATATATATATATATATATATATATATGTATAATATTTACTGTATTACTTTGTATTCACACAATTTATTCAGTGTAACAGTCATGCATATACATTTGATGGAATCGTCTTAAAGATTATTAACATGTAATCTTATAAAATTGTATTTGGTGATTTTGTACATATGAAACTTTACTTTTCAAACTTTCAAACACTACATCTGTGTTAGTACCACATTCACTACAAATATGTATCGATCCTGGCAAAAACTAATTTGTTTTCCTATTTACGTACTTCATAGATTACGGACGTCACAAGTAGTAAGCAAAGAGCCTAGCTCAGACAAGATTAATAAAATTCAAATTTACATTTCCGTATTTTAACTAACGCGACAGGACGGCCTCCTACACGAAGAAAAATTACCACAAGCGGAGCAAAGGAGCAGAAACGAGAATGAGAACCTTAACGCCCATTAATAAAACTGAAAGTTGAATCGAGCATTCGATCGTTTACTTTACTCCCACTTAGCATGCTTTTTGTATCGTTGATTCGGATCCATAACTCTTCATTTACTAGTCGACCGTTTCTTCCCCTCCCCCTTTCCTTCATCGCATCCATACTCATTTCGGTGCTCGGCTCGTCTGCGGATGGAGAATAATGGCAACAATTCGTAGAAGTGGCGTCTCTTACCTGGAACTTCTTCCAGACTCTTCTCTTTTATATCCGTGTATAAGGGGAAGTAGTCGGTGGACTTTCTGTCCTCCGGTCATTTCTCAAGCGGCTGACATGAACAATTTCACGATGCTCTGCACTGTCTCGACCTGAATGGCTTCAACTTTGTTAGGCAATAGCGCTTAGGTCCCCGTTTGGCTCGTATACTCTCTCACAAACATTTTCATTAGCTATTTGTTATATGGTGTTAAGCGAGAGTCGTCCACTACATCCAGATACGTATACGGCGGACATTGCGCATTTGTTTTCGTGCAGAGGCAGAGACACCACACGGATGATGATTGATGAACGAAACTTTTTGCTCCATGGAACTACCGAGTACCGTAACTAATATTTCGTCTGGTTTGTAGCTCGTGTGAAAAAAATCAGGGTGATAATGCTTAACGATGGCGTTAAACAAAAATGACTAGTGATATTTGAAACGCTTAAAGCATAAAATAAAACACATGAAAATTGTTTGGACCGAAAATTAATTCTATATGACTATTGTGATATAATTTATTGTACGTTACAGAAGCTTGGAAAGCATTAGTTAGCATCGAAGCAGTTACTCCGTTTCGTTCAAAATTTGATAGTGAACGTCTGTTAGAAATCAAGCAAGTATTTTGTTAATGAGTTAATTAGTAGCCCCAGTAGTGAGACCAACGAGTTGGTGGAATATCGAGTTTTTGTGGGCCGAGGCTATAACTATCTCGAAAGCATTTTCTTTCTGTTATATTAATTTAAGGTTACCCACAGTGTTTTCTGAGTTTATACTCCAAAATTTCTGATGTCTAATGAAGTTCTTTTACGCTATTTTACAGATCTTCCAGATGATAGTTTGCTTAAATTTGTTTTTATTAATTTGATTTGCTCTCTTTAAATGTTTTGGCACAATCGAATAGAATCTAATGTGTAGCATTATCACTTGCATTAGGCCACATCTACAGCGATATAATTGGTAGTTTTTAGGGCAGGAAATAATTTCCTTGTTTTCGGCTTCACGACTTTGGATGAGAGTAACGTTGGGGTTAGTGTATTTGTAAGTTTCATTTCTGACAACTTCGAAGTAGTTGAAGAACTTCTAGATTTACGTCAATTGGTTACAAGTATGGGTGAAGATAGTTTTAATGAATTGAAAATTGGTATTGAAGCTCCCGAAGTAGAATGGGCTAATTAGATAGTATTTACACAGGTGGAGTGCCATGTATGATTGGCAAAACAAAAGGATATGTAACCTTACGTGAACAATTTTTGGAATAGGAAATTTTTAAATACCATTGTATGGAAGTTTTGCTCCAAAGATTTTCTCTTATCTTCTGTTATAGATTCACTGTATTAATAAAATTTGTTTTCGCGCATTGAATCGATGGTAATTTCGTAGCCTATTTCCAGATAAGACGATGAATTAATTTTTCACTGTACTTTGCGTTGGCTTTCAAAAGGAAATGCTTTCGACAGATTTTGGAATCTACGGTATAGTGTTGGGTAAAGTATTTAGAACAGAATGTAACTCCATGGCGGGTACGGCTTCCTTAACAATTCTTAACAACGAAGAATGGTTATGGGATCTAGTATTTCTAACAGATATAATGTTGCATTTGATTCACTTTAATGTACGACTGAAAGCGAAAAATTGTATTTTTCCAACATTATTTCAACTTGTATATGCCAAAGTTCGATTATTTTTTAATGATTTTACATAGAAAATACTGATTCACCTTACACGAACGCACGCGTTTGCAAATAAATTTAAGAAAGAGCCAAAATATGACAGATTCAGCAGCTTGTTAGCTCATCAAATATCAGATTTGGTAAGGTGATAAGAAAAAACCCTTTTTCAATTAACGTCTAAAATCTGTATCACTAGCTTCTCCATACTCAAATAGAAATTATTGACTTACAACACCATACTGCACTCAAAACCAAATATAATGAAATAATTTCATGTGTAACTAATTCAAGTTACATAGAATTTTGGAAATTCGTACCATGGGTGATTTCCAAAACATTTATAACTTGGCGCTTGGGTATTGTTGCAGGTTTGGCGCAATATATGTTGGCGAACAAATATGTTCTATTATCCTAGTAGCCTTTTTTAACGTTGGGTACCGATTGCCCCTACGTCAGCAAAATCAGTTAAGCCTTGGTCGATAATTGGGAAATGATAATCAAACTACGCTTGGCAGTAAATTCTTGAGCAACATAAATAAGTCTATGTTGAACCAATTGTGTCGGTGCAGCGTCGGTTGTTTTTCAGGGAATGTTAATTCAACATTGGTGCACAACAAAAGTATTTCGTAGTAGGTAGTTTGCCCAAAGATCAGGTAAGTATGTGGGAATGTTGTGAGCCAATGTTCAAGCGATTCGTGATCAGGAGCCAACGTTGCGCCAACCGTCTGTGTCACTAGGGTATGAATATAATGAACACAAGAAAATCGTTTCAGATGAACTTATGTTCATCTGAAGAATCTTATCTTGCTTTCTAATTCAAACGTTAATCCTAATGTAGATACAATTATGAAATTCTTTTATTTTTAAAATATAAAAAATATTTTATCGATATTATTTTTGTTTTGTTCTAAAATGAATACAAACATTTATTAATATCTAAGACTTGGATTGTAGTAGTAATAATAAAATAAAACGCACACATGTACACTGTTTGTTTTACACCTCCATAAGTTGGAGAGTGGAACGCACAAGATTAACACTTGGTCGAAAAAGGCTGGATTTAGGCGAGTTAGTTGAAGAAGTTGGCAAAGAACAATTTCAATATTTGACATAATTCATATTCATTTAAAAAGAATAAGAATAATAAATTATCTTCCTTTCTAAGTAATGATTCCTGGGAAAACGGTTGAATTTAGATAGGATAAGGTTTAACAGTATCAACAATATTTGGGATATTATGTGGATTTATAAAAATTAAAGAAAAATGGGGGTTTCATTAAAAAAATAATCTATGACGTTACGGATCACTTTATTCGAGACGTCTTTAACCAGAAAGGCAATAGTAAAAGTAAAAGTAGACCTGTTCCAGCATCAATCTCCAACCAAATACTTTCTGGATTTTGATGGATTTATTCCAGTCTTTATGTTCTCATTGTAGGTTGCTGTATTTCTCTCAGCTTTGAGAATATCGTCTATATTCACGTGAATATTAAAAAATAATATAACCACCATTAATTCTATCATGCTTACTCGTCGAAAAAGAGGTCGGAAACTTTGTAAACCATTTTGAAGTGCACTGTCAGGGAAGGAGACAAATGACATAAACAACTCGGCAAGTTAAAAAGAAGACGGGGAGGTGTATACACGCCGAATAAATACGATCAGTCTAACAGGAAAAAAAGGAATGGAACGGTACTACCGCTACGAAGCTTTCCGGAGGGCTAAAGAATCGGAGCGCGGACAAAGTGTTCGCTGTACCAACAACACCGTTCGCTTCGTTCCACTCCTGTCGAGTAATGATTCGTACAGAACCCCATGAATTATTCAATATACACCCCATCATCATCTCGTCCAAAAAGAGCGGGGGAGGTAACAATTTATATCAGGACCGCTATTGCGCCGCCAAGACATCAGCGAATCTACCGAACCTACATTACGTTCCCGGTAAGCGAGCTATTGAATGACGGAGGTATAGCGTCTCCTTCAACGGCTTCTAAGGTTCGGTTTATGGAATGGCAACAACAATATAGTCATAGTGGCGTAGTTGTAGTAGTGTATCTCTTTGTGTACTTCTCCCTTCTTTGCACACTAAAAACAGATCATTAATTTAATGTGTATATGTATGCTATGTACGTATAAATAAAGCCACCGATGTGAGCGTAAATCTCTATTTACATATGAATAGAGCGCGCCATGAATTATGAAATCAATCATTTGTTTCGCAGTACGTTGCGTTCTGGATTGCTTCTAGTTGAAGGCGATGTTAAAAGAGGTGGAAGAGTGGACTGTTACGGTATGAATATTTAGTAAACTATCCTTTGCTGTAATTTACCTCCAAGTGGAGTCAGTATAAAAATGAATTAAAATAAAAGAAAATCATGGGTGGATTGTCAAACAAAACTGATTTAATAGCTATGTGTGAAGGGAAAACAATATTGCGGTGGTGACACTGCCCATCAGGTGATGTATACCTCTGAAGTATTCTCTTCTCTGTTAGATACGTATGTAACTATCAAATCTGATTTGAGCACGTTGCAACATAGCTCCGTTATTGCTGTAGCCTACTGTGGAACCATTTAATGCTACATTTCGTGACTTTTCTACTTGTTGCATTGTTGTTGCACTAATGGAACTACATCGGCCAATAATGAAATGTTTCAAGATTTACCAAACGAATGATTTTGTGCTATATCTATCATTTGAACTTCTTGGTAATAATCAATTGCCTTTTCTATCGATCATCTCTCTGATTTAATCGAAGAGTACAAATTGTCAATTCCGTTGCATGCAGCTGGTTAACACGAAAAGAGCTTGTATTTCACCAGAATTCAAACATCGACTAGTTCAACTTACGCGCTTTTTATATATGTATATATATTTTATACATTATATAAAAGACAGTAAGTAGAATCCATCTTTCAAAAGTGTTTAGTTGGTTACGCACTACACTCTTATGCGATCTAAATAATTTTTGTTTTATACTTTCGAATTCTTGATTTTTTAGGATTTATTACATATGCGACCTATTTCGTCTAACTCAGCCTGCCTCAGATAAGTGTAATTATTGGTGTTAGGTAAAATCGGGATGGGAAGAGGTCTTCCAGATTTTCATAATTCACAGACGGAGGTCAAATTATATTAATTAATTAATATCCTTGGCGTGTAATAATGAAAATTATCTGTCTGTTGAAAAGTGAGCATTCCTTCGCATCAAGGTCTCCGTGGTGTAATGGTTTGCCCGCCCGTCCGGCAAATGGGGGATGCCATGTTCGATTCCTTACCGGGACGAAATTTTTTTCGAAACAATTAATTACGTGGGAAATACCAAAAGCATTTCAAACCGTAGAAAAATAAGAACTCGTATTAGCTCATAGAACATTGTTGTTTTGGTCCTATTTGTACTTCATTTGTTGTTGCCATTGTTTCTATTCTACTTATCTAATATTGGTTTTGGTATTTAAACTGTTGGGTTAATACCTTATAGCTAAGGTTATAGAGAACGAGTGGGTGAGGTAGATCTTATAGAGATAGGCAGTAATAAATCCATTGTGGATCCATTCTATTCTGGAGAACCTTTCAAATTGTCAACCAACCCACTCTCTTGAGTTAGGGCATAATCCAGAGGAGTCGCCCACCTCGCTTTTTGTAGATAACCCAGGGTGGGACATTTTCGGAAGAAGTACTCCGCTGTCTCCTTTTCAATTTCGCCTGACAGATCTGTGGTTAATAATGTTCTTCTTTAGCTGACAACGTCTCGGCAAAATCCCAATAACTATGCGATCGTAGCTTTTGAGCAATCTAAGCTTATTTTAGTAATCTTATTCTAATAAGCATATATTCCCTGCAGTTAAATTAACATTTAAATCGATCCTCAATCTACATCTAATAACGGTATTTCATTTAGTTGTCATCTCATTTGCAGGAATGCAATATTGGATAACGAAAATGTCCTATAGAAAGACATAGTCCTACTTGTATATATAAATAAAGGAAGATTTATCAGAGCAAACATCTGTATCACGAACTTATAGAACCGGAAAATCGTCGAAGAATTCGGAAGAAAGAAACTTCTAACTCGTTTAGGTAAAGTTCAAGAAGTGGATACGACCCCCCATCCCGAGAGCGAATATTATTTATGGCATTCGCTAGGTATTTCCTATTTATACGAGGCATCCCCTCCGTTTTTCGGGGGTATTAATTTTTTGGCGCTCCGACTATAGCTTCGAGACGTCCTCGGGTAGATATACACCCTTCCCGTTCAGATTTATATCTAATACGAGAAGGGTCGTGAAGCTTCTATCGCGTGCACTTTGTCCGCTCCTACTGCATTTTATAGGCGAGCATAATTCGACGTTTTAACATATTTCGTTCTAGCGTTCCTCGTTTCCTATACGTACGGATTTTTACGATTTTGTATGAAGCGTGTCGAGCATGTCACGGTCACGTGGCATGCTTGCGATTTCGCGCGCCACCTACCGGCGAAAAAATAAAGTCGAAAACATGAATTATACGCAGCCATTTTCTCACACTCGATTTATCTTGTCCGGTTGTAAAATTAAGGTCGCACCCTCTTGAAAGTAATCGCTTACTTTGTGCTCTCTTCCAAGACTTGAAAATTTCTTTTTTGGTTTTGTTCACAGTTCATAAAGTTTTTATTTCCCTATTATTAATTTCGGTGAAAAAAAAATCTTTTTTTAAGGTTTTAAAACAGTCAAATTGAAAGGAGAAAAAGTTACAATTCGCTACAACTGGGAAATATAGAATCAAATAATGTGCACCAAATAAAATGAAGCCTTTTTGAGTTCCTTCAGATCAACAATAAGGGAAGTGCGGGATCAACTCAAAATATTTTTATGCAAGTAATTGTTACATGAAGAAACATACCCATCATTTGCAATCTCACAGACCCGAATATAATCACTAAAATTTGCAGTCAATATATGGTTTCCCAAGTGATACTGATCTGCTGAAAGATTCATTAATTTAATTTGATTTAAAGTTAACTGTGGAAACTACAATAGAATATTGGTTGTTGGCTATATACATTTCAGGAACTGCCATCAGTTAAAAGTGGCGTATAAGAATCTTTGGAAACTGTTTAGAGGAACGAAAGGAGCGTTTGTTGTAATTAGTGATTCTGATTAATCTAAACTTTTACTAAGGTATTCTCTGAGAAATTGGTAAGGCGTACCACATTGTACACCTTTACCATCAGGTTACTGGACCAACTGCGATCTGTTGTACCAAGTAGAAAAGTGTTTAAGATGCCTTCAGCAGCAACTGATTATTTTCAAACTAAACGTGGACGTCATTAATTAGTTTTATCTTGTTAGTATATGTGCAATTATCTTTTTAAAGGTAATTCAATGCACAAATAAATAATTATAACTAGAACATGGTCGTATTTATCCGATGGAGGTAGATAGTTTTCTTGAAATTACTTCAAGCTTCCGTATTCGACAATAGAAATTAAATAATGATTTAGACTGTATACATATTAATACCTTCGCATATGTACACAAGCATGACTCCACTCTTCTTCTAATTAAACAAGACCTTCTCCTTCATCATTATTGACTCGTCTCTCTCAAGACAAACATATTTCGACATTATTAATTTTCTCGTTCGCTTGTTTAATATAAACACATTACGAAAGGGCACGGCAAAGGCGAAGGCAGGCGCAGGGCGTTCTGCTTTCTACCGTAGGAAGACCCGTAAAATTCCTTGTGTATTTTAACAGATGTTAAATACGGTGGGTATTTAAGTTTGGCATCGAAGGAGAGAGTACCGGGTAAACCGGGAAACGGAAGCCGGACCTATACAGTACCGGCGGAGAGAGAATGGCGTGTTGCTTGTATATTGGCTTAAATGTTCGTTCGAAATTTCGAAGGATTAATCCTGGAGCGTACAGCACGATGTTACGGTGGCGGCCAGCGACTTTCTATTGGACGAACGCGTAAGCTTCTGTTTTGCCGCAGTCCTAAGCGTCGATTCCCTGCCACGGATTATCCAGTAAGATACGGCAGTAGTCAGGTGGTCACACGGCGAACCCTCAACTTGTCGAAGAGTAATTAGTCCGGGGGTATAGGTCCGTTATTCCCGGATGACTCGAATCGAACTATTACTAGGATTGTTTTCTTGCCGGAAGTTTACTGTCGGTCGGTTTCGCGTGATCAGTCAGATGGACTTCGAATCCTCGGAATTACTCGCCGCCAACCACCTTGAAATGAGAAATCTTGGTCGAGAGAAGAAGGAGGCGAGTGGGTACGATGATTGTCTCCGATCCCCTCGAACCCTTAATCTGTTAAACGGGAGACGTGGATATTAATTTTTCAAGGTTGATTGACGTTTTTGATCGACTGCGTTCAACCCCTTGAATTAATTTGGAAATAATTAAGGGGAAATTTTGATGGAAATGAAATTGTTACGTTAAAAGCAAAAGTTAACAGCTGATAATCAAAAAGTTAGAATTTCAATGAATTGAGTGGTAATTAGGGTAAGATATTATATGTGGGTATAAATTTTAGTTTGACACCCAAAAAATATATTCGGTCATTTTCGATAATTATTTCATAAATCAAATGCAAACATTTCTCGTTAGTTTTCTTGTCAAGAAAAAATTCTAAGACAAAATACTGTAGTTTCCAAGGTTGGTACTGCTACCAGCGAATATATAACAGTGAGTGTTATATATTCACCCATATATTAAAATGTTAGAACGAGATCAATTAAACCAAAAATGTGATTTCATTTATCGTAAAGATGGTTGTTAATCAGAAAGAAATCATGTTAACATTCAAAAACAGAATTTGGTTAAAAAATTTTTCATAATCTCCATTTCACTATCAGCGCCCAGAAAGCCATTTAATTTAATTGCTTGTCTGTTATTACACAAAAGCTTGTTGACACGTGACCAGCAACAAATTTTCTAGCTTGCACCGCTATTTAATTCAACCAAGTGAATGATTGGATCAACAGTTTTAAATGTTTTATGTTACCAACAGTAGCAGTGGGTGATGATGTAAACGGGAGGGCGCGAACAGCGATTCCATTTCCTCGCGTATCTTCCTTGCATATTGTGTAAATTGTACTATACAGCGGAAATGCACGAGGAAATCGAATCGTTGTCCGCGTTCCTTCAGTTACATCACCCACCGCTACTGGTTAACATAACATTTTAGTTGAAGGAACAAAAATATTCTGTATCAATGTTCTTATCGAACCAAATGCTTATAGTTGATTCTAACAAATATATAAACACACTAATTGTTTTGTGCTTTTGTTGGGGCAAAAAATCAAATAGTTGGTTGAAGCAAATATCTTTTAACAAAATACATTTAGTTGAATCAAGCATATCGGTTTTTCAGTCGACGTGGCTGCTAATGCAAAATGAAACTTGTTATAATTATTGTTTATAAACCAATCTTTCTTTCTTTGTTCCGTGATTTCTGTGCAATTCATTATGTTGTAATAACCCAAAAGAATGAAAAAATCTTCAGGAGTTCAAGTATCATTAGTAGATGATCAAAAGAATAAAACATATTTAACATCTCAAAATTAAATTAAGATTTTGGAATATGGATGGCATAAATTAATAGTATGAACATGTTATAGGAAATTGTAGTTGGAGTTGTGCACGAGAAATAGATCAGCCCTGTGATATGTATCATTCTATCAACATACTTCTTTTCTTCGAGTACTGCAAATCATACAGTCGCCGACTAGAAGCATGCGAACCACTGCAACAAAATATTGTGTAAAACGAGTTTAGACAGATAATTTCCGTAAAAAAGACTTGGGATAGTCTGGACGTCCACTACAATTCCGGTATTGGGAATAGCAATTATTATTATTTTCCAAACCATGGTACAAAGTCTCCGAGACCGTCTTGAGTAATGTTTTTAATAGAATGGTGAGCACATATAACAAGTTATTCCCTTTAATAAGGCGTTAACATGATCACTTCAGTTTAATTTGTTAAAAATTATAGGTAATAAAGCTCTTCTTTGTTTTTCTTATTTATGATTGCCCCTGAAACAATAAATTTTTAAATAAAGTTGCCAGGGAGCAGATAATTTTCTTGCAGTGTATTCTTTTTTCTCTATATTAACTGAAATTAAATGAGTCGCAAGTTCCTTGAAACTAAGCCTAATGCGTAAGGTTGCCCGTGCAAAGTAGTTGGAAACAAAATAAAACCAGTTTTAATTTTGTAACTAAACTAACAATTTATATTATTTAAAATTATTGAGCTCAAAGTCTTACTTCACCCGACTAGAAGCTGGGAGTAGCCCTAAATATCCACACTATTGTAGCCATTTTCAATCCTGTTGTGTTGGTTACCACCAATCCACATACCACTAATTATTACAGTAGGTATATCCGAATTTATGATTGAGAAATGTTCATAGTAAGAAATATAATATTGATTTACTTTAGTAATTTTGATTTCTCGCAGCACAAGTTGTTTAATGGGCTCTCTTTTTTTAAACAAAACCCATCTTACTCAATTTGTAAGACTAGGATGAAAAACCAGATCTAGGGAAAATTAGAAGGGAGAAGTCATCAACACTGCTCCGCCTTACAACTAAAGTACTAAATATGTCAACTGGAATCACTTCCCAACCTAGACAAATAATAACACTACGACATATACAAGCCAGCAACTAAGGCTATTTGCTTGTTGCATCGACGATATTTCAACGTGTTCAATAATGATAGCAAGGACTGTGGCGTAGTATGGTAAACAACACATAAGTATCGG